>CAWLCU010000532.1:0-464775 GCA_963855975.1 Andrena chrysosceles
GTTAATTTCATCTAAATTTACTCAAATTTAACTCCTCCAACAACCAAAATCATCAAAATCCAAAAAAATCGAAGTTGGTTCAAATTCCTTTATTACTATTTGACTAAAAATTTATATAAAATCCAAAAAAATAAAAGTAAATTTCATCTAAACTCACTCAAATTTAGCTCCTCCAACAAAAAAATTCATCAAAATCCAAAAAAATCGAAGTTGGTTCAAATTCCTTTATTACAATTTGACTAAAAATTTATAGAAAATCCAAAAAAATAAAAGTAAATTTCATCTAAATTCACTCAAATTTAGCTCCTCCAACAAAAAAATTCATCAAAATCCAAAAAAATCCAAGTTGGTTTCAATGTACTTTATTACAATTTGACTAAAAATTTATTTAAAATCCATAAAAATGAAAGAAAATTTCATCTAAATTCAATCAAATATAACTCCTCCAACAACCAAAATCATCAAAATCCAAAAAAATCGAAGTTGGTTCAAATTCCTTTATTACTATTTGACTAAAAATTTATATGAAATAAAAAAAAATAGAAGTAAATTTCTTCTAAATTCACTCAAATTTAACTCCTCCAACAAAAAAAATCATCAAAATCCAAAAAAATCGAAGTTGGTTCAAATTTCTTTATTACAATTCGACTAAAAATTTATATAAAATCCAAAAAAATAGGTGTTAATTTCATCTAGATTTACTCAAATATAACTCCTCGAACAACCATAATCATCAAAATCCAAAAAAATCGAAGTTGGTTCAAATTCCTTTATTACATTTTGACTAAAAATTTATATAAAATCCAAAAAAATAAAAGTAAATTTCATCTAAACTCACTCAAATTTAGCTCCTCCAACAAAAAAATTCATCAAAATCCCAAAAAATCGAAGTTGGTTTCAAATTCCTTTATTACAATTTGACTAAAAATTTATATAAAATCCAAAAAAATAGGTGTTAATTTCATCTAGATTTACTCAAATATAACTCCTCGAACAACCATAATCATCAAAATCCAAAAAAATCGAAGTTGGTTCAAATTCCTTTATTACAATTTGACTAAAAATTTATATAAAATCAAAAAAAATAAAAGTAAATTTCATCTAAACTCACTCAAATTTAGCTACTCCAACAAAAAAATTCATCAAAATCCAAAAAAATCGAAGTTGGTTTCAAATTACTTTATTACAATTTGACTAAAAATTTATATAAAATCCAAAAAAATAAATGTAAATTTCATGTAAATTCACTCAAATTTAGCTCCTCCAACAAAAAAATTCATTAAAATCCAAAAAAATCGTAGTTGGTTTCAATGTACTTTATTACAATTTGACTAAAAATTTATATAAAATCCAAAAAAATAGGTGTTAATTTCATCTAGATTTACTCAAATATAACTCCTCGAACAACCATAATCATCAAAATCCAAAAAAATCGAAGTTGGTTCAAATTCCTTTATTACAATTTGACTAAAAATTTATATAAAATCAAAAAAAATAAAAGTAAATTTCATCTAAACTCACTCAAATTTAGCTCCTCCAACAAAAAAATTCATCAAAATCCCAAAAAATCGAAGTTGGTTTCAAATTCCTTTATTACAATTTGACTAAAAATTTATATAAAATCCAAAAAAAATAGGTGTTAATTTCATCTAGATTTACTCAAATATAACTCCTCGAACAACCATAATCATCAAAATCCAAAAAAATCGAAGTTGGTTCAAATTCCTTTATTACAATTTGACTAAAAATTTATATAAAATCAAAAAAAATAAAAGTAAATTTCATCTAAACTCACTCAAATTTAGCTACTCCAACAAAAAAATTCATCAAAATCCAAAAAAATCGAAGTTGGTTTCAAATTACTTTATTACAATTTGACTAAAAATTTATATAAAATCCAAAAAAATAAATGTAAATTTCATGTAAATTCACTCAAATTTAGCTCCTCCAATTAAAAAATTCATTAAAATCCAAAAAAATCGTAGTTGGTTTCAATGTACTTTATTACAATTTGACTAAAAATTTATATAAAATCCAAAATATGAAAGTAAATATCATCTAAATTCACACAAATTTAGCTCCTCCAACAAAAAAATTCATCAAAATCCAAAAAAATCGAAGTTGGTTTCAAATTCCTTTATTACAATTTGACTAAAAATTTATATAAAATCCAAAAAAATAAAAGTAAATTTCATCTAAACTCACTCAAATTTAGCTCCTCCAACAAAAAATTCATCAAAATCCAAAAAAATCGAAGTTGGTTTCAAATTACTTTATTACAATTTGACTAAAAAATTATATAAAATCCAAAAAAATAGGTGTTAATTTCATCTAGATTTACTCAAATTTAACTCCTCCAACAACCAAAATCATCAAAATCCAAAAAAATCGAAGTTGGTTCAAATTCCTTTATTACAATTTGACTAAAAATTTATATAAAATCCAACAAAATAAAAGTAAATTTCATCTAAACTCACTCAAATTTAGCTCCTCCAACAAAAAAATTCATCAAAATCCAAAAAAATCGACGTTGTTTCAAATCCCTTTATTACAATTTGACTAAAAATTTATATAAAATCCAAAAATATGGTGTTAATTTCATCTAAATTTACTCAAATTTAACTCCTCCAACAACCAAAATCATCAAAATCCAAAAAAATCGAAGTTGGTTCAAATTCCTTTATTACTATTTGACTAAAAATTTATATAAAATCCAAAAAAATAAAAGTAAATTTCATCTAAACTCACTCAAATTTAGCTCCTCCAACAAAAAAATTCATCAAAATCCAAAAAAATCGAAGTTGGTTCAAATTCCTTTATTACAATTTGACTAAAAATTTATATAAAATCCAAAAAAATAAAAGTAAATTTCATCTAAATTCACTCAAATTTAGCTCCTCCAACAAAAAAATTCATCAAAATCCAAAAAAATCCAAGTTGGTTTCAATGTACTTTATTACAATTTGACTAAAAATTTATTTAAAATCCATAAAAATGAAAGAAAATTTCATCTAAATTCAATCAAATATAACTCCTCCAACAACCAAAATCATCAAAATCCAAAAAAATCGAAGTTGGTTCAAATTCCTTTATTACTATTTGACTAAAAATTTATATGAAATAAAAAAAAATAGAAGTAAATTTCTTCTAAATTCACTCAAATTTAACTCCTCCAACAAAAAAAATCATCAAAATCCAAAAAAATCGAAGTTGGTTCAAATTTCTTTATTACAATTCGACTAAAAATTTATATAAAATCCAAAAAAATAAAAGTAAATTTCATCTAAATTCACTCAAATTTGCTCCTCCAACAAAAAAATTCATCAAAATCCAAAAAAATCGAAGTTGGTTTCTAAGTACTTTATTACAGTTTGACTAAAAATTTATGTGAAATAAAAAAAAAATAGAAATAAATTTCTACTAAATTCACTCAAATTTAACTCCTCCATCAAAAAAACTCATCAAAATCCAAAAAAATCGAAGTTGGTTCAAGTTCCTTTATTACAATTTGACTAAAAATTTATATAAAATCCAACAAAATAAAAGTAAATTTCATCTAAACTCACTCAAATTTAGCTCCTCCAACAAAAAAATTCATCAAAATCCAAAAAAATCGACGTTGTTTCAAATCCCTTTATTACAATTTGACTAAAAATTTATATAAAATCCAAAAATAAGGTGTTAATTTCATCTAAATTTACTCAAATTTAACTCCTCCAACAACCAAAATCATCAAAATCCAAAAAAATCGAAGTTGGTTCAAATTCCTTTATTACTATTTGACTAAAAATTTATATAAAATCCAAAAAAATAAAAGTAAATTTCATCTAAACTCACTCAAATTTAGCTCCTCCAACAAAAAAATTCATCAAAATCCAAAAAAATCGAAGTTGGTTCAAATTCCTTTATTACAATTTGACTAAAAATTTATATAAAATCCAAAAAAATAGGTGTTAATTTCATCTAGATTTACTCAAATTTAACTCCTCCAACAACCAAAATCATCAAAATCCAAAAAAATCGAAGTTGGTTCAAATTCCTTAATTACTATTTGACTAAAAATTTATATAAAATCCAAAAAAATAAAAGTAAATTTCATCTAAACTCACTCAAATTTAGCTCCTCCAACAAAAAAATTCATCAAAATCCAAAAAAATCGACGTTGTTTCAAATCCCTTTATTACAATTTGACTAAAAATTTATATAAAATCCAAAAATAAGGTGTTAATTTCATCTAAATTTACTCAAATTTAACTCCTCCAACAACCAAAATCATCAAAATCCAAAAAAATCGAAGTTGGTTCAAATTCCTTTATTACTATTTGACTAAAAATTTATATAAAATCCAAAAAAATAAAAGTAAATTTCATCTAAATTCACTCAAATTTAGCTCCTCCAACAAAAAAATTCATCAAAATTCAAAAAAATCGAAGTTGGTTCAAATTCCTTTATTACAATTTGACTAAAAATTTATATAAAATCCAAAAAAAATAAAAGTAAATATCATGTAAATTCACTAAAATTTAGCACCTCCAACAAAAAAATTCATCAAAATCCAAAAAAATCCAAGTTGGTTTCAATGTACTTTATTACAATTTGACTAAAAATTTATTTAAAATCCATAAAAATGAAAGAAAATTTCATCTAAATTCAATCAAATTTAACTCCTCCAACAACCAAAATCATCAAAATCCAAAAAAATCGAAGTTGGTTCAAATTTCTTTATTACAATTCGACTAAAAATTTATATAAAATCCAAAAAAATAAAAGTAAATTTCATCTAAATTCACTCAAATTTGCTCCTCCAACAAAAAAATTCATCAAAATCCAAAAAAATCGAAGTTGGTTTCTAAGTACTTTATTACAGTTTGACTAAAAATTTATGTGAAATAAAAAAAAAATAGAAATAAATTTCTACTAAATTCACTCAAATTTAACTCCTCCATCAAAAAAACTCATCAAAATCCAAAAAAATCGAAGTTGGTTCAAGTTCCTTTATTACAATTTGACTAAAAATTTATATAAAATCCAACAAAATAAAAGTAAATTTCATCTAAACTCACTCAAATTTAGCTCCTCCAACAAAAAAATTCATCAAAATCCAAAAAAATCGACGTTGTTTCAAATCCCTTTATTACAATTTGACTAAAAATTTATATAAAATCCAAAAATAAGGTGTTAATTTCATCTAAATTTACTCAAATTTAACTCCTCCAACAACCAAAATCATCAAAATCCAAAAAAATCGAAGTTGGTTCAAATTCCTTTATTACTATTTGACTAAAAATTTATATAAAATCCAAAAAAATAAAAGTAAATTTCATCTAAACTCACTCAAATTTAGCTCCTCCAACAAAAAAATTCATCAAAATCCAAAAAAATCGAAGTTGGTTCAAATTCCTTTATTACAATTTGACTAAAAATTTATATAAAATCCAAAAAAATAGGTGTTAATTTCATCTAGATTTACTCAAATTTAACTCCTCCAACAACCAAAATCATCAAAATCCAAAAAAATCGAAGTTGGTTCAAATTCCTTAATTACTATTTGACTAAAAATTTATATAAAATCCAAAAAAATAAAAGTAAATTTCATCTAAACTCACTCAAATTTAGCTCCTCCACCAAAAAAATTCATCAAAATCCAAAAAAATCGAAGTTGGTTCAAATTCCTTTATTACAATTTGACTAAAAATTTATATAAAATCCAAAAAAATAGGTGTTAATTTCATCTAGATTTACTCAAATTTAACTCCTCCAACAACCAAAATCATCAAAATCCAAAAAAATCGAAGTTGGTTCAAATTCCTTAATTACTATTTGACTAAAAATTTATATAAAATCCAAAAAAATAAAAGTAAATTTCATCTAAACTCACTCAAATTTAGCTCCTCCAACAAAAAAATTCATCAAAATCCAAAAAAATCGACGTTGTTTCAAATCCCTTTATTACAATTTGACTAAAAATTTATATAAAATCCAAAAATAAGGTGTTAATTTCATCTAAATTTACTCAAATTTAACTCCTCCAACAACCAAAATCATCAAAATCCAAAAAAATCGAAGTTGGTTCAAATTCCTTTATTACTATTTGACTAAAAATTTATATAAAATCCAAAAAAATAAAAGTAAATTTCATCTAAACTCACTCAAATTTAGCTCCTCCAACAAAAAAATTCATCAAAATCCAAAAAAATCGAAGTTGGTTCAAATTCCTTTATTACAATTTGACTAAAAATTTATATAAAATCCAAAAAAATAGGTGTTAATTTCATCTAGATTTACTCAAATATAACTCCTCGAACAACCATAATCATCAAAATCCAAAAAAATCGAAGTTGGTTCAAATTCCTTTATTACAATTTGACTAAAAATTTATATAAAATCAAAAAAAATAAAAGTAAATTTCATCTAAACTCACTCAAATTTAGCTCCTCCAACAAAAAAATTCATCAAAATCCCAAAAAATCGAAGTTGGTTCAAATTCCTTTATTACAATTTGACTAAAAATTTATATAAAATCCAAAAAAATAAAAGTAAATTTCATCTAAATTCACTCAAATTTAGCTCCAACAAAAAAATTCATCAAAATCCAAAAAAATCCAAGTTGGTTTCAATGTACTTTATTACAATTTGACTAAAAATTTATTTAAAATCCATAAAAATGAAAGAAAATTTCATCTAAATTCAATCAAATTTAACTCCTCCAACAACCAAAATCATCAAAATCCAAAAAAATCGAAGTTGGTTCAAATTTCTTTATTACAATTCGACTAAAAATTTATATAAAATCCAAAAAAATAAAAGAAAATTTCATCTAAATTCAATCAAATTTAACTCCTCCAACAACCAAAATCATCAAAATCCAAAAAAATCGACGTTGTTTCAAATCCCTTTATTACAATTTGACTAAAAATTTATATAAAATCCAAAAATAAGGTGTTAATTTCATCTAAATTTACTCAAATTTAACTCCTCCAACAACCAAAATCATCAAAATCCAAAAAAATCGAAGTTGGTTCAAATTCCTTAATTACTATTTGACTAAAAATTTATATAAAATCCAAAAAAATAAAAGTAAATTTCATCTAAACTCACTAAAATTTAGCTCCTCCAACAAAAAAATTCATCAAAATCCAAAAAAATCGAAGTTGGTTCAAATTCCTTTATTACAATTTGACTAAAAATTTATATAAAATCCAAAAAAATAAAAGTAAATTTCATCTAAATTCACTCAAATTTAGCTCCTCCAACAAAAAAATTCATCAAAATCCAAAAAAATCCAAGTTGGTTTCAATGTACTTTATTACAATTTGACTAAAAATTTATTTAAAATCCATAAAAATGAAAGAAAATTTCATCTAAATTCAATCAAATTTAACTCCTCCAACAACCAAAATCATCAAAATCCAAAAAAATCGATGTTGGTTCAAATTCCTTTATTACTATTTGACTAAAAATTTATATGAAATAAAAAAAAATAGAAGTAAATTTCTTCTAAATTCACTCAAATTTAACTCCTCCAACAAAAAAAATCATCAAAATCCAAAAAAATCGAAGTTGGTTCAAATTTCTTTATTACAATTCGACTAAAAATTTATATAAAATCCAAAAAAATAAAAGTAAATTTCATCTAAATTCACTCAAATTTGCTCCTCCAACAAAAAAATTCATCAAAATCCAAAAAAATCGAAGTTGGTTTCTAAGTACTTTATTACAGTTTGACTAAAAATTTATGTGAAATAAAAAAAAAATAGAAACAAATTTCTACTAAATTCACTCAAATTTAACTCCTCCATCAAAAAAACTCATCAAAATCCAAAAAAATCGAAGTTGGTTCAAGTTCCTTTATTACAATTTGACTAAAAATTTATATAAAATCCAACAAAATAAAAGTAAATTTCATCTAAACTCATTCAAATTTAGCTCCTCCAACAAAAAAATTCATCAAAATCCAAAAAAATCGACGTTGTTTCAAATCCCTTTATTACAATTTGACTAAAAATTTATATAAAATCCAAAAATAAGGTGTTAATTTCATCTAAATTTACTCAAATTTAACTCCTCCAACAACCAAAATCATCAAAATCCAAAAAAATCGAAGTTGGTTCAAATTCCTTTATTACTATTTGACCTTTTAATTTATATAAAATCCAAATAAATAAAAGTAAATTTCATCTAAACTCACTCAAATTTAGCTCCTCCAACAAAAAAATTCATCAAAATCCAAAAAAATCGAAGTTGGTTCAAATTCCTTTATTACAATTTGACTAAAAATTTATATAAAATCCAAAAAAATAAAAGTAAATTTCATCTAAATTCACTCAAATTTAGCTACTCCAACAAAAAAATTCATCAAAATCCAAAAAAATCGAAGTTGGTTTCAAATTACTTTATTACAATTTGACTAAAAATTTATATAAAATCCAAAAAATGAAAGTAAATTTCATCTAAATTCACACAAATTTAGCTCCTCCAACAAAAAAATTCATCAAAATCCCAAAAAATCGAAGTTGGTTTCAAATTCCTTTATTACAATTTAACTAAAAATTTATATAAAATCCAAAAAAATAAAAGTAAATTTCATCTAAATTCACTCAAATTTAGCTCCTCCAACAAAAAATTCATCAAAATTCAAAAAAATCGAAGTTGGTTCAAATTCCTTTATTACAATTTGACTAAAAATTTATATAAAATCCAAAAAAATAGGTGTTAATTTCATCTAGATTTACTCAAATATAACTCCTCGAACAACCATAATCATCAAAATCCAAAAAAATCGAAGTTGGTTCAAATTCCTTTATTACAATTTGACTAAAAATTTATATAAAATCCAAAAAAATAAAAGTAAATTTCATCTAAACTCACTCAAATTTAGCTCCTCCATCAAAAAAATTCATCAAAATCCCAAAAAATCGAAGTTGGTTTCAAATTCCTTTATTACAATTTGACTAAAAATTTATATAAAATCCAAAAAAATAGGTGTTAATTTCATCTAGATTTACTCAAATATAACTCCTCGAACAACCATAATCATCAAAATCCAAAAAAATCGAAGTTGGTTCAAATTCCTTTATTACAATTTGACTAAAAATTTATATAAAATCAAAAAAAATAAAAGTAAATTTCATCTAAACTCACTCAAATTTAGCTACTCCAACAAAAAAATTCATCAAAATCCAAAAAAATCGAAGTTGGTTTCAAATTACTTTATTACAATTTGACTAAAAATTTATATAAAATCCAAAAAAATAAATGTAAATTTCATGTAAATTCACTCAAATTTAGCTCCTCCAACAAAAAAATTCATTAAAATCCAAAAAAATCGTAGTTGGTTTCAATGTACTTTATTACAATTTGACTAAAAATTTATATAAAATCCAAAAAATAGGTGTTAATTTCATCTAGATTTACTCAAATATAACTCCTCGAACAACCATAATCATCAAAATCCAAAAAAATCGAAGTTGGTTCAAATTCCTTTATTACAATTTGACTAAAAATTTATATAAAATCAAAAAAAATAAAAGTAAATTTCATCTAAACTCACTCAAATTTAGCTCCTCCAACAAAAAAATTCATCAAAATCCCAAAAAATCGAAGTTGGTTTCAAATTCCTTTATTACAATTTGACTAAAAATTTATATAAAATCCAAAAAAAATAGGTGTTAATTTCATCTAGATTTACTCAAATATAACTCCTCGAACAACCATAATCATCAAAATCCAAAAAAATCGAAGTTGGTTCAAATTCCTTTATTACAATTTGACTAAAAATTTATATAAAATCAAAAAAAATAAAAGTAAATTTCATCTAAACTCACTCAAATTTAGCTACTCCAACAAAAAAATTCATCAAAATCCAAAAAAATCGAAGTTGGTTTCAAATTACTTTATTACAATTTGACTAAAAATTTATATAAAATCCAAAAAAATAAATGTAAATTTCATGTAAATTCACTCAAATTTAGCTCCTCCAACAAAAAAATTCATTAAAATCCAAAAAAATCGTAGTTGGTTTCAATGTACTTTATTACAATTTGACTAAAAATTTATATAAAATCCAAAATATGAAAGTAAATATCATCTAAATTCACACAAATTTAGCTCCTCCAACAAAAAAATTCATCAAAATCCAAAAAAATCGAAGTTGGTTTCAAATTCCTTTATTACAATTTGACTAAAAATTTATATAAAATCCAAAAAAATAAAAGTAAATTTCATCTAAACTCACTCAAATTTAGCTCCTCCAACAAAAAATTCATCAAAATCCAAAAAAATCGAAGTTGGTTTCAAATTACTTTATTACAATTTGACTAAAAATTTATATAAAATCCAAAAAAATAGGTGTTAATTTCATCTAGATTTACTCAAATTTAACTCCTCCAACAACCAAAATCATCAAAATCCAAAAAAATCGAAGTTGGTTCAAATTCCTTTATTACAATTTGACTAAAAATTTATATAAAATCCAACAAAATAAAAGTAAATTTCATCTAAACTCACTCAAATTTAGCTCCTCCAACAAAAAAATTCATCAAAATCCAAAAAAATCGACGTTGTTTCAAATCCCTTTATTACAATTTGACTAAAAATTTATATAAAATCCAAAAATATGGTGTTAATTTCATCTAAATTTACTCAAATTTAACTCCTCCAACAACCAAAATCATCAAAATCCAAAAAAATCGAAGTTGGTTCAAATTCCTTTATTACTATTTGACTAAAAATTTATATAAAATCCAAAAAAATAAAAGTAAATTTCATCTAAACTCACTCAAATTTAGCTCCTCCAACAAAAAAATTCATCAAAATCCAAAAAAATCGAAGTTGGTTCAAATTCCTTTATTACAATTTGACTAAAAATTTATATAAAATCCAAAAAAATAAAAGTAAATTTCATCTAAATTCACTCAAATTTAGCTCCTCCAACAAAAAAATTCATCAAAATCCAAAAAAATCCAAGTTGGTTTCAATGTACTTTATTACAATTTGACTAAAAATTTATTTAAAATCCATAAAAATGAAAGAAAATTTCATCTAAATTCAATCAAATATAACTCCTCCAACAACCAAAATCATCAAAATCCAAAAAAATCGAAGTTGGTTCAAATTTCTTTATTACAATTCGACTAAAAATTTATATAAAATCCAAAAAAATAAAAGTAAATTTCATCTAAATTCACTCAAATTTGCTCCTCCAACAAAAAAATTCATCAAAATCCAAAAAAATCGAAGTTGGTTTCTAAGTACTTTATTACAGTTTGACTAAAAATTTATGTGAAATAAAAAAAAAATAGAAATAAATTTCTACTAAATTCACTCAAATTTAACTCCTCCATCAAAAAATCTCATCAAAATCCAAAAAAATCGAAGTTGGTTCAAGTTCCTTTATTACAATTTGACTAAAAATTTATATAAAATCCAACAAAATAAAAGTAAATTTCATCTAAACTCACTCAAATTTAGCTCCTCCAACAAAAAAATTCATCAAAATCCAAAAAAATCGACGTTGTTTCAAATCCCTTTATTACAATTTGACTAAAAATTTATATAAAATCCAAAAATAAGGTGTTAATTTCATCTAAATTTACTCAAATTTAACTCCTCCAACAACCAAAATCATCAAAATCCAAAAAAATCGAAGTTGGTTCAAATTCCTTTATTACTATTTGACTAAAAATTTATATAAAATCCAAAAAAATAAAAGTAAATTTCATCTAAACTCACTCAAATTTAGCTCCTCCAACAAAAAAATTCATCAAAATCCAAAAAAATCGAAGTTGGTTCAAATTCCTTTATTACAATTTGACTAAAAATTTATATAAAATCCAAAAAATAGGTGTTAATTTCATCTAGATTTACTCAAATTTAACTCCTCCAACAACCAAAATCATCAAAATCCAAAAAAATCGAAGTTGGTTCAAATTCCTTAATTACTATTTGACTAAAAATTTATATAAAATCCAAAAAAATAAAAGTAAATTTCATCTAAACTCACTCAAATTTAGCTCCTCCAACAAAAAAATTCATCAAAATCCAAAAAAATCGACGTTGTTTCAAATCCCTTTATTACAATTTGACTAAAAATTTATATAAAATCCAAAAATAAGGTGTTAATTTCATCTAAATTTACTCAAATTTAACTCCTCCAACAACCAAAATCATCAAAATCCAAAAAAATCGAAGTTGGTTCAAATTCCTTTATTACTATTTGACTAAAAATTTATATAAAATCCAAAAAAATAAAAGTAAATTTCATCTAAACTCACTCAAATTTAGCTCCTCCAACAAAAAAATTCATCAAAATCCAAAAAAATCGAAGTTGGTTCAAGTTCCTTTATTACAATTTGACTAAAAATTTATATAAAATCCAACAAAATAAAAGTAAATTTCATCTAAACTCACTCAAATTTAGCTCCTCCAACAAAAAAATTCATCAAAATCCAAAAAAATCGACGTTGTTTCAAATCCCTTTATTACAATTTGACTAAAAATTTATATAAAATCCAAAAATAAGGTGTTAATTTCATCTAAATTTACTCAAATTTAACTCCTCCAACAACCAAAATCATCAAAATCCAAAAAAATCGAAGTTGGTTCAAATTCCTTTATTACTATTTGACCTTTTAATTTATATAAAATCCAAATAAATAAAAGTAAATTTCATCTAAACTCACTCAAATTTAGCTCCTCCAACAAAAAAATTCATCAAAATCCAAAAAAATCGAAGTTGGTTCAAATTCCTTTATTACTATTTGACTAAAAATTTATATAAAATCCAAAAAAATAAAAGTAAATTTCATCTAAACTCACTCAAATTTAGCTCCTCCAACAAAAAAATTCATCAAAATCCAAAAAAATCGAAGTTGGTTCAAATTCCTTTATTACAATTTGACTAAAAATTTATATAAAATCCAAAAAATAGGTGTTAATTTCATCTAGATTTACTCAAATTTAACTCCTCCAACAACCAAAATCATCAAAATCCAAAAAAATCGAAGTTGGTTCAAATTCCTTAATTACTATTTGACTAAAAATTTATATAAAATCCAAAAAAATAAAAGTAAATTTCATCTAAACTCACTCAAATTTAGCTCCTCCAACAAAAAAATTCATCAAAATCCAAAAAAATCGACGTTGTTTCAAATCCCTTTATTACAATTTGACTAAAAATTTATATAAAATCCAAAAATAAGGTGTTAATTTCATCTAAATTTACTCAAATTTAACTCCTCCAACAACCAAAATCATCAAAATCCAAAAAAATCGAAGTTGGTTCAAATTTCTTTATTACTATTTGACTAAAAATTTATATAAAATCCAAAAAAATAAAAGTAAATTTCATCTAAACTCACTCAAATTTAGCTCCTCCAACAAAAAAATTCATCAAAATCCAAAAAAATCGAAGTTGGTTCAAGTTCCTTTATTACAATTTGACTAAAAATTTATATAAAATCCAACAAAATAAAAGTAAATTTCATCTAAACTCACTCAAATTTAGCTCCTCCAACAAAAAAATTCATCAAAATCCAAAAAAATCGACGTTGTTTCAAATCCCTTTATTACAATTTGAGTAAAAATTTATATAAAATCCAAAAATAAGGTGTTAATTTCATCTAAATTTACTCAAATTTAACTCCTCCAACAACCAAAATCATCAAAATCCAAAAAAATCGAAGTTGGTTCAAATTCCTTTATTACTATTTGACCTTTTAATTTATATAAAATCCAAATAAATAAAAGTAAATTTCATCTAAACTCACTCAAATTTAGCTCCTCCAACAAAAAAATTCATCAAAATCCAAAAAAATCGAAGTTGGTTCAAATTCCTTTATTACAATTTGACTAAAAATTTATATAAAATCCAAAAAAATAAAAGTAAATTTCATCTAAATTCACTCAAATTTAGCTCCTCCAACAAAAAAATTCATCAAAATCCAAAAAAATCCAAGTTGGTTTCAATGTACTTTATTACAATTTGACTAAAAATTTATTTAAAATCCATAAAAATGAAAGAAAATTTCATCTAAATTCAATCAAATTTAACTCCTCCAACAACCAAAATCATCAAAATCCAAAAAAATCGAAGTTGGTTCAAATTCCTTTATTACTATTTGACTAAAAATTTATATGAAATAAAAAAAAATAGAAGTAAATTTCTTCTAAATTCACTCAAATTTGACTCCTCCAACAAAAAAAATCATCAAAATCCAAAAAAATCGAAGTTGGTTCAAATTTCTTTATTACAATTCGACTAAAAATTTATATAAAATCCAAAAAAATAAAAGTAAATTTCATCTAAATTCACTCAAATTTGCTCCTCCTACAAAAAAATTCATCAAAATCCAAAAAAATCGAAGTTGGTTTCTAAGTACTTTATTACAGTTTGACTAAAAATTTATGTGAAATAAAAAAAAATAGAAATAAATTTCTACTAAATTCACTCAAATGTAACACCTCCATCAAAAAAACTCATCAAAATCCAAAAAAATCGAAGTTGGTTCAAGTTCCTTTATTACAATTTGACTAAAAATTTATATAAAATCCAAAAAAATAAAAGTAAATTTCATGTAAATTCACTCAAATTTAGCACCTCCAACAAAAAAATTCATCAAAATCCAAAAAAATCGTAGTTGGATTCAATGTACTTTATTACAATTTGACTAAAAATTTATTTAGAATCCAAAAAAAATAGGTGTTAATTTCATCTAGATTTACTCAAATTTAACTCCTCGAACAACCATAATCATCAAAATCCAAAAAAATCGAAGTTGGTTCAAATTCCTTTATTACAATTTGACTAAAAATTTATATAAAATCCAAAAAAAATAAAAGTAAATTTCATCTAAACTCACTCAAATTTAGCTCCTCCAACAAAAAAATACATCAAAATCCAAAAAAATCGAAGTTGGTTCAAATTCCTTTATTACAATTTGACTAAAAATTTATATAAAATCCAAAAAAGTAAAAGTAAATTTCATCTAAATGCACTCAAATTTAGCTCCTCCAAACAAAAAATCTCATCAAAATCCAAAAAAATCGAAGTTGGTTCAAATTGCTTTATTACAATTTGACTAAAAATTTATATAAAATCCAAAAAAATAAAAGTAAATTTCTTCTAAACTCACTCAAATTTAGCTCCTCCAACAAAAAAATTCATCAAAATCCAAAAAAATCGAAGTTGGTTCAAATTCCTTTATTACAATTTGACTAAAAATTTATATGAAATCCAAAAAAATAAAAGTAAATTTCATCTAAATTCACTCAAATTTAGCTCCAACAAAAAAATTCATCAAAATCCAAAAAAATCCAAGTTGGTTTCAATGTACTTTAGTACAATTTGACTAAAAATTTATATAAAATCCAAAAAATGAAAGTAAATTTCATCTAAATTCACTCAAATTTAGCTCCTCCAAACAAAAAACTCATCAAAATCCAAAAAAATCGAAGTTGGATCAAATTGCTTTATTACAATTTGACTAAAAATTTATATAAAATACAAAAAAATAAAAGTAAATTTCACCTAAATTCACTCAAATTTAGCTCCTCCAACAAAAAAATTCATCAAAATCCAAAAAAATCCAAGTTGGTTTCAATGTACTTTATTACAATTTGCCTAAAAATTTATATAAAATCCAAAAAAATGAAAGTAAATTTCATCTAAATTCACTCAAATTTAGCTCCTCCAACAAAAAAATTCATCCAAATTAAAAAAAATCAAAGTTGGTTTCAAAGTACTTTATTACAGTTTGACTAAAAATTTATATGAAATAAAAAAAAATAGAAATAAATTTCTACTAAATTCACTCAAATTTAACTCCTCCAAACAAAAAAACTCATCAAAATCCAAAAAAATCGAAGTTGGTTCAAATTCCTTTATTACAATTAGACTAAAAATTTATATAAAATCCAACAAAATAAAAGTAAATTTCATCTAAACTCACTCAAATTTAGCTCCTCCAACAAAAAAATTCATCAAAATCCAAAAAAATCGACGTTGTTTCAAATACCTTTATTACAATTTGACTAAAAATTTATATAAAATCCAAAAATAAGGTGTTAATTTCATCTAAATTTACTCAAATTTAACTCCTCCAACAACCAAAATCATCAAAATCCAAAAAAATCGAAGTTGGTTCAAATTCCTTTATTACTATTTGACTAAAAATTTATATAAAATCCAAAAAAATAAAAGTAAATTTCATCTAAACTCACTCAAATTTAGCTCCTCCAACAAAAAAATTCATCAAAATCCAAAAAAATCGAAGTTGGTTCAAATTCCTTTATTACAATTTGACTAAAAATTTATATAAAATCCAAAAAAATAGGTGTTAATTTCATCTAGATTTACTCAAATTTAACTCCTCCAACAACCAAAATCATCAAAATCCAAAAAAAATCGAAGTTGGTTCAAATTCCTTAATTACTATTTGATTAAAAATTTATATAAAATCCAAAAAATAAAAGTAAATTTCATCTAAACTCACTCAAATTTAGCTCCTCCAACAAAAAAATTCATCAAAATCCAAAAAAATCGAAGTTGGTTCAAATTCCTTTATTACAATTTGATTAAAAATTTATATAAAATCCAAAAATAAGGTGTTAATTTCATCTAAATTTACTCAAATTTAACTCCTCCAACAACCAAAATCATCAAAATCCAAAAAAATCGAAGTTGGTTCAAATTCCTTTATTACTATTTGACCTTTTAATTTATATAAAATCCAAATAAATAAAAGTAAATTTCATCTAAACTCACTCAAATTTAGCTCCTCCAACAAAAAAATTCATCAAAATCCAAAAAAATCGAAGTTCGTTCAAATTCCTTTATTACAATTTGACTAAAAATTTATATAAAATCCAAAAAAATAAAAGTAAATTTCATCTAAATTCACTCAAATTTAGCTCCTCCAACAAAAAAATTCATCAAAATCCAAAAAAATCCAAGTTGGTTTCAATGTACTTTATTACAATTTGACTAAAAATTTATTTAAAATCCATAAAAATGAAAGAAAATTTCATCTAAATTCAATCAAATTTAACTCCTCCAACAACCAAAATCATCAAAATCCAAAAAAATCGAAGTTGGTTCAAATTCCTTTATTACTATTTGACTAAAAATTTATATGAAATAAAAAAAAATAGAAGTAAATTTCTTCTAAATTCACTCAAATTTGACTCCTCCAACAAAAAAAATCATCAAAATCCAAAAAAATCGAAGTTGGTTCAAATTTCTTTATTACAATTCGACTAAAAATTTATATAAAATCCAAAAAAATAAAAGTAAATTTCATCTAAATTCACTCAAATTTGCTCCTCCAACAAAAAAATTCATCAAAATCCAAAAAAAACGAAGTTGGTTTCTAAGTACTTTATTACAGTTTGACTAAAAATTTATGTGAAATAAAAAAAAAATAGAATTAAATTTCTACTAAATTCACTCAAATGTAACACCTCCATCAAAAAAACTCATCAAAATCCAAAAAAATCGAAGTTGGTTCAAGTTCCTTTATTACAATTTGACTAAAAATTTATATAAAATCCAAAAAAATAAAAGTAAATTTCATGTAAATTCACTCAAATTTAGCACCTCCAACAAAAAAATTCATCAAAATCCAAAAAAATCGTAGTTGGATTCAATGTACTTTATTACAATTTGACTAAAAATTTATTTAGAATCCAAAAAAAATAGGTGTTAATTTCATCTAGATTTACTCAAATTTAACTCCTCGAACAACCATAATCATCAAAATCCAAAAAAATCGAAGTTGGTTCAAATTCCTTTATTACAATTTGACTAAAAATTTATATAAAATCCAAAAAAAATAAAAGTAAATTTCATCTAAACTCACTCAAATTTAGCTCCTCCAACAAAAAAATACATCAAAATCCAAAAAAATCGAAATTGGTTCAAATTCCTTTATTACAATTTGACTAAAAATTTATATAAAATCCAAAAAAGTAAAAGTAAATTTCATCTAAATGCACTCAAATTTAGCTCCTCCAAACAAAAAATCTCATCAAAATCCATAAAAATCGAAGTTGGTTCAAATTGCTTTATTACAATTTGACTAAAAATTTATATAAAATCCAAAAAAATAAAAGTAAATTTCTTCTAAACTCACTCAAATTTAGCTCCTCCAACAAAAAAATTCATCAAAATCCAAAAAAATCGAAGTTGGTTCAAATTCCTTTATTACAATTTGACTAAAAATTTATATGAAATCCAAAAAAATAAAAGTAAATTTCATCTAAATTCACTCAAATTTAGCTCCAACAAAAAAATTCATCAAAATCCAAAAAAATCCAAGTTGGTTTCAATGTACTTTAGTACAATTTGACTAAAAATTTATATAAAATCCAAAAAATGAAAGTAAATTTCATCTAAATTCACTCAAATTTAGCTCCTCCAAACAAAAAACTCATCAAAATCCAAAAAAATCGAAGTTGGATCAAATTGCTTTATTACAATTTGACTAAAAATTTATATAAAATACAAAAAAATAAAAGTAAATTTCACCTAAATTCACTCAAATTTAGCTCCTCCAACAAAAAAATTCATCAAAATCCAAAAAAATCCAAGTTGGTTTCAATGTACTTTATTACAATTTGACTAAAAATTTATATAAAATCCAAAAAAATGAAAGTAAATTTCATCTAAATTCACTCAAATTTAGCTCCTCCAACAAAAAAATTCATCCAAATTAAAAAAAATCAAAGTTGGTTTCAAAGTACTTTATTACAGTTTGACTAAAAATTTATATGAAATAAAAAAAATAGAAATAAATTTCTACTAAATTCACTCAAATTTAACTCCTCCAAACAAAAAAACTCATCAAAATCCAAAAAAATCGAAGTTGGTTCAAATACCTTTATTACAATTAGACTAAAAATTTATATAAAATACAACAAAATAAAAGTAAATTTCATCTAAACTCACTCAAATTTAGCTCCTCCAACAAAAAAATTCATCAAAATCCAAAAAAATCGACGTTGTTTCAAATCCCTTTATTACAATTTGACTAAAAATTTATATAAAATCCAAAAATAAGGTGTTAATTTCATCTAAATTTACTCAAATTTAACTCCTCCAACAACCAAAATCATCAAAATCCAAAAAAATCGAAGTTGGTTCAAATTCCTTTATTACTATTTGACTAAAAATTTATATAAAATCCAAAAAAATAAAAGTAAATTTCATCTAAACTCACTCAAATTTAGCTCCTCCAACAAAAAAATTCATCAAAATCCAAAAAAATCGAAGTTGGTTCAAATTCCTTTATTACAATTTGACTAAAAATTTATATAAAATCCAAAAAAATAGGTGTTAATTTCATCTAGATTTACTCAAATTTAACTCCTCCAACAACCAAAATCATCAAAATCCAAAAAAATCGAAGTTGGTTCAAATTCCTTAATTACTATTTGATTAAAAATTTATATAAAATCCAAAAAAATAAAAGTAAATTTCATCTAAACTCACTCAAATTTAGCTCCTCCAACAAAAAAATTCATCAAAATCCAAAAAAATCGAAGTTGGTTCAAATTCCTTTATTACAATTTGATTAAAAATTTATATAAAATCCAAAAATAAGGTGTTAATTTCATCTAAATTTACTCAAATTTAACTCCTCCAACAACCAAAATCATCAAAATCCAAAAAAATCGAAGTTGGTTCAAATTCCTTTATTACTATTTGACCTTTTAATTTATATAAAATCCAAATAAATAAAAGTAAATTTCATCTAAACTCACTCAAATTTAGCTCCTCCAACAAAAAAATTCATCAAAATCCAAAAAAATCGAAGTTGGTTCAAATTCCTTTATTACAATTTGACTAAAAATTTATATAAAATACAAAAAAATAAAAGTAAATTTCATCTAAATTCACTCAAATTTAGCTCCTCCAACAAAAAAATTCATCAAAATCCAAAAAAATCCAAGTTGGTTTCAATGTACTTTATTACAATTTGACTAAAAATTTATTTAAAATCCATAAAAATGAAAGAAAATTTCATCTAAATTCAATCAAATTTAACTCCTCCAACAACCAAAATCATCAAAATCCAAAAAAATCGAAGTTGGTTCAAATTCCTTTATTACTATTTGACTAAAAATTTATATGAAATAAAAAAAAATAGAAGTAAATTTCTTCTAAATTCACTCAAATTTGACTCCTCCAACAAAAAAAATCATCAAAATCCAAAAAAATCGAAGTTGGTTCAAATTTCTTTATTACAATTCGACTAAAAATTTATATAAAATCCAAAAAAATAAAAGTAAATTTCATCTAAATTCACTCAAATTTGCTCCTCCAACAAAAAAATTCATCAAAATCCAAAAAAATCGAAGTTGGTTTCTAAGTACTTTATTACAGTTTGACTAAAAATTTATGTGAAATAAAAAAAAAATAGAAATAAATTTCTACTAAATTCACTCAAATGTAACACCTCCATCAAAAAAACTCATCAAAATCCAAAAAAATCGAAGTTGGTTCAAGTTCCTTTATTACAATTTGACTAAAAATTTATATAAAATCCAAAAAAATAAAAGTAAATTTCATGTAAATTCACTCAAATTTAGCACCTCCAACAAAAAAATTCATCAAAATCCAAAAAAATCGTAGTTGGATTCAATGTACTTTATTACAATTTGACTAAAAATTTATTTAGAATCCAAAAAAAATAGGTGTTAATTTCATCTAGATTTACTCAAATTTAACTCCTCGAACAACCATAATCATCAAAATCCAAAAAAATCGAAGTTGGTTCAAATTCCTTTATTACAATTTGACTAAAAATTTATATAAAATCCAAAAAAAATAAAAGTAAATTTCATCTAAACTCACTCAAATTTAGCTCCTCCAACAAAAAAATACATCAAAATCCAAAAAAATCGAAGTTGGTTCAAATTCCTTTATTACAATTTGACTAAAAATTTATATAAAATCCAAAAAAGTAAAAGTAAATTTCATCTAAATGCACTCAAATTTAGCTCCTCCAAACAAAAAATCTCATCAAAATCCAAAAAAATCGAAGTTGGTTCAAATTGCTTTATTACAATTTGACTAAAAATTTATATAAAATCCAAAAAAATAAAAGTAAATTTCTTCTAAACTCACTCAAATTTAGCTCCTCCAACAAAAAAATTCATCAAAATCCAAAAAAATCGAAGTTGGTTCAAATTCCTTTATTACAATTTGACTAAAAATTTATATGAAATCCAAAAAAATAAAAGTAAATTTCATCTAAATTCACTCAAATTTAGCTCCAACAAAAAAATTCATCAAAATCCAAAAAAATCCAAGTTGGTTTCAATGTACTTTAGTACAATTTGACTAAAAATTTATATAAAATCCAAAAAATGAAAGTAAATTTCATCTAAATTCACTCAAATTTAGCTCCTCCAAACAAAAAACTCATCAAAATCCAAAAAAATCGAAGTTGGATCAAATTGCTTTATTACAATTTGACTAAAAATTTATATAAAATACAAAAAAATAAAAGTAAATTTCACCTAAATTCACTCAAATTTAGCTCCTCCAACAAAAAAATTCATCAAAATCCAAAAAAATCCAAGTTGGTTTCAATGTACTTTATTACAATTTGACTAAAAATTTATATAAAATCCAAAAAAATGAAAGTAAATTTCATCTAAATTCACTCAAATTTAGCTCCTCCAACAAAAAAATTCATCCAAATTAAAAAAAATCAAAGTTGGTTTCAAAGTACTTTATTACAGTTTGACTAAAAATTTATATGAAATAAAAAAAATAGAAATAAATTTCTACTAAATTCACTCAAATTTAACTCCTCCAAACAAAAAAACTCATCAAAATCCAAAAAAATCGAAGTTGGTTCAAATTCCTTTATTACAATTAGACTAAAAATTTATATAAAATACAAAAAAATAAAAGTAAATTTCATCTAAATTCACTCAAATTTAGCTCCTCCAACAAAAAAATTCATCAAAATCCAAAAAAATCGAAGTTGGTTCAAATTCCTTTATTACAATTTGACTAAAAATTTATATAAAATCCAAAAAAATAGGTGTTAATTTCATCTAGATTTACTCAAATTTAACTCCTCCAACAACCAAAATCATCAAAATCCAAAAAAATCGAAGTTGGTTCAAATTCCTTAATTACTATTTGATTAAAAATTTATATAAAATCCAAAAAAATAAAAGTAAATTTCATCTAAACTCACTCAAATTTAGCTCCTCCAACAAAAAAATTCATCAAAATCCAAAAAAATCGAAGTTGGTTCAAATTCCTTTATTACAATTTGATTAAAAATTTATATAAAATCCAAAAATAAGGTGTTAATTTCATCTAAATTTACTCAAATTTAACTCCTCCAACAACCAAAATCATCAAAATCCAAAAAAATCGAAGTTGGTTCAAATTCCTTTATTACTATTTGACCTTTTAATTTATATAAAATCCAAATAAATAAAAGTAAATTTCATCTAAACTCACTCAAATTTAGCTCCTCCAACAAAAAAATTCATCAAAATCCAAAAAAATCGAAGTTGGTTCAAATTCCTTTATTACAATTTGACTAAAAATTTATATAAAATCCAAAAAAATAAAAGTAAATTTCATCTAAATTCACTCAAATTTAGCTCCTCCAACAAAAAAATTCATCAAAATCCAAAAAAATCCAAGTTGGTTTCAATGTACTTTATTACAATTTGACTAAAAATTTATTTAAAATCCATAAAAATGAAAGAAAATTTCATCTAAATTCAATCAAATTTAACTCCTCCAACAACCAAAATCATCAAAATCCAAAAAAATCGAAGTTGGTTCAAATTCCTTTATTACTATTTGACTAAAAATTTATATGAAATAAAAAAAAATAGAAGTAAATTTCTTCTAAATTCACTCAAATTTGACTCCTCCAACAAAAAAAATCATCAAAATCCAAAAAAATCGAAGTTGGTTCAAATTTCTTTATTACAATTCGACTAAAAATTTATATAAAATCCAAAAAAATAAAAGTAAATTTCATCTAAATTCACTCAAATTTGCTCCTCCAACAAAAAAATTCATCAAAATCCAAAAAAATCGAAGTTGGTTTCTAAGTACTTTATTACAGTTTGACTAAAAATTTATGTGAAATAAAAAAAAAATAGAAATAAATTTCTACTAAATTCACTCAAATGTAACACCTCCATCAAAAAAACTCATCAAAATCCAAAAAAATCGAAGTTGGTTCAAGTTCCTTTATTACAATTTGACTAAAAATTTATATAAAATCCAAAAAAATAAAAGTAAATTTCATGTAAATTCACTCAAATTTAGCACCTCCAACAAAAAAATTCATCAAAATCCAAAAAAATCGTAGTTGGATTCAATGTACTTTATTACAATTTGACTAAAAATTTATTTAGAATCCAAAAAAAATAGGTGTTAATTTCATCTAGATTTACTCAAATTTAACTCCTCGAACAACCATAATCATCAAAATCCAAAAAAATCGAAGTTGGTTCAAATTCCTTTATTACAATTTGACTAAAAATTTATATAAAATCCAAAAAAAATAAAAGTAAATTTCATCTAAACTCACTCAAATTTAGCTCCTCCAACAAAAAAATACATCAAAATCCAAAAAAATCGAAGTTGGTTCAAATTCCTTTATTACAATTTGACTAAAAATTTATATAAAATCCAAAAAAGTAAAAGTAAATTTCATCTAAATGCACTCAAATTTAGCTCCTCCAAACAAAAAATCTCATCAAAATCCAAAAAAATCGAAGTTGGTTCAAATTGCTTTATTACAATTTGACTAAAAATTTATATAAAATCCAAAAAAATAAAAGTAAATTTCTTCTAAACTCACTCAAATTTAGCTCCTCCAACAAAAAAATTCATCAAAATCCAAAAAAATCGAAGTTGGTTCAAATTCCTTTATTACAATTTGACTAAAAATTTATATGAAATCCAAAAAAATAAAAGTAAATTTCATCTAAATTCACTCAAATTTAGCTCCAACAAAAAAATTCATCAAAATCCAAAAAAATCCAAGTTGGTTTCAATGTACTTTAGTACAATTTGACTAAAAATTTATATAAAATCCAAAAAATGAAAGTAAATTTCATCTAAATTCACTCAAATTTAGCTCCTCCAAACAAAAAACTCATCAAAATCCAAAAAAATCGAAGTTGGATCAAATTGCTTTATTACAATTTGACTAAAAATTTATATAAAATACAAAAAAATAAAAGTAAATTTCACCTAAATTCACTCAAATTTAGCTCCTCCAACAAAAAAATTCATCAAAATCCAAAAAAATCCAAGTTGGTTTCAATGTACTTTATTACAATTTGACTAAAAATTTATATAAAATCCAAAAAAATGAAAGTAAATTTCATCTAAATTCACTCAAATTTAGCTCCTCCAACAAAAAAATTCATCCAAATTAAAAAAAATCAAAGTTGGTTTCAAAGTACTTTATTACAGTTTGACTAAAAATTTATATGAAATAAAAAAAATAGAAATAAATTTCTACGAAATTCACTCAAATTTAACTCCTCCAAACAAAAAAACTCATCAAAATCCAAAAAAATCGAAGTTGGTTCAAATTCCTTTATTACAATTAGACTAAAAATTTATATAAAATACAAAAAAATAAAAGTAAATTTCATCTAAATTCACTCAAATTTAGCTCCTCCAACAAAAAAATTCATCAAAATCCAAAAAAATCGAAGTTGGTTCAAATTTCTTTATTACAATTCGACTAAAAAATTTATATAAAATCCAAAAAAATAAAAGTAAATTTCATCTAAATTCACTCAAATTTGCTCCTCCAACAAAAAAATTCATCAAAATCCAAAAAAATCCAAGTTGGTTTCAATGTACTTTATTACAATTTGACTAAAAATTTATTTAGAATCCAAAAAAAATAGGTGTTAATTTCATCTAGATTTACTCAAATTTAACTCCTCGAACAACCATAATCATCAAAATCCAAAAAAATCGAAGTTGGTTCAAATTCCTTTATTACAATTTGACTAAAAATTTATATAAAATCCAAAAAAAATAAAAGTAAATTTCATCTAAACTCACTCAAATTTAGCTCCTCCAACAAAAAAATACATCAAAATCCAAAAAAATCGAAATTGGTTCAAATTCCTTTATTACAATTTGACTAAAAATTTATATAAAATCCAAAAAAGTAAAAGTAAATTTCATCTAAATGCACTCAAATTTAGCTCCTCCAAACAAAAAATCTCATCAAAATCCATAAAAATCGAAGTTGGTTCAAATTGCTTTATTACAATTTGACTAAAAATTTATATAAAATCCAAAAAAATAAAAGTAAATTTCTTCTAAACTCACTCAAATTTAGCTCCTCCAACAAAAAAATTCATCAAAATCCAAAAAAATCGAAGTTGGTTCAAATTCCTTTATTACAATTTGACTAAAAATTTATATGAAATCCAAAAAAATAAAAGTAAATTTCATCTAAATTCACTCAAATTTAGCTCCAACAAAAAAATTCATCAAAATCCAAAAAAATCCAAGTTGGTTTCAATGTACTTTAGTACAATTTGACTAAAAATTTATATAAAATCCAAAAAATGAAAGTAAATTTCATCTAAATTCACTCAAATTTAGCTCCTCCAAACAAAAAACTCATCAAAATCCAAAAAAATCGAAGTTGGATCAAATTGCTTTATTACAATTTGACTAAAAATTTATATAAAATACAAAAAAATAAAAGTAAATTTCACCTAAATTCACTCAAATTTAGCTCCTCCAACAAAAAAATTCATCAAAATCCAAAAAAATCCAAGTTGGTTTCAATGTACTTTATTACAATTTGACTAAAAATTTATATAAAATCCAAAAAAATGAAAGTAAATTTCATCTAAATTCACTCAAATTTAGCTCCTCCAACAAAAAAATTCATCCAAATTAAAAAAAATCAAAGTTGGTTTCAAAGTACTTTATTACAGTTTGACTAAAAATTTATATGAAATAAAAAAAATAGAAATAAATTTCTACTAAATTCACTCAAATTTAACTCCTCCAAACAAAAAAACTCATCAAAATCCAAAAAAATCGAAGTTGGTTCAAATACCTTTATTACAATTAGACTAAAAATTTATATAAAATACAACAAAATAAAAGTAAATTTCATCTAAACTCACTCAAATTTAGCTCCTCCAACAAAAAAATTCATCAAAATCCAAAAAAATCGACGTTGTTTCAAATCCCTTTATTACAATTTGACTAAAAATTTATATAAAATCCAAAAATAAGGTGTTAATTTCATCTAAATTTACTCAAATTTAACTCCTCCAACAACCAAAATCATCAAAATCCAAAAAAATCGAAGTTGGTTCAAATTCCTTTATTACTATTTGACTAAAAATTTATATAAAATCCAAAAAAATAAAAGTAAATTTCATCTAAACTCACTCAAATTTAGCTCCTCCAACAAAAAAATTCATCAAAATCCAAAAAAATCGAAGTTGGTTCAAATTCCTTTATTACAATTTGACTAAAAATTTATATAAAATCCAAAAAAATAGGTGTTAATTTCATCTAGATTTACTCAAATTTAACTCCTCCAACAACCAAAATCATCAAAATCCAAAAAAATCGAAGTTGGTTCAAATTCCTTAATTACTATTTGATTAAAAATTTATATAAAATCCAAAAAAATAAAAGTAAATTTCATCTAAACTCACTCAAATTTAGCTCCTCCAACAAAAAAATTCATCAAAATCCAAAAAAATCGAAGTTGGTTCAAATTCCTTTATTACAATTTGATTAAAAATTTATATAAAATCCAAAAATAAGGTGTTAATTTCATCTAAATTTACTCAAATTTAACTCCTCCAACAACCAAAATCATCAAAATCCAAAAAAATCGAAGTTGGTTCAAATTCCTTTATTACTATTTGACCTTTTAATTTATATAAAATCCAAATAAATAAAAGTAAATTTCATCTAAACTCACTCAAATTTAGCTCCTCCAACAAAAAAATTCATCAAAATCCAAAAAAATCGAAGTTGGTTCAAATTCCTTTATTACAATTTGACTAAAAATTTATATAAAATACAAAAAAATAAAAGTAAATTTCATCTAAATTCACTCAAATTTAGCTCCTCCAACAAAAAAATTCATCAAAATCCAAAAAAATCCAAGTTGGTTTCAATGTACTTTATTACAATTTGACTAAAAATTTATTTAAAATCCATAAAAATGAAAGAAAATTTCATCTAAATTCAATCAAATTTAACTCCTCCAACAACCAAAATCATCAAAATCCAAAAAAATCGAAGTTGGTTCAAATTCCTTTATTACTATTTGACTAAAAATTTATATGAAATAAAAAAAAATAGAAGTAAATTTCTTCTAAATTCACTCAAATTTGACTCCTCCAACAAAAAAAATCATCAAAATCCAAAAAAATCGAAGTTGGTTCAAATTTCTTTATTACAATTCGACTAAAAATTTATATAAAATCCAAAAAAATAAAAGTAAATTTCATCTAAATTCACTCAAATTTGCTCCTCCAACAAAAAAATTCATCAAAATCCAAAAAAATCGAAGTTGGTTTCTAAGTACTTTATTACAGTTTGACTAAAAATTTATGTGAAATAAAAAAAAAATAGAAATAAATTTCTACTAAATTCACTCAAATGTAACACCTCCATCAAAAAAACTCATCAAAATCCAAAAAAATCGAAGTTGGTTCAAGTTCCTTTATTACAATTTGACTAAAAATTTATATAAAATCCAAAAAAATAAAAGTAAATTTCATGTAAATTCACTCAAATTTAGCACCTCCAACAAAAAAATTCATCAAAATCCAAAAAAATCGTAGTTGGATTCAATGTACTTTATTACAATTTGACTAAAAATTTATTTAGAATCCAAAAAAAATAGGTGTTAATTTCATCTAGATTTACTCAAATTTAACTCCTCGAACAACCATA
Organism: Andrena chrysosceles; assembly: GCA_963855975.1. Lineage (NCBI taxonomy): Eukaryota > Metazoa > Arthropoda > Insecta > Hymenoptera > Andrenidae > Andrena > Andrena chrysosceles. The sequence goes on from CAWLCU010000532.1 coordinate 27,962, forward strand.
ATCATCAAAATCCAAAAAAATCGAAGTTGGTTCAAATTCCTTTATTACAATTTGACTAAAAATTTATATAAAATCCAAAAAAAATAAAAGTAAATTTCATCTAAACTCACTCAAATTTAGCTCCTCCAACAAAAAAATACATCAAAATCCAAAAAAATCGAAGTTGGTTCAAATTCCTTTATTACAATTTGACTAAAAATTTATATAAAATCCAAAAAAGTAAAAGTAAATTTCATCTAAATGCACTCAAATTTAGCTCCTCCAAACAAAAAATCTCATCAAAATCCAAAAAAATCGAAGTTGGTTCAAATTGCTTTATTACAATTTGACTAAAAATTTATATAAAATCCAAAAAAATAAAAGTAAATTTCTTCTAAACTCACTCAAATTTAGCTCCTCCAACAAAAAAATTCATCAAAATCCAAAAAAATCGAAGTTGGTTCAAATTCCTTTATTACAATTTGACTAAAAATTTATATGAAATCCAAAAAAATAAAAGTAAATTTCATCTAAATTCACTCAAATTTAGCTCCAACAAAAAAATTCATCAAAATCCAAAAAAATCCAAGTTGGTTTCAATGTACTTTAGTACAATTTGACTAAAAATTTATATAAAATCCAAAAAATGAAAGTAAATTTCATCTAAATTCACTCAAATTTAGCTCCTCCAAACAAAAAACTCATCAAAATCCAAAAAAATCGAAGTTGGATCAAATTGCTTTATTACAATTTGACTAAAAATTTATATAAAATACAAAAAAATAAAAGTAAATTTCACCTAAATTCACTCAAATTTAGCTCCTCCAACAAAAAAATTCATCAAAATCCAAAAAAATCCAAGTTGGTTTCAATGTACTTTATTACAATTTGACTAAAAATTTATATAAAATCCAAAAAAATGAAAGTAAATTTCATCTAAATTCACTCAAATTTAGCTCCTCCAACAAAAAAATTCATCCAAATTAAAAAAAATCAAAGTTGGTTTCAAAGTACTTTATTACAGTTTGACTAAAAATTTATATGAAATAAAAAAAATAGAAATAAATTTCTACTAAATTCACTCAAATTTAACTCCTCCAAACAAAAAAACTCATCAAAATCCAAAAAAATCGAAGTTGGTTCAAATTCCTTTATTACAATTAGACTAAAAATTTATATAAAATACAAAAAAATAAAAGTAAATTTCATCTAAATTCACTCAAATTTAGCTCCTCCAACAAAAAAATTCATCAAAATCCAAAAAAATCGAAGTTGGTTCAAATTCCTTTATTACAATTTGACTAAAAATTTATATAAAATCCAAAAAAATAGGTGTTAATTTCATCTAGATTTACTCAAATTTAACTCCTCCAACAACCAAAATCATCAAAATCCAAAAAAATCGAAGTTGGTTCAAATTCCTTAATTACTATTTGATTAAAAATTTATATAAAATCCAAAAAAATAAAAGTAAATTTCATCTAAACTCACTCAAATTTAGCTCCTCCAACAAAAAAATTCATCAAAATCCAAAAAAATCGAAGTTGGTTCAAATTCCTTTATTACAATTTGATTAAAAATTTATATAAAATCCAAAAATAAGGTGTTAATTTCATCTAAATTTACTCAAATTTAACTCCTCCAACAACCAAAATCATCAAAATCCAAAAAAATCGAAGTTGGTTCAAATTCCTTTATTACTATTTGACCTTTTAATTTATATAAAATCCAAATAAATAAAAGTAAATTTCATCTAAACTCACTCAAATTTAGCTCCTCCAACAAAAAAATTCATCAAAATCCAAAAAAATCGAAGTTGGTTCAAATTCCTTTATTACAATTTGACTAAAAATTTATATAAAATCCAAAAAAATAAAAGTAAATTTCATCTAAATTCACTCAAATTTAGCTCCTCCAACAAAAAAATTCATCAAAATCCAAAAAAATCCAAGTTGGTTTCAATGTACTTTATTACAATTTGACTAAAAATTTATTTAAAATCCATAAAAATGAAAGAAAATTTCATCTAAATTCAATCAAATTTAACTCCTCCAACAACCAAAATCATCAAAATCCAAAAAAATCGAAGTTGGTTCAAATTCCTTTATTACTATTTGACTAAAAATTTATATGAAATAAAAAAAAATAGAAGTAAATTTCTTCTAAATTCACTCAAATTTGACTCCTCCAACAAAAAAAATCATCAAAATCCAAAAAAATCGAAGTTGGTTCAAATTTCTTTATTACAATTCGACTAAAAATTTATATAAAATCCAAAAAAATAAAAGTAAATTTCATCTAAATTCACTCAAATTTGCTCCTCCAACAAAAAAATTCATCAAAATCCAAAAAAATCGAAGTTGGTTTCTAAGTACTTTATTACAGTTTGACTAAAAATTTATGTGAAATAAAAAAAAAATAGAAATAAATTTCTACTAAATTCACTCAAATGTAACACCTCCATCAAAAAAACTCATCAAAATCCAAAAAAATCGAAGTTGGTTCAAGTTCCTTTATTACAATTTGACTAAAAATTTATATAAAATCCAAAAAAATAAAAGTAAATTTCATGTAAATTCACTCAAATTTAGCACCTCCAACAAAAAAATTCATCAAAATCCAAAAAAATCGTAGTTGGATTCAATGTACTTTATTACAATTTGACTAAAAATTTATTTAGAATCCAAAAAAAATAGGTGTTAATTTCATCTAGATTTACTCAAATTTAACTCCTCGAACAACCATAATCATCAAAATCCAAAAAAATCGAAGTTGGTTCAAATTCCTTTATTACAATTTGACTAAAAATTTATATAAAATCCAAAAAAAATAAAAGTAAATTTCATCTAAACTCACTCAAATTTAGCTCCTCCAACAAAAAAATACATCAAAATCCAAAAAAATCGAAGTTGGTTCAAATTCCTTTATTACAATTTGACTAAAAATTTATATAAAATCCAAAAAAGTAAAAGTAAATTTCATCTAAATGCACTCAAATTTAGCTCCTCCAAACAAAAAATCTCATCAAAATCCAAAAAAATCGAAGTTGGTTCAAATTGCTTTATTACAATTTGACTAAAAATTTATATAAAATCCAAAAAAATAAAAGTAAATTTCTTCTAAACTCACTCAAATTTAGCTCCTCCAACAAAAAAATTCATCAAAATCCAAAAAAATCGAAGTTGGTTCAAATTCCTTTATTACAATTTGACTAAAAATTTATATGAAATCCAAAAAAATAAAAGTAAATTTCATCTAAATTCACTCAAATTTAGCTCCAACAAAAAAATTCATCAAAATCCAAAAAAATCCAAGTTGGTTTCAATGTACTTTAGTACAATTTGACTAAAAATTTATATAAAATCCAAAAAATGAAAGTAAATTTCATCTAAATTCACTCAAATTTAGCTCCTCCAAACAAAAAACTCATCAAAATCCAAAAAAATCGAAGTTGGATCAAATTGCTTTATTACAATTTGACTAAAAATTTATATAAAATACAAAAAAATAAAAGTAAATTTCACCTAAATTCACTCAAATTTAGCTCCTCCAACAAAAAAATTCATCAAAATCCAAAAAAATCCAAGTTGGTTTCAATGTACTTTATTACAATTTGACTAAAAATTTATATAAAATCCAAAAAAATGAAAGTAAATTTCATCTAAATTCACTCAAATTTAGCTCCTCCAACAAAAAAATTCATCCAAATTAAAAAAAATCAAAGTTGGTTTCAAAGTACTTTATTACAGTTTGACTAAAAATTTATATGAAATAAAAAAAATAGAAATAAATTTCTACGAAATTCACTCAAATTTAACTCCTCCAAACAAAAAAACTCATCAAAATCCAAAAAAATCGAAGTTGGTTCAAATTCCTTTATTACAATTAGACTAAAAATTTATATAAAATACAAAAAAATAAAAGTAAATTTCATCTAAATTCACTCAAATTTAGCTCCTCCAACAAAAAAATTCATCAAAATCCAAAAAAATCGAAGTTGGTTCAAATTTCTTTATTACAATTCGACTAAAAAATTTATATAAAATCCAAAAAAATAAAAGTAAATTTCATCTAAATTCACTCAAATTTGCTCCTCCAACAAAAAAATTCATCAAAATCCAAAAAAATCCAAGTTGGTTTCAATGTACTTTATTACAATTTGACTAAAAATTTATTTAGAATCCAAAAAAAATAGGTGTTAATTTCATCTAGATTTACTCAAATTTAACTCCTCGAACAACCATAATCATCAAAATCCAAAAAAATCGAAGTTGGTTCAAATTCCTTTATTACAATTTGACTAAAAATTTATATAAAATCCAAAAAAAATAAAAGTAAATTTCATCTAAACTCACTCAAATTTAGCTCCTCCAACAAAAAAATACATCAAAATCCAAAAAAATCGAAGTTGGTTCAAATTCCTTTATTACAATTTGACTAAAAATTTATATAAAATCCAAAAAAGTAAAAGTAAATTTCATCTAAATGCACTCAAATTTAGCTCCTCCAAACAAAAAATCTCATCAAAATCCAAAAAAATCGAAGTTGGTTCAAATTGCTTTATTACAATTTGACTAAAAATTTATATAAAATCCAAAAAAATAAAAGTAAATTTCTTCTAAACTCACTCAAATTTAGCTCCTCCAACAAAAAAATTCATCAAAATCCAAAAAAATCGAAGTTGGTTCAAATTCCTTTATTACAATTTGACTAAAAATTTATATGAAATCCAAAAAAATAAAAGTAAATTTCATCTAAATTCACTCAAATTTAGCTCCAACAAAAAAATTCATCAAAATCCAAAAAAATCCAAGTTGGTTTCAATGTACTTTAGTACAATTTGACTAAAAATTTATATAAAATCCAAAAAATGAAAGTAAATTTCATCTAAATTCACTCAAATTTAGCTCCTCCAAACAAAAAACTCATCAAAATCCAAAAAAATCGAAGTTGGATCAAATTGCTTTATTACAATTTGACTAAAAATTTATATAAAATACAAAAAAATAAAAGTAAATTTCACCTAAATTCACTCAAATTTAGCTCCTCCAACAAAAAAATTCATCAAAATCCAAAAAAATCCAAGTTGGTTTCAATGTACATTATTACAATTTGACTAAAAATTTATATAAAATCCAAAAAAATGAAAGTAAATTTCATCTAAATTCACTCAAATTTAGCTCCTCCAACAAAAAAATTCATCCAAATTAAAAAAAATCAAAGTTGGTTTCAAAGTACTTTATTACAGTTTGACTAAAAATTTATATGAAATAAAAAAAATAGAAATAAATTTCTACTAAATTCACTCAAATTTAACTCCTCCAAACAAAAAAACTCATCAAAATCCAAAAAAATCGAAGTTGGTTCAAATTCCTTTATTACAATTAGACTAAAAATTTATATAAAATACAAAAAAATAAAAGTAAATTTCATCTAAATTCACTCAAATTTAGCTCCTCCAACAAAAAAATTCATCAAAATCCAAAAAAATCGAAGTTGGTTCAAATTTCTTTATTACAATTCGACTAAAAAATTTATATAAAATCCAAAAAAATAAAAGTAAATTTCATCTAAATTCACTCAAATTTGCTCCTCCAACAAAAAAATTCATCAAAATCCAAAAAAATCGAAGTTGGTTTCTAAGTACTTTATTACAGTTTGACTAAAAATTTATGTGAAATAAAAAAAAAATAGAAATAAATTTCTACTAAATTCACTCAAATTTAACTCCTCCATCAAAAAAACTCATCAAAATCCAAAAAAATCGAAGTTGGTTCAAATTCCTTTATTACAATTTGACTAAAAATTTATATAAAATCCAAAAAAATAAAAGTAAATTTCATCTAAATTCACTCAAATTTAGCTCCTCCAACAAAAAAATTCATCAAAATCCAAAAAAATCCAAGTTGGTTTCAATGTACTTTATTACAATTTGACTAAAAATTTATTTAAAATCCATAAAAATGAAAGAAAATTTCATCTAAATTCAATCAAATTTAACTCCTCCAACAACCAAAATCATCAAAATCCAAAAAAATCGAAGTTGGTTCAAATTCCTTTATTACTATTTGACTAAAAATTTATATGAAATAAAAAAAAATAGAAGTAAATTTCTTCTAAATTCACTCAAATTTGACTCCTCCAACAAAAAAAATCATCAAAATCCAAAAAAATCGAAGTTGGTTCAAATTTCTTTATTACAATTCGACTAAAAATTTATATAAAATCCAAAAAAATAAAAGTAAATTTCATCTAAATTCACTCAAATTTGCTCCTCCAACAAAAAAATTCATCAAAATCCAAAAAAATCGAAGTTGGTTTCTAAGTACTTTATTACAGTTTGACTAAAAATTTATGTGAAATAAAAAAAAAATAGAAATAAATTTCTACTAAATTCACTCAAATGTAACACCTCCATCAAAAAAACTCATCAAAATCCAAAAAAATCGAAGTTGGTTCAAGTTCCTTTATTACAATTTGACTAAAAATTTATATAAAATCCAAAAAAATAAAAGTAAATTTCATGTTAATTCACTCAAATTTAGCACCTCCAACAAAAAAATTCATCAAAATCCAAAAAAATCGTAGTTGGATTCAATGTACTTTATTACAATTTGACTAAAAATTTATTTAGAATCCAAAAAAAATAGGTGTTAATTTCATCTAGATTTACTCAAATTTAACTCCTCGAACAACCATAATCATCAAAATCCAAAAAAATCGAAGTTGGTTCAAATTCCTTTATTACAATTTGACTAAAAATTTATATAAAATCCAAAAAAAATAAAAGTAAATTTCATCTAAACTCACTCAAATTTAGCTCCTCCAACAAAAAAATACATCAAAATCCAAAAAAATCGAAGTTGGTTCAAATTCCTTTATTACAATTTGACTAAAAATTTATATAAAATCCAAAAAAGTAAAAGTAAATTTCATCTAAATGCACTCAAATTTAGCTCCTCCAAACAAAAAATCTCATCAAAATCCAAAAAAATCGAAGTTGGTTCAAATTGCTTTATTACAATTTGACTAAAAATTTATATAAAATCCAAAAAAATAAAAGTAAATTTCTTCTAAACTCACTCAAATTTAGCTCCTCCAACAAAAAAATTCATCAAAATCCAAAAAAATCGAAGTTGGTTCAAATTCCTTTATTACAATTTGACTAAAAATTTATATGAAATCCAAAAAAATAAAAGTAAATTTCATCTAAATTCACTCAAATTTAGCTCCAACAAAAAAATTCATCAAAATCCAAAAAAATCCAAGTTGGTTTCAATGTACTTTAGTACAATTTGACTAAAAATTTATATAAAATCCAAAAAATGAAAGTAAATTTCATCTAAATTCACTCAAATTTAGCTCCTCCAAACAAAAAACTCATCAAAATCCAAAAAAATCGAAGTTGGATCAAATTGCTTTATTACAATTTGACTAAAAATTTATATAAAATACAAAAAAATAAAAGTAAATTTCACCTAAATTCACTCAAATTTAGCTCCTCCAACAAAAAAATTCATCAAAATCCAAAAAAATCCAAGTTGGTTTCAATGTACTTTATTACAATTTGACTAAAAATTTATATAAAATCCAAAAAAATGAAAGTAAATTTCATCTAAATTCACTCAAATTTAGCTCCTCCAACAAAAAAATTCATCCAAATTAAAAAAAATCAAAGTTGGTTTCAAAGTACTTTATTACAGTTTGACTAAAAATTTATATGAAATAAAAAAAATAGAAATAAATTTCTACTAAATTCACTCAAATTTAACTCCTCCAAACAAAAAAACTCATCAAAATCCAAAAAAATCGAAGTTGGTTCAAATTCCTTTATTACAATTAGACTAAAAATTTATATAAAATACAAAAAAATAAAAGTAAATTTCATCTAAATTCACTCAAATTTAGCTCCTCCAACAAAAAAATTCATCAAAATCCAAAAAAATCGAAGTTGGTTCAAATTTCTTTATTACAATTCGACTAAAAAATTTATATAAAATCCAAAAAAATAAAAGTAAATTTCATCTAAATTCACTCAAATTTGCTCCTCCAACAAAAAAATTCATCAAAATCCAAAAAAATCGAAGTTGGTTTCTAAGTACTTTATTACAGTTTGACTAAAAATTTATGTGAAATAAAAAAAAAATAGAAATAAATTTCTACTAAATTCACTCAAATTTAACTCCTCCATCAAAAAAACTCATCAAAATCCAAAAAAATCGAAGTTGGTTCAAATTCCTTTATTACAATTTGACTAAAAATTTATATAAAATCAAAAAAAATAAAAGTAAATTTCATCTAAACTCACTCAAATTAAGCTACTCCAACAAAAAAATTCATCAAAATCCAAAAAAAATCGAAGTTGGTTTCAAATTACTTTATTACAATTTGACTAAAAATTTATATAAAATCCAAAAAAATAAAAGTAAATTTCATGTAAATTCACTCAAATTTAGCTCCTCCAACAAAAAAATTCATCAAAATCCAAAAAAATCGTAGTTGGTTTCAATGTACTTTATTACAATTTGACTAAAAATTTATATAAAATCCAAAAAATGAAAGTAAATTTCATCTAAATTCACACAAATTTAGCTCCTCCAACAAAAAAATTCATCAAAATCCAAAAAAATCGAAGTTGGTTTCAAATTCCTTTATTACAATTTAACTAAAAATTTATATAAAATCCAAAAAAATAAAAGTAAATTTCATCTAAATTCACTCAAATTTAGCTCCTCCAACAAAAAAATTCATCAAAATCCAAAAAAATCCAAGTTGGTTTCAATGTACTTTATTACAATTTGACTAAAAATTTATTTAGAATCCAAAAAAAATAGGTGTTAATTTCATCTAGATTTACTCAAATTTAACTCCTCGAACAACCATAATCATCAAAATCCAAAAAAATCGAAGTTGGTTCAAATTCCTTTATTACAATTTGACTAAAAATTTATATAAAATCCAAAAAAAATAAAAGTAAATTTCATCTAAACTCACTCAAATTTAGCTCCTCCAACAAAAAAATACATCAAAATCCAAAAAAATCGAAGTTGGTTCAAATTCCTTTATTACAATTTGACTAAAAATTTATATAAAATCCAAAAAAGTAAAAGTAAATTTCATCTAAATGCACTCAAATTTAGCTCCTCCAAACAAAAAATCTCATCAAAATCCAAAAAAATCGAAGTTGGTTCAAATTGCTTTATTACAATTTGACTAAAAATTTATATAAAATCCAAAAAAATAAAAGTAAATTTCTTCTAAACTCACTCAAATTTAGCTCCTCCAACAAAAAAATTCATCAAAATCCAAAAAAATCGAAGTTGGTTCAAATTCCTTTATTACAATTTGACTAAAAATTTATATGAAATCCAAAAAAATAAAAGTAAATTTCATCTAAATTCACTCAAATTTAGCTCCAACAAAAAAATTCATCAAAATCCAAAAAAATCCAAGTTGGTTTCAATGTACTTTAGTACAATTTGACTAAAAATTTATATAAAATCCAAAAAATGAAAGTAAATTTCATCTAAATTCACTCAAATTTAGCTCCTCCAAACAAAAAACTCATCAAAATCCAAAAAAATCGAAGTTGGATCAAATTGCTTTATTACAATTTGACTAAAAATTTATATAAAATACAAAAAAATAAAAGTAAATTTCACCTAAATTCACTCAAATTTAGCTCCTCCAACAAAAAAATTCATCAAAATCCAAAAAAATCCAAGTTGGTTTCAATGTACTTTATTACAATTTGACTAAAAATTTATATAAAATCCAAAAAAATGAAAGTAAATTTCATCTAAATTCACTCAAATTTAGCTCCTCCAACAAAAAAATTCATCCAAATTAAAAAAAATCAAAGTTGGTTTCAAAGTACTTTATTACAGTTTGACTAAAAATTTATATGAAATAAAAAAAATAGAAATAAATTTCTACTAAATTCACTCAAATTTAACTCCTCCAAACAAAAAAACTCATCAAAATCCAAAAAAATCGAAGTTGGTTCAAATTCCTTTATTACAATTAGACTAAAAATTTATATAAAATACAAAAAAATAAAAGTAAATTTCATCTAAATTCACTCAAATTTAGCTCCTCCAACAAAAAAATTCATCAAAATCCAAAAAAATCGAAGTTGGTTCAAATTTCTTTATTACAATTCGACTAAAAAATTTATATAAAATCCAAAAAAATAAAAGTAAATTTCATCTAAATTCACTCAAATTTGCTCCTCCAACAAAAAAATTCATCAAAATCCAAAAAAATCGAAGTTGGTTTCTAAGTACTTTATTACAGTTTGACTAAAAATTTATGTGAAATAAAAAAAAAATAGAAATAAATTTCTACTAAATTCACTCAAATTTAACTCCTCCATCAAAAAAACTCATCAAAATCCAAAAAAATCGAAGTTGGTTCAAATTCCTTTATTACAATTTGACTAAAAATTTATATAAAATCAAAAAAAATAAAAGTAAATTTCATCTAAACTCACTCAAATTAAGCTACTCCAACAAAAAAATTCATCAAAATCCAAAAAAAATCGAAGTTGGTTTCAAATTACTTTATTACAATTTGACTAAAAATTTATATAAAATCCAAAAAAATAAAAGTAAATTTCATGTAAATTCACTCAAATTTAGCTCCTCCAACAAAAAAATTCATCAAAATCCAAAAAAATCGTAGTTGGTTTCAATGTACTTTATTACAATTTGACTAAAAATTTATATAAAATCCAAAAAATGAAAGTAAATTTCATCTAAATTCACACAAATTTAGCTCCTCCAACAAAAAAATTCATCAAAATCCAAAAAAATCGAAGTTGGTTTCAAATTCCTTTATTACAATTTAACTAAAAATTTATATAAAATCCAAAAAAATAACAGTAAATTTCATCTAAATTCACTCAAATTTAGCTCCTCCAACAAAAAAATTCATCAAAATCCAAAAAAATCCAAGTTGGTTTCAATGTACTTTATTACAATTTGACTAAAAATTTATTTAAAATCCATAAAAATGAAAGAAAATTTCATCTAAATTCAATCAAATTTAACTCCTCCAACAACCAAAATCATCAAAATCCAAAAAAATCGAAGTTGGTTCAAATTCCTTTATTACTATTTGACTAAAAATTTATATGAAATAAAAAAAAATAGAAGTAAATTTCTTCTAAATTCACTCAAATTTAACTCCTCCAAAAAAAAATCATCAAAATCCAAAAAAATCGAAGTTGGTTCAAATTTCTTTATTACAATTCGACTAAAAATTTAAATAAAATCCAAAAAAATAAAAGTAAATTTCATCTAAATTCACTCAAATTTGCTCCTCCAACAAAAAAATTCATCAAAATCCAAAAAAATCGAAGTTGGTTTCTAAGTACTTTATTACAGTTTGACTAAAAATTTATGTGAAATAAAAAAAAATAGAAATAAATTTCTACTAAATTCACTCAAATTTAACTCCTCCATCAAAAAAACTCATCAAAATCCAAAAAAATCGAAGTTGGTTCAAGTTCCTTTATTACAATTTGACTAAAAATTTATATAAAATCCAAAAAAATAAAAGTAAATTTCATGTAAATTCACTCAAATTTAGCACCTCCAACAAAAAAATTCATCAAAATCCAAAAAAATCGTAGTTGGATTCAATGTACTTTATTACAATTTGACTAAAAATTTATTTAGAATCCAAAAAAATAGGTGTTAATTTCATCTAGATTTACTCAAATTTAACTCCTCGAACAACCATAATCATCAAAATCCAAAAAAATCGAAGTTGGTTCAAATTCCTTTATTACAATTTGACTAAAAATTTATATAAAATCCAAAAAAAATAAAAGTAAATTTCATCTAAACTCACTCAAATTTAGCTCCTCCAACAAAAAAATTCATCAAAATCCAAAAAAATCGAAGTTGGTTCAAATTCCTTTATTACAATTTGACTAAAAATTTATATAAAATCCAAAAAAGTAAAAGTAAATTTCATCTAAATTCACTCAAATTTAGCTCCTCCAAACAAAAAACTCATCAAAATCCAAAAAAATCGAAGTTGGATCAAATTGCTTTATTACAATTTGACTAAAAATTTATATAAAATACAAAAAAATAAAAGTAAATTTCACCTAAATTCACTCAAATTTAGCTCCTCCAACAAAAAAATTCATCAAAATCCAAAAAAATCCAAGTTGGTTTCAATGTACTTTATTACAATTTGACTAAAAATTTATATAAAATCCAAAAAAATGAAAGTAAATTTCATCTAAATTCAATCAAATTTAGCTCCTCCAACAAAAAAATTCATCCAAATTAAAAAAAATCAAAGTTGGTTTCAAAGTACTTTATTACAGTTTGACTAAAAATTTATATGAAATAAAAAAAAATAGAAATAAATTTCTACTAAATTCACTCAAATTTAACTCCTCCAAACAAAAAAACTCATCAAAATAAAAAAAAATCGAAGTTGGTTCAAATTCCTTTATTACAATTAGACTAAAAATTTATATAAAATACAAAAAAATAAAAGTAAATTTCATCTAAATTCACTCAAATTTAACTCCTCCAAACAAAAAAACTCATCAAAATCCAAAAAAATCGAAGTTGGTTCAAATTCCTTTATTACAATTAGACTAAAAATTTATATAAAATACAAAAAAATAAAAGTAAATTTCATCTAAATTCACTCAAATTTAGCTCCTCCAACAAAAAAATTCATCAAAATCCAAAAAAATCGAAGTTGGTTCAAATTTCTTTATTACAATTTGACTAAAAATTTATTTAGAATCCAAAAAAAATAGGTGTTACTTTCATCTAGATTTACTCAAATTTAACTCCTCGAACAACCATAATCATCAAAATCCAAAAAAATCGAAGTTGGTTCAAATTCCTTTATTACAATTTGACTAAAAATTTATATAAAATCCAAAAAAAATAAAAGTAAATTTCATCTAAACTCACTCAAATTTAGCTCCTCCAACAAAAAAATACATCAAAATCCAAAAAAATCGAAGTTGGTTCAAATTCCTTTATTACAATTTGACTAAAAATTTATATAAAATCCAAAAAAGTAAAAGTAAATTTCATCTAAATGCACTCAAATTTAGCTCCTCCAAACAAAAAATCTCATCAAAATCCAAAAAAATCGAAGTTGGTTCAAATTGCTTTATTACAATTTGACTAAAAATTTATATAAAATCCAAAAAAATAAAAGTAAATTTCTTCTAAACTCACTCAAATTTAGCTCCTCCAACAAAAAAATTCATCAAAATCCAAAAAAATCGAAGTTGGTTCAAATTCCTTTATTACAATTTGACTAAAAATTTATATGAAATCCAAAAAAATAAAAGTAAATTTCATCTAAATTCACTCAAATTTAGCTCCAACAAAAAAATTCATCAAAATCCAAAAAAATCCAAGTTGGTTTCAATGTACTTTATTACAATTTGACTAAAAATTTATATAAAATCCAAAAAAATGAAAGTAAATTTCATCTAAATTCACTCAAATTTAGCTCCTCCAACAAAAAAATTCATCCAAATTAAAAAAAATCAAAGTTGGTTTCAAAGTACTTTATTACAGTTTGACTAAAAATTTATATGAAATAAAAAAAAATAGAAATAAATTTCTACTAAATTCACTCAAATTTAACTCCTCCAAACAAAAAAACTCATCAAAATCCAAAAAAATCGAAGTTGGTTCAAATTCCTTTATTACAATTAGACTAAAAATTTATATAAAATCCAACAAAATAAAAGTAAATTTCATCTAAACTCACTCAAATTTAGCTCCTCCAACAAAAAAATTCATCAAAATCCAAAAAAATCGACGTTGTTTCAAATCCCTTTATTACAATTTGACTAAAAATTTATATAAAATCCAAAAATAAGGTGTTAATTTCATCTAAATTTACTCAAATTTAACTCCTCCAACAACCAAAATCATCAAAATCCAAAAAAATCGAAGTTGGTTCAAATTCCTTTATTACTATTTGACTAAAAATTTATATAAAATCCAAAAAAATAAAAGTAAATTTCATCTAAACTCACTCAAATTTAGCTCCTCCAACAAAAAAATTCGTCAAAATCCAAAAAAATCGAAGTTGGTTCAAATTCCTTTATTACAATTTGACTAAAAATTTATATAAAATCCAAAAAAATAGGTGTTAATTTCATCTAGATTTACTCAAATTTAACTCCTCCAACAACCAAAATCATCAAAATCCAAAAAAATCGAAGTTGGTTCAAATTCCTTAATTACTATTTGACTAAAAATTTATATAAAATCCAAAAAAATAAAAGTAAATTTCATCTAAACTCACTCAAATTTAGCTCCTCCAACAAAAAAATTCATCAAAATCCAAAAAAATCGAAGTTGGTTCAAATTCCTTTATTACAATTTGATTAAAAATTTATATAAAATCCAAAAAAATAAAAGTAAATTTCATCTAAATTCACTCAAATTTAGCTCCTCCAACAAAAAAATTCATCAAAATCCAAAAAAATCCAAGTTGGTTTCAATGTACTTTATTACAATTTGACTAAAAATTTATTTAAAATCCATAAAAATGAAAGAAAATTTCATCTAAATTCAATCAAATTTAACTCCTCCAACAACCAAAATCATCAAAATCCAAAAAAATCGATGTTGGTTCAAATTCCTTTATTACTATTTGACTAAAAATTTATATGAAATAAAAAAAAATAGAAGTAAATTTCTTCTAAATTCACTCAAATTTAATTCCTCCAACAAAAAAAATCATCAAAATCCAAAAAAATCGAAGTTGGTTCAAATTTCTTTATTACAATTCGACTAAAAATTTATATAAAATCCAAAAAAATAGAAGTAAATTTCTTCTAAATTCACTCAAATTTAACTCCTCCAACAAAAAAACTCATCAAAATCCAAAAAAATCGAAGTTGGTTCAAATTTCTTTATTACAATTCGACTAAAAATTTATATAAAATCCAAAAAAATAGAAGTAAATTTCATCTAAATTCACTCAAATTTGCTCCTGCAACAAAAAAATTCATCAAAATCCAAAAAAATCGAAGTTGGTTCAAATTCCTTTATTACAATTTGACTAAAAATTTATATGAAATCCAAAAAAATAAAAGTAAATTTCATCTAAATTCACTCAAATTTAGCTCCAACAAAAAAATTCATCAAAATCCAAAAAAATCCAAGTTGGTTTCAATGTACTTTAGTACAATTTGACTAAAAATTTATATAAAATCCAAAAAATGAAAGTAAATTTCATCTAAATTCACTCAAATTTAGCTCCTCCAAACAAAAAACTCATCAAAATCCAAAAAAATCGAAGTTGGATCAAATTGCTTTATTACAATTTGACTAAAAATTTATATAAAATACAAAAAAATAAAAGTAAATTTCACCTAAATTCACTCAAATTTAGCTCCTCCAACAAAAAAATTCATCAAAATCCAAAAAAATCCAAGTTGGTTTCAATGTACTTTATTACAATTTGACTAAAAATTTATATAAAATCCAAAAAAATGAAAGTAAATTTCATCTAAATTCACTCAAATTTAGCTCCTCCAACAAAAAAATTCATCCAAATTAAAAAAAATCAAAGTTGGTTTCAAAGTACTTTATTACAGTTTGACTAAAAATTTATATGAAATAAAAAAAATAGAAATAAATTTCTACTAAATTCACTCAAATTTAACTCCTCCAAACAAAAAAACTCATCAAAATCCAAAAAAATCGAAGTTGGTTCAAATTTCTTTATTACAATTCGACTAAAAATTTATATAAAATCCAAAAAAATAGAAGTAAATTTCATCTAAATTCACTCAAATTTGCTCCTCCAACAAAAAAATTCATCAAAATCCAAAAAAATCGAAGTTGGTTCAAATTCCTTTATTACAATTTGACTAAAAATTTATATGAAATCCAAAAAAATAAAAGTAAATTTCATCTAAATTCACTCAAATTTAGCTCCAACAAAAAAATTCATCAAAATCCAAAAAAATCCAAGTTGGTTTCAATGTACTTTAGTACAATTTGACTAAAAATTTATATAAAATCCAAAAAATGAAAGTAAATTTCATCTAAATTCACTCAAATTTAGCTCCTCCAAACAAAAAACTCATCAAAATCCAAAAAAATCGAAGTTGGATCAAATTGCTTTATTACAATTTGACTAAAAATTTATATAAAATACAAAAAAATAAAAGTAAATTTCACCTAAATTCACTCAAATTTAGCTCCTCCAACAAAAAAATTCATCAAAATCCAAAAAAATCCAAGTTGGTTTCAATGTACTTTATTACAATTTGACTAAAAATTTATATAAAATCCAAAAAAATGAAAGTAAATTTCATCTAAATTCACTCAAATTTAGCTCCTCCAACAAAAAAATTCATCCAAATTAAAAAAAATCAAAGTTGGTTTCAAAGTACTTTATTACAGTTTGACTAAAAATTTATATGAAATAAAAAAAATAGAAATAAATTTCTACTAAATTCACTCAAATTTAACTCCTCCAAACAAAAAAACTCATCAAAATCCAAAAAAATCGAAGTTGGTTCAAATTCCTTTATTACAATTAGACTAAAAATTTATATAAAATACAAAAAAATAAAAGTAAATTTCATCTAAATTCACTCAAATTTAGCTCCTCCAACAAAAAAATTCATCAAAATCCAAAAAAATCGAAGTTGGTTCAAATTTCTTTATTACAATTCGACTAAAAAATTTATATAAAATCCAAAAAAATAAAAGTAAATTTCATCTAAATTCACTCAAATTTGCTCCTCCAACAAAAAAAATCATCAAAATCCAAAAAAATCGAAGTTGGTTTCTAAGTACTTTATTACAGTTTGACTAAAAATTTATGTGAAATAAAAAAAAAATAGAAATAAATTTCTACTAAATTCACTCAAATTTAACTCCTCCATCAAAAAAACTCATCAAAATCCAAAAAAATCGAAGTTGGTTCAAATTCCTTTATTACAATTTGACTAAAAATTTATATAAAATCCAAAAAAATAAAAGTAAATTTCATCTAAATTCACTCAAATTTAGCTCCTCCAACAAAAAAATTCATCAAAATCCAAAAAAATCCAAGTTGGTTTCAATGTACTTTATTACAATTTGACTAAAAATTTATTTAAAATCCATAAAAATGAAAGAAAATTTCATCTAAATTCAATCAAATTTAACTCCTCCAACAACCAAAATCATCAAAATCCAAAAAAATCGAAGTTGGTTCAAATTCCTTTATTACTATTTGACTACAAATTTATATGAAATAAAAAAAAATAGAAGTAAATTTCTTCTAAATTCATTCAAATTTGACTCCTCCAACAAAAAAAATCATCAAAATCCAAAAAAATCGAAGTTGGTTCAAATTTCTTTATTACAATTCGACTAAAAATTTATATAAAATCCAAAAAAATAAAAGTAAATTTCATCTAAATTCACTCAAATTTGCTCCTCCAACAAAAAAATTCATCAAAATCCAAAAAAATCGAAGTTGGTTTCTAAGTACTTTATTACAGTTTGACTAAAAATTTATGTGAAATAAAAAAAAAATAGAAATAAATTTCTACTAAATTCACTCAAATGTAACACCTCCATCAAAAAAACTCATCAAAATCCAAAAAAATCGAAGTTGGTTCAAGTTCCTTTATTACAATTTGACTAAAAATTTATATAAAATCCAAAAAAATAAAAGTAAATTTCATGTTAATTCACTCAAATTTAGCACCTCCAACAAAAAAATTCATCAAAATCCAAAAAAATCGTAGTTGGATTCAATGTACTTTATTACAATTTGACTAAAAATTTATTTAGAATCCAAAAAAAATAGGTGTTAATTTCATCTAGATTTACTCAAATTTAACTCCTCGAACAACCATAATCATCAAAATCCAAAAAAATCGAAGTTGGTTCAAATTCCTTTATTACAATTTGACTAAAAATTTATATAAAATCCAAAAAAAATAAAAGTAAATTTCATCTAAACTCACTCAAATTTAGCTCCTCCAACAAAAAAATACATCAAAATCCAAAAAAATCGAAGTTGGTTCAAATTCCTTTATTACAATTTGACTAAAAATTTATATAAAATCCAAAAAAGTAAAAGTAAATTTCATCTAAATGCACTCAAATTTAGCTCCTCCAAACAAAAAATCTCATCAAAATCCAAAAAAATCGAAGTTGGTTCAAATTGCTTTATTACAATTTGACTAAAAATTTATATAAAATCCAAAAAAATAAAAGTAAATTTCTTCTAAACTCACTCAAATTTAGCTCCTCCAACAAAAAAATTCATCAAAATCCAAAAAAATTGAAGTTGGTTCAAATTCCTTTATTACAATTTGACTAAAAATTTATATGAAATCCAAAAAAATAAAAGTAAATTTCATCTAAATTCACTCAAATTTAGCTCCAACAAAAAAATTCATCAAAATCCAAAAAAATCCAAGTTGGTTTCAATGTACTTTAGTACAATTTGACTAAAAATTTATATAAAATCCAAAAAATGAAAGTAAATTTCATCTAAATTCACTCAAATTTAGCTCCTCCAAACAAAAAACTCATCAAAATCCAAAAAAATCGAAGTTGGATCAAATTGCTTTATTACAATTTGACTAAAAATTTATATAAAATACAAAAAAATAAAAGTAAATTTCACCTAAATTCACTCAAATTTAGCTCCTCCAACAAAAAAATTCATCAAAATCCAAAAAAATCCAAGTTGGTTTCAATGTACTTTATTACAATTTGACTAAAAATTTATATAAAATCCAAAAAAATGAAAGTAAATTTCATCTAAATTCACTCAAATTTAGCTCCTCCAACAAAAAAATTCATCCAAATTAAAAAAAATCAAAGTTGGTTTCAAAGTACTTTATTACAGTTTGACTAAAAATTTATATGAAATAAAAAAAATAGAAATAAATTTCTACTAAATTCACTCAAATTTAACTCCTCCAAACAAAAAAACTCATCAAAATCCAAAAAAATCGAAGTTGGTTCAAATTCCTTTATTACAATTAGACTAAAAATTTATATAAAATACAAAAAAATAAAAGTAAATTTCATCTAAATTCACTCAAATTTAGCTCCTCCAACAAAAAAATTCATCAAAATCCAAAAAAATCGAAGTTGGTTCAAATTTCTTTATTACAATTCGACTAAAAAATTTATATAAAATCCAAAAAAATAAAAGTAAATTTCATCTAAATTCACTCAAATTTGCTCCTCCAACAAAAAAATTCATCAAAATCCAAAAAAATCGAAGTTGGTTTCTAAGTACTTTATTACAGTTTGACTAAAAATTTATGTGAAATAAAAAAAAAATAGAAATAAATTTCTACTAAATTCACTCAAATTTAACTCCTCCATCAAAAAAACTCATCAAAATCCAAAAAAATCGAAGTTGGTTCAAATTCCTTTATTACAATTTGACTAAAAATTTATATAAAATCAAAAAAAATAAAAGTAAATTTCATCTAAACTCACTCAAATTAAGCTACTCCAACAAAAAAATTCATCAAAATCCAAAAAAAATCGAAGTTGGTTTCAAATTACTTTATTACAATTTGACTAAAAATTTATATAAAATCCAAAAAAATAAAAGTAAATTTCATGTAAATTCACTCAAATTTAGCTCCTCCAACAAAAAAATTCATCAAAATCCAAAAAAATCGTAGTTGGTTTCAATGTACTTTATTACAATTTGACTAAAAATTTATATAAAATCCAAAAAATGAAAGTAAATTTCATCTAAATTCACACAAATTTAGCTCCTCCAACAAAAAAATTCATCAAAATCCAAAAAAATCGAAGTTAGTTTCAAATTCCTTTATTACAATTTAACTAAAAATTTATATAAAATCCAAAAAAATAAAAGTAAATTTCATCTAAATTCACTCAAATTTAGCTCCTCCAACAAAAAAATTCATCAAAATCCAAAAAAATCCAAGTTGGTTTCAATGTACTTTATTACAATTTGACTAAAAATTTATTTAGAATCCAAAAAAAATAGGTGTTAATTTCATCTAGATTTACTCAAATTTAACTCCTCGAACAACCATAATCATCAAAATCCAAAAAAATCGAAGTTGGTTCAAATTCCTTTATTACAATTTGACTAAAAATTTATATAAAATCCAAAAAAAATAAAAGTAAATTTCATCTAAACTCACTCAAATTTAGCTCCTCCAACAAAAAAATACATCAAAATCCAAAAAAATCGAAGTTGGTTCAAATTCCTTTATTACAATTTGACTAAAAATTTATATAAAATCCAAAAAAGTAAAAGTAAATTTCATCTAAATGCACTCAAATTTAGCTCCTCCAAACAAAAAATCTCATCAAAATCCAAAAAAATCGAAGTTGGTTCAAATTGCTTTATTACAATTTGACTAAAAATTTATATAAAATCCAAAAAAATAAAAGTAAATTTCATCTAAACTCACTCAAATTTAGCTCCTCCAACAAAAAAATTCATCAAAATCCAAAAAAATCGAAGTTGGTTCAAATTCCTTTATTACAATTTGACTAAAAATTTATATGAAATCCAAAAAAATAAAAGTAAATTTCATCTAAATTCACTCAAATTTAGCTCCAACAAAAAAATTCATCAAAATCCAAAAAAATCCAAGTTGGTTTCAATGTACTTTAGTACAATTTGACTAAAAATTTATATAAAATCCAAAAAATGAAAGTAAATTTCATCTAAATTCACTCAAATTTAGCTCCTCCAAACAAAAAACTCATCAAAATCCAAAAAAATCGAAGTTGGATCAAATTGCTTTATTACAATTTGACTAAAAATTTATATAAAATACAAAAAAATAAAAGTAAATTTCACCTAAATTCACTCAAATTTAGCTCCTCCAACAAAAAAATTCATCAAAATCCAAAAAAATCCAAGTTGGTTTCAATGTACTTTATTACAATTTGACTAAAAATTTATATAAAATCCAAAAAAATGAAAGTAAATTTCATCTAAATTCACTCAAATTTAGCTCCTCCAACAAAAAAATTCATCCAAATTAAAAAAAATCAAAGTTGGTTTCAAAGTACTTTATTACAGTTTGACTAAAAATTTATATGAAATAAAAAAAATAGAAATAAATTTCTACTAAATTCACTCAAATTTAACTCCTCCAAACAAAAAAACTCATCAAAATCCAAAAAAATCGAAGTTGGTTCAAATTCCTTTATTACAATTAGACTAAAAATTTATATAAAATACAAAAAAATAAAAGTAAATTTCATCTAAATTCACTCAAATTTAGCTCCTCCAACAAAAAAATTCATCAAAATCCAAAAAAATCGAAGTTGGTTCAAATTTCTTTATTACAATTCGACTAAAAAATTTATATAAAATCCAAAAAAATAAAAGTAAATTTCATCTAAATTCACTCAAATTTGCTCCTCCAACAAAAAAATTCATCAAAATCCAAAAAAATCGAAGTTGGTTTCTAAGTACTTTATTACAGTTTGACTAAAAATTTATGTGAAATAAAAAAAAAAATAGAAATAAATTTCTACTAAATTCACTCAAATTTAACTCCTCCATCAAAAAAACTCATCAAAATCCAAAAAAATCGAAGTTGGTTCAAATTCCTTTATTACAATTTGACTAAAAATTTATATAAAATCAAAAAAAATAAAAGTAAATTTCATCTAAACTCACTCAAATTAAGCTACTCCAACAAAAAAATTCATCAAAATCCAAAAAAAATCGAAGTTGGTTTCAAATTACTTTATTACAATTTGACTAAAAATTTATATAAAATCCAAAAAAATAAAAGTAAATTTCATGTAAATTCACTCAAATTTAGCTCCTCCAACAAAAAAATTCATCAAAATCCAAAAAAATCGTAGTTGGTTTCAATGTACTTTATTACAATTTGACTAAAAATTTATATAAAATCCAAAAAATGAAAGTAAATTTCATCTAAATTCACACAAATTTAGCTCCTCCAACAAAAAAATTCATCAAAATCCAAAAAAATCGAAGTTGGTTTCAAATTCCTTTATTACAATTTAACTAAAAATTTATATAAAATCCAAAAAAATAACAGTAAATTTCATCTAAATTCACTCAAATTTAGCTCCTCCAACAAAAAAATTCATCAAAATCCAAAAAAATCCAAGTTGGTTTCAATGTACTTTATTACAATTTGACTACAAATTTATTTAAAATCCATAAAAATGAAAGAAAATTTCATCTAAATTCAATCAAATTTAACTCCTCCAACAACCAAAATCATCAAAATCCAAAAAAATCGAAGTTGGTTCAAATTCCTTTATTACTATTTGACTAAAAATTTATATGAAATAAAAAAAAATAGAAGTAAATTTCTTCTAAATTCACTCAAATTTAACTCCTCCAAAAAAAAATCATCAAAATCCAAAAAAATCGAAGTTGGTTCAAATTTCTTTATTACAATTCGACTAAAAATTTAAATAAAATCCAAAAAAATAAAAGTAAATTTCATCTAAATTCACTCAAATTTGCTCCTCCAACAAAAAATTTCATCAAAATCCAAAAAAATCGAAGTTGGTTTCTAAGTACTTTATTACAGTTTGACTAAAAATTTATGTGAAATAAAAAAAAAATAGAAATAAATTTCTACTAAATTCACTCAAATTTAACTCCTCCATCAAAAAAACTCATCAAAATCCAAAAAAATCGAAGTTGGTTCAAGTTCCTTTATTACAATTTGACTAAAAATTTATATAAAATCCAAAAAAATAAAAGTAAATTTCATGTAAATTCACTCAAATTTAGCACCTCCAACAAAAAAATTCATCAAAATCCAAAAAAATCGTAGTTGGATTCAATGTACTTTATTACAATTTGATTAAAAATTTATTTAGAATCCAAAAAAATAGGTGTTAATTTCATCTAGATTTACTCAAATTTAACTCCTCGAACAACCATAATCATCAAAATCCAAAAAAATCGAAGTTGGTTCAAATTCCTTTATTACAATTTGACTAAAAATTTATATAAAATCCAAAAAAAATAAAAGTAAATTTCATCTAAACTCACTCAAATTTAGCTCCTCCAACAAAAAAATACATCAAAATCCAAAAAAATCGAAGTTGGTTCAAATTCCTTTATTACAATTTGACTAAAAATTTATATAAAATCCAAAAAAGTAAAAGTAAATTTCATCTAAATGCACTCAAATTTAGCTCCTCCAAACAAAAAATCTCATCAAAATCCAAAAAAATCGAAGTTGGTTCAAATTGCTTTATTACAATTTGACTAAAAATTTATATAAAATCCAAAAAAATAAAAGTAAATTTCATCTAAATTCACTCAAATTTAGCTCCTCCAACAAAAAAATTCATCAAAATCCAAAAAAATCCAAGTTGGTTTCAATGTACTTTATTACAATTTGACTAAAAATTTATTTAAAATCCATAAAAATGAAAGAAAATTTCATCTAAATTCAATCAAATTTAACTCCTCCAACAACCAAAATCATCAAAATCCAAAAAAATCGAAGTTGGTTCAAATTCCTTTATTACTATTTGACTAAAAATTTATATGAAATAAAAAAAAATAGAAGTAAATTTCTTCTAAATTCACTCAAATTTGACTCCTCCAACAAAAAAAATCATCAAAATCCAAAAAAATCGAAGTTGGTTCAAATTTCTTTATTACAATTCGACTAAAAATTTATATAAAATCCAAAAAAATAAAAGTAAATTTCATCTAAATTCACTCAAATTTGCTCCTCCAACAAAAAAATTCATCAAAATCCAAAAAAATCGAAGTTGGTTTCTAAGTACTTTATTACAGTTTGACTAAAAATTTATGTGAAATAAAAAAAAAATAGAAATAAATTTCTACTAAATTCACTCAAATGTAACACCTCCATCAAAAAAACTCATCAAAATCCAAAAAAATCGAAGTTGGTTCAAGTTCCTTTATTACAATTTGACTAAAAATTTATATAAAATCCAAAAAAATTAAAGTAAATTTCATGTAAATTCACTCAAATTTAGCACCTCCAACAAAAAAATTCATCAAAATCCAAAAAAATCGTAGTTGGATTCAATGTACTTTATTACAATTTGACTAAAAATTTATTTAGAATCCAAAAAAAATATGTGTTAATTTCATCTAGATTTACTCAAATTTAACTCCTCGAACAACCATAATCATCAAAATCCAAAAAAATCGAAGTTGGTTCAAATTCCTTTATTACAATTTGACTAAAAATTTATATAAAATCCAAAAAAAATAAAAGTAAATTTCATCTAAACTCACTCAAATTTAGCTCCTCCAACAAAAAAATACATCAAAATCCAAAAAAATCGAAGTTGGTTCAAATTCCTTTATTACAATTTGACTAAAAATTTATATAAAATCCAAAAAAGTAAAAGTAAATTTCATCTAAATGCACTCAAATTTAGCTCCTCCAAACAAAAAATCTCATCAAAATCCAAAAAAATCGAAGTTGGTTCAAATTGCTTTATTACAATTTGACTAAAAATTTATATAAAATCCAAAAAAATAAAAGTAAATTTCTTCTAAACTCACTCAAATTTAGCTCCTCCAACAAAAAAATTCATCAAAATCCAAAAAAATCGAAGTTGGTTCAAATTCCTTTATTACAATTTGACTAAAAATTTATATGAAATCCAAAAAAATAAAAGTAAATTTCATCTAAATTCACTCAAATTTAGCTCCAACAAAAAAATTCATCAAAATCCAAAAAAATCCAAGTTGGTTTCAATGTACTTTAGTACAATTTGACTAAAAATTTATATAAAATCCAAAAAATGAAAGTAAATTTCATCTAAATTCACTCAAATTTAGCTCCTCCAAACAAAAAACTCAACAAAATCCAAAAAAATCGAAGTTGGATCAAATTGCTTTATTACAATTTGACTAAAAATTTATATAAAATACAAAAAAATAAAAGTAAATTTCACCTAAATTCACTCAAATTTAGCTCCTCCAACAAAAAAATTCATCAAAATCCAAAAAAATGCAAGTTGGTTTCAATGTACTTTATTACAATTTGACTAAAAATTTATATAAAATCCAAAAAAATGAAAGTAAATTTCATCTAAATTCACTCAAATTTAGCTCCTCCAACAAAAAAATTCATCCAAATTAAAAAAAATCAAAGTTGGTTTCAAAGTACTTTATTACAGTTTGACTAAAAATTTATATGAAATAAAAAAAAATAGAAATAAATTTCTACTAAATTCACTCAAATTTAACTCCTCCAAACAAAAAAACTCATCAAAATCCAAAAAAATCGAAGTTGGTTCAAATTCCTTTATTACAATTAGACTAAAAATTTATATAAAATACAAAAAAATAAAAGTAAATTTCATCTAAATTCACTCAAATTTAGCTCCTCCAACAAAAAAATTCATCAAAATCCAAAAAAAATCGAAGTTGGTTTCAAATTACTTTATTACAATTTGACTAAAAATTTATATAAAATCCAAAAAAATAAAAGTAAATTTCATGTAAATTCACTCAAATTTAGCTCCTCCAACAAAAAAATTCATCAAAATCCAAAAAAATCGTAGTTGGTTTCAATGTACTTTATTACAATTTGACTAAAAATTTATATAAAATCCAAAAAATGAAAGTAAATTTCATCTAAATTCACACAAATTTAGCTCCTCCAACAAAAAAATTCATCAAAATCCAAAAAAATCGAAGTTGGTTTCAAATTCCTTTATTACAATTTAACTAAAAATTTATATAAAATCCAAAAAAATAAAAGTAAATTTCATCTAAATTCACTCAAATTTAGCTCCTCCAACAAAAAAATTCATCAAAATCCAAAAAAATCCAAGTTGGTTTCAATGTACTTTATTACAATTTGACTAAAAATTTATTTAAAATCCATAAAAATGAAAGAAAATTTCATCTAAATTCAATCAAATTTAACTCCTCCAACAACCAAAATCATCAAAATCCAAAAAAATCGAAGTTGGTTCAAATTCCTTTATTACTATTTGACTAAAAATTTATATGAAATAAAAAAAAATAGAAGTAAATTTCTTCTAAATTCACTCAAATTTAACTCCTCCAAAAAAAAATCATCAAAATCCAAAAAAATCGAAGTTGGTTCAAATTTCTTTATTACAATTCGACTAAAAATTTAAATAAAATCCAAAAAAATAAAAGTAAATTTCATCTAAATTCACTCAAATTTGCTCCTCCAACAAAAAAATTCATCAAAATCCAAAAAAATCGAAGTTGGTTTCTAAGTACTTTATTACAGTTTGACTAAAAATTTATGTGAAATAAAAAAAAAATAGAAATAAATTTCTACTAAATTCACTCAAATTTAACTCCTCCATCAAAAAAACTCATCAAAATCCAAAAAAATCGAAGTTGGTTCAAGTTCCTTTATTACAATTTGACTAAAAATTTATATAAAATCCAAAAAAATAAAAGTAAATTTCATGTAAATTCACTCAAATTTAGCACCTCCAACAAAAAAATTCATCAAAATCCAAAAAAATCGTAGTTGGATTCAATGTACTTTATTACAATTTGACTAAAAATTTATTTAGAATCCAAAAAAATAGGTGTTAATTTCATCTAGATTTACTCAAATTTAACTCCTCGAACAACCATAATCATCAAAATCCAAAAAAATCGAAGTTGGTTCAAATTCCTTTATTACAATTTGACTAAAAATTTATATAAAATCCAAAAAAAATAAAAGTAAATTTCATCTAAACTCACTCAAATTTAGCTCCTCCAACAAAAAAATTCATCAAAATCCAAAAAAATCGAAGTTGGTTCAAATTCCTTTATTACAATTTGACTAAAAATTTATATAAAATCCAAAAAAATAAAAGTAAATTTCATCTAAATTCACTCAAATTTAGCTCCCCCAACAAAAAAATTCATCAAAATCCAAAAAAATCCAAGTTGGTTTCAATGTACTTTATTACAATTTGACTAAAAATTTATTTAAAATCCATAAAAATGAAAGAAAATTTCATCTAAATTCAATCAAATTTAACTCCTCCAACAACCAAAATCATCAAAATCCAAAAAAATCGAAGTTGGTTCAAATTCCTTTATTACTATTTGACTAAAAATTTATATGAAATAAAAAAAAATAGAAGTAAATTTC
Source organism: Andrena chrysosceles (assembly GCA_963855975.1). Taxonomy (NCBI): domain Eukaryota; kingdom Metazoa; phylum Arthropoda; class Insecta; order Hymenoptera; family Andrenidae; genus Andrena; species Andrena chrysosceles. The sequence continues at coordinate 55,056 of CAWLCU010000532.1, forward strand.
TTCTAAATTCACTCAAATTTGACTCCTCCAACAAAAAAAATCATCAAAATCCAAAAAAATCGAAGTTGGTTCAAATTTCTTTATTACAATTCGACTAAAAATTTATATAAAATCCAAAAAAATAAAAGTAAATTTCATCTAAATTCACTCAAATTTGCTCCTCCAACAAAAAAATTCATCAAAATCCAAAAAAATCGAAGTTGGTTTCTAAGTACTTTATTACAGTTTGACTAAAAATTTATGTGAAATAAAAAAAAAATAGAAATAAATTTCTACTAAATTCACTCAAATGTAACACCTCCATCAAAAAAACTCATCAAAATCCAAAAAAATCGAAGTTGGTTCAAGTTCCTTTATTACAATTTGACTAAAAATTTATATAAAATCCAAAAAAATTAAAGTAAATTTCATGTAAATTCACTCAAATTTAGCACCTCCAACAAAAAAATTCATCAAAATCCAAAAAAATCGTAGTTGGATTCAATGTACTTTATTACAATTTGACTAAAAATTTATTTAGAATCCAAAAAAAATAGGTGTTAATTTCATCTAGATTTACTCAAATTTAACTCCTCGAACAACCATAATCATCAAAATCCAAAAAAATCGAAGTTGGTTCAAATTCCTTTATTACAATTTGACTAAAAATTTATATAAAATCCAAAAAAAATAAAAGTAAATTTCATCTAAACTCACTCAAATTTAGCTCCTCCAACAAAAAAATACATCAAAATCCAAAAAAATCGAAGTTGGTTCAAATTCCTTTATTACAATTTGACTAAAAATTTATATAAAATCCAAAAAAGTAAAAGTAAATTTCATCTAAATGCACTCAAATTTAGCTCCTCCAAACAAAAAATCTCATCAAAATCCAAAAAAATCGAAGTTGGTTCAAATTCCTTTATTACAATTTGACTAAAAATTTATATAAAATCCAAAAAATGAAAGTAAATTTCATCTAAATTCACTCAAATTTAGCTCCTCCAAACAAAAAACTCATCAAAATCCAAAAAAATCGAAGTTGGATCAAATTGCTTTATTACAATTTGACTAAAAATTTATATAATATACAAAAAAATAAAAGTAAATTTCACCTAAATTCACTCAAATTTAGCTCCTCCAACAAAAAAATTCATCAAAATCCAAAAAAATGCAAGTTGGTTTCAATGTACTTTATTACAATTTGACTAAAAATTTATATAAAATCCAAAAAAATGAAAGTAAATTTCATCTAAATTCACTCAAATTTAGCTCCTCCAACAAAAAAATTCATCCAAATTAAAAAAAATCAAAGTTGGTTTCAAAGTACTTTATTACAGTTTGACTAAAAATTTATATGAAATAAAAAAAAATAGAAATAAATTTCTACTAAATTCACTCAAATTTAACTCCTCCAAACAAAAAAACTCATCAAAATCCAAAAAAATCGAAGTTGGTTCAAATTCCTTTATTACAATTAGACTAAAAATTTATATAAAATACAAAAAAATAAAAGTAAATTTCATCTAAATTCACTCAAATTTAGCTCCTCCAACAAAAAAATTCATCAAAATCCAAAAAAAATCGAAGTTGGTTTCAAATTACTTTATTACAATTTGACTAAAAATTTATATAAAATCCAAAAAAATAAAAGTAAATTTCATGTAAATTCACTCAAATTTAGCTCCTCCAACAAAAAAATTCATCAAAATCCAAAAAAATCGTAGTTGGTTTCAATGTACTTTATTACAATTTGACTAAAAATTTATATAAAATCCAAAAAATGAAAGTAAATTTCATCTAAATTCACACAAATTTAGCTCCTCCAACAAAAAAATTCATCAAAATCCAAAAAAATCGAAGTTGGTTTCAAATTCCTTTATTACAATTTAACTAAAAATTTATATAAAATCCAAAAAAATAAAAGTAAATTTCATCTAAATTCACTCAAATTTAGCTCCTCCAACAAAAAAATTCATCAAAATCCAAAAAAATCCAAGTTGGTTTCAATGTACTTTATTACAATTTGACTAAAAATTTATTTAAAATCCATAAAAATGAAAGAAAATTTCATCTAAATTCAATCAAATTTAACTCCTCCAACAACCAAAATCATCAAAATCCAAAAAAATCGAAGTTGGTTCAAATTCCTTTATTACTATTTGACTAAAAATTTATATGAAATAAAAAAAAATAGAAGTAAATTTCTTCTAAATTCACTCAAATTTAACTCCTCCAACAAAAAAAATCATCAAAATCCAAAAAAATCGAAGTTGGTTCAAATTTCTTTATTACAATTCGACTAAAAATTTATATAAAATCCAAAAAAATAAAAGTAAATTTCATCTAAATTCACTCAAATTTGCTCCTCCAACAAAAAAATTCATCAAAATCCAAAAAAATCGAAGTTGGTTTCTAAGTACTTTATTACAGTTTGACTAAAAATTTATGTGAAATAAAAAAAAAATAGAAATAAATTTCTACTAAATTCACTCAAATGTAACACCTCCATCAAAAAAACTCATCAAAATCCAAAAAAATCGAAGTTGGTTCAAGTTCCTTTATTACAATTTGACTAAAAATTTATATAAAATCCAAAAAAATTAAAGTAAATTTCATGTAAATTCACTCAAATTTAGCACCTCCAACAAAAAAATTCATCAAAATCCAAAAAAATCGTAGTTGGATTCAATGTACTTTATTACAATTTGACTAAAAATTTATTTAGAATCCAAAAAAAATAGGTGTTAATTTCATCTAGATTTACTCAAATTTAACTCCTCGAACAACCATAATCATCAAAATCCAAAAAAATCGAAGTTGGTTCAAATTCCTTTATTACAATTTGACTAAAAATTTATATAAAATCCAAAAAAAATAAAAGTAAATTTCATCTAAACTCACTCAAATTTAGCTCCTCCAACAAAAAAATTCATCAAAATCCAAAAAAAATCGAAGTTGGTTTCAAATTACTTTATTACAATTTGACTAAAAATTTATATAAAATCCAAAAAAATAAAAGTAAATTTCATGTAAATTCACTCAAATTTAGCTCCTCCAACAAAAAAATTCATCAAAATCCAAAAAAATCGTAGTTGGTTTCAATGTACTTTATTACAATTTGACTAAAAATTTATATAAAATCCAAAAAATGAAAGTAAATTTCATCTAAATTCACACAAATTTAGCTCCTCCAACAAAAAAATTCATCAAAATCCAAAAAAATCAAAGTTGGTTTCAAATTCCTTTATTACAATTTAACTAAAAATTTATATAAAATCCAAAAAAATAAAAGTAAATTTCATCTAAATTCACTCAAATTTAGCTCCTCCAACAAAAAAATTCATCAAAATCCAAAAAAATCCAAGTTGGTTTCAATGTACTTTATTACAATTTGACTAAAAATTTATTTAAAATCCATAAAAATGAAAGAAAATTTCATCTAAATTCAATCAAATTTAACTCCTCCAACAACCAAAATCATCAAAATCCAAAAAAATCGAAGTTGGTTCAAATTCCTTTATTACAATTTGACTAAAAATTTATATAAAATCCAAAAAAATTAAAGTAAATTTCATGTAAATTTACTCAAATTTAGCACCTCCAACAAAAAAATTCATCAAAATCCAAAAAAATCGTAGTTGGATTCAATGTACTTTATTACAATTTGACTAAAAATTTATTTAGAATCCAAAAAAAATAGGTGTTAATTTCATCTAGATTTACTCAAATTTAACTCCTCGAACAACCATAATCATCAAAATCCAAAAAAATCGAAGTTGGTTCAAATTCCTTTATTACAATTTGACTAAAAATTTATATAAAATCCAAAAAAAATAAAAGTAAATTTCATCTAAACTCACTCAAATTTAGCTCCTCCAACAAAAAAATACATCAAAATCCAAAAAAATCGAAGTTGGTTCAAATTCCTTTATTACAATTTGACTAAAAATTTATATAAAATCCAAAAAAGTAAAAGTAAATTTCATCTAAATGCACTCAAATTTAGCTCCTCCAAACAAAAAATCTCATCAAAATCCAAAAAAATCGAAGTTGGTTCAAATTGCTTTATTACAATTTGACTAAAAATTTATATAAAATCCAAAAAAATAAAAGTAAATTTCTTCTAAACTCACTCAAATTTAGCTCCTCCAACAAAAAAATTCATCAAAATCCAAAAAAATCGAAGTTGGTTCAAATTCCTTTATTACAATTTGACTAAAAATTTATATGAAATCCAAAAAAATAAAAGTAAATTTCATCTAAATTCACTCAAATTTAGCTCCAACAAAAAAATTCATCAAAATCCAAAAAAATCCAAGTTGGTTTCAATGTACTTTAGTACAATTTGACTAAAAATTTATATAAAATACAAAAAAATAAAAGTAAATTTCATCTAAATTCACTCAAATTTAGCTCCTCCAACAAAAAAATTCATCAAAATCCAAAAAAAATCGAAGTTGGTTTCAAATTACTTTATTACAATTTGACTAAAAATTTATATAAAATCCAAAAAAATAAAAGTAAATTTCATGTAAATTCACTCAAATTTAGCTCCTCCAACAAAAAAATTCATCAAAATCCAAAAAAATCGTAGTTGGTTTCAATGTACTTTATTACAATTTGACTAAAAATTTATATAAAATCCAAAAAATGAAAGTAAATTTCATCTAAATTCACACAAATTTAGCTCCTCCAACAAAAAAATTCATCAAAATCCAAAAAAATCAAAGTTGGTTTCAAATTCCTTTATTACAATTTAACTAAAAATTTATATAAAATCCAAAAAAATAAAAGTAAATTTCATCTAAATTCACTCAAATTTAGCTCCTCCAACAAAAAAATTCATCAAAATCCAAAAAAATCCAAGTTGGTTTCAATGTACTTTATTACAATTTGACTAAAAATTTATTTAAAATCCATAAAAATGAAAGAAAATTTCATCTAAATTCAATCAAATTTAACTCCTCCAACAACCAAAATCATCAAAATCCAAAAAAATCGAAGTTGGTTCAAATTCCTTTATTACTATTTGACTAAAAATTTATATGAAATAAAAAAAAATAGAAGTAAATTTCTTCTAAATTCACTCAAATTTAACTCCTCCAAAAAAAAATCATCAAAATCCAAAAAAATCGAAGTTGGTTCAAATTTCTTTATTACAATTCGACTAAAAATTTAAATAAAATCCAAAAAAATAAAAGTAAATTTCATCTAAATTCACTCAAATTTGCTCCTCCAACAAAAAAATTCATCAAAATCCAAAAAAATCGAAGTTGGTTTCTAAGTACTTTATTACAGTTTGACTAAAAATTTATGTGAAATAAAAAAAAAATAGAAATAAATTTCTACTAAATTCACTCAAATTTAACTCCTCCATCAAAAAAACTCATCAAAATCCAAAAAAATCGAAGTTGGTTCAAGTTCCTTTATTACAATTTGACTAAAAATTTATATAAAATCCAAAAAAATAAAAGTAAATTTCATGTAAATTCACTCAAATTTAGCACCTCCAACAAAAAAATTCATCAAAATCCAAAAAAATCGTAGTTGGATTCAATGTACTTTATTACAATTTGACTAAAAATTTATTTAGAATCCAAAAAAATAGGTGTTAATTTCATCTAGATTTACTCAAATTTAACTCCTCGAACAACCATAATCATCAAAATCCAAAAAAATCGAAGTTGGTTCAAATTCCTTTATTACAATTTGACTAAAAATTTATATAAAATCCAAAAAAAATAAAAGTAAATTTCATCTAAACTCACTCAAATTTAGCTCCTCCAACAAAAAAATTCATCAAAATCCAAAAAAATCGAAGTTGGTTCAAATTCCTTTATTACAATTTGACTAAAAATTTATATAAAATCCAAAAAAGTAAAAGTAAATTTCATCTAAATTCACTCAAATTTAGCTCCTCCAAACAAAAAATCTCATCAAAATCCAAAAAAATCGAAGTTGGTTCAAATTGCTTTATTACAATTTGAGTAAAAATTTATATAAAATCCAAAAAAATAAAAGTAAATTTCTTCTAAACTCACTCAAATTTAGCTCCTCCAACAAAAAAATTCATCAAAATCCAAAAAAATCGAAGTTGGTTCAAATTCCTTTATTACAATTTGACTAAAAATTTATATGAAATCCAAAAAAATAAAAGTAAATTTCATCTAAATTCACTCAAATTTAGCTCCTCCAACAAAAAAATTCATCAAAATCCAAAAAAATCCAAGTTGGTTTCAATGTACTTTATTACAATTTGACTAAAAATTTATATAAAATCCAAAAAATGAAAGTAAATTTCATCTAAATTCACTCAAATTTAGCTCCTCCAAACAAAAAACTCATCAAAATCCAAAAAAATCGAAGTTGGATCAAATTGCTTTATTACAATTTAACTAAAAATTTATATAAAATCCAAAAAAATAAAAGTAAATTTCATTTAAATTCACTCAAATTTAGCTCCCCCAACAAAAAAATTCATCAAAATCCAAAAAAATCCAAGTTGGTTTCAATGTACTTTATTACAATTTGACTAAAAATTTATGTAAAATCCATAAAAATGAAAGAAAATTTCATCTAAATTCAATCAAATTTAACTCCTCCAACAACCAAAATCATCAAAATCCAAAAAAATCGAAGTTGGTTCAAATTCCTTTATTACTATTTGACTAAAAATTTATATGAAATAAAAAAAAATAGAAGTAAATTTCTTCTAAATTCACTCAAATTTAACTCCTCCAACAAAAAAAATCATCAAAATCCAAAAAAATCGAAGTTGGTTCAAATTTCTTTATTACAATTCGACTAAAAATTTATATAAAATCCAAAAAAATAAAAGTAAATTTCATCTAAATTCACTCAAATTTGCTCCTCCAACAAAAAAATTCATCAAAATCCAAAAAAATCGAAGTTGGTTTCTAAGTACTTTATTACAGTTTGACTAAAAATTTATGTGAAATAAAAAAAAAATAGAAATAAATTTCTACTAAATTCACTCAAATGTAACACCTCCATCAAAAAAACTCATCAAAATCCAAAAAAATCGAAGTTGGTTCAAGTTCCTTTATTACAATTTGACTAAAAATTTATATAAAATCCAAAAAAATTAAAGTAAATTTCATGTAAATTCACTCAAATTTAGCACCTCCAACAAAAAAATTCATCAAAATCCAAAAAAATTGTAGTTGGATTCAATGTACTTTATTACAATTTGACTAAAAATTTATTTAGAATCCAAAAAAAATAGGTGTTAATTTCATCTAGATTTACTCAAATTTAACTCCTCGAACAACCATAATCATCAAAATCCAAAAAAATCGAAGTTGGTTCAAATTCCTTTATTACAATTTGACTAAAAATTTATATAAAATCCAAAAAAAATAAAAGTAAATTTCATCTAAACTCACTCAAATTTAGCTCCTCCAACAAAAAAATACATCAAAATCCAAAAAAATCGAAGTTGGTTCAAATTCCTTTATTACAATTTGACTAAAAATTTATATAAAATCCAAAAAAGTAAAAGTAAATTTCATCTAAATGCACTCAAATTTAGCTCCTCCAAACAAAAAATCTCATCAAAATCCAAAAAAATCGAAGTTGGTTCAAATTGCTTTATTACAATTTGACTAAAAATTTATATAAAATCCAAAAAAAATAAAAGTAAATTTCATCTAAACTCACTCAAATTTAGCTCCTCCAACAAAAAAATTCATCAAAATCCAAAAAAATCGAAGTTGGTTCAAATTCCTTTATTACAATTTGACTAAAAATTTATATAAAATCCAAAAAAGTAAAAGTAAATTTCATCTAAATTCACTCAAATTTAGCTCCTCCAAACAAAAAATCTCATCAAAATCCAAAAAAATCGAAGTTGGTTCAAATTGCTTTATTACAATTTGAGTAAAAATTTATATAAAATCCAAAAAAATAAAAGTAAATTTCTTCTAAACTCACTCAAATTTAGCTCCTCCAACAAAAAAATTCATCAAAATCCAAAAAAATCGAAGTTGGTTCAAATTCCTTTATTACAATTTGACTAAAAATTTATATGAAATCCAAAAAAATAAAAGTAAATTTCATCTAAATTCACTCAAATTTAGCTCCTCCAACAAAAAAATTCATCAAAATCCAAAAAAATCCAAGTTGGTTTCAATGTACTTTATTACAATTTGACTAAAAATTTATATAAAATCCAAAAAATGAAAGTAAATTTCATCTAAATTCACTCAAATTTAGCTCCTCCAAACAAAAAACTCATCAAAATCCAAAAAAATCGAAGTTGGATCAAATTGCTTTATTACAATTTAACTAAAAATTTATATAAAATCCAAAAAAATAAAAGTAAATTTCATCTAAATTCACTCAAATTTAGCTCCCCCAACAAAAAAATTCATCAAAATCCAAAAAAATCCAAGTTGGTTTCAATGTACTTTATTACAATTTGACTAAAAATTTATGTAAAATCCATAAAAATGAAAGAAAATTTCATCTAAATTCAATCAAATTTAACTCCTCCAACAACCAAAATCATCAAAATCCAAAAAAATCGAAGTTGGTTCAAATTCCTTTATTACTATTTGACTAAAAATTTATATGAAATAAAAAAAAATAGAAGTAAATTTCTTCTAAATTCACTCAAATTTAACTCCTCCAACAAAAAAAATCATCAAAATCCAAAAAAATCGAAGTTGGTTCAAATTTCTTTATTACAATTCGACTAAAAATTTATATAAAATCCAAAAAAATAAAAGTAAATTTCATCTAAATTCACTCAAATTTGCTCCTCCAACAAAAAAATTCATCAAAATCCAAAAAAATCGAAGTTGGTTTCTAAGTACTTTATTACAGTTTGACTAAAAATTTATGTGAAATAAAAAAAAAATAGAAATAAATTTCTACTAAATTCACTCAAATGTAACACCTCCATCAAAAAAACTCATCAAAATCCAAAAAAATCGAAGTTGGTTCAAGTTCCTTTATTACAATTTGACTAAAAATTTATATAAAATCCAAAAAAATTAAAGTAAATTTCATGTAAATTCACTCAAATTTAGCACCTCCAACAAAAAAATTCATCAAAATCCAAAAAAATTGTAGTTGGATTCAATGTACTTTATTACAATTTGACTAAAAATTTATTTAGAATCCAAAAAAAATAGGTGTTAATTTCATCTAGATTTACTCAAATTTAACTCCTCGAACAACCATAATCATCAAAATCCAAAAAAATCGAAGTTGGTTCAAATTCCTTTATTACAATTTGACTAAAAATTTATATAAAATCCAAAAAAAATAAAAGTAAATTTCATCTAAACTCACTCAAATTTAGCTCCTCCAACAAAAAAATACATCAAAATCCAAAAAAATCGAAGTTGGTTCAAATTCCTTTATTACAATTTGACTAAAAATTTATATAAAATCCAAAAAAGTAAAAGTAAATTTCATCTAAATGCACTCAAATTTAGCTCCTCCAAACAAAAAATCTCATCAAAATCCAAAAAAATCGAAGTTGGTTCAAATTGCTTTATTACAATTTGACTAAAAATTTATATAAAATCCAAAAAAATAAAAGTAAATTTCTTCTAAACTCACTCAAATTTAGCTCCTCCAACAAAAAAATTCATCAAAATCCAAAAAAATCGAAGTTGGTTCAAATTCCTTTATTACAATTTGACTAAAAATTTATATGAAATCCAAAAAAATAAAAGTAAATTTCATCTAAATTCACTCAAATTTAGCTCCAACAAAAAAATTCATCAAAATCCAAAAAAATCCAAGTTGGTTTCAATGTACTTTAGTACAATTTGACTAAAAATTTATATAAAATCCAAAAAATGAAAGTAAATTTCATCTAAATTCACTCAAATTTAGCTCCTCCAAACAAAAAACTCATCAAAATCCAAAAAAATCGAAGTTGGATCAAATTGCTTTATTACAATTTGACTAAAAATTTATATAAAATACAAAAAAATAAAAGTAAATTTCACCTAAATTCACTCAAATTTAGCTCCTCCAACAAAAAAATTCATCAAAATCCAAAAAAATGCAAGTTGGTTTCAATGTACTTTATTACAATTTGACTAAAAATTTATATAAAATCCAAAAAAAATAAAAGTAAATTTCATCTAAACTCACTCAAATTTAGCTCCTCCAACAAAAAAATTCATCAAAATCCAAAAAAATCGAAGTTGGTTCAAATTCCTTTATTACAATTTGACTAAAAATTTATATGAAATCCAAAAAAATAAAAGTAAATTTCATCTAAATTCACTCAAATTTAGCTCCTCCAACAAAAAAATTCATCAAAATCCAAAAAAATCCAAGTTGGTTTCAATGTACTTTATTACAATTTGACTAAAAATTTATATAAAATCCAAAAAATGAAAGTAAATTTCATCTAAATTCACTCAAATTTAGCTCCTCCAAACAAAAAACTCATCAAAATCCAAAAAAATCGAAGTTGGTTCAAATTGCTTTATTACAATTTGAGTAAAAATTTATATAAAATCCAAAAAAATAAAAGTAAATTTCTTCTAAACTCACTCAAATTTAGCTCCTCCAACAAAAAAATTCATCAAAATCCAAAAAAATCGAAGTTGGTTCAAATTCCTTTATTACAATTTGACTAAAAATTTATATGAAATCCAAAAAAATAAAAGTAAATTTCATCTAAATTCACTCAAATTTAGCTCCTCCAACAAAAAAATTCATCAAAATCCAAAAAAATCCAAGTTGGTTTCAATGTACTTTATTACAATTTGACTAAAAATTTATATAAAATCCAAAAAATGAAAGTAAATTTCATCTAAATTCACTCAAATTTAGCTCCTCCAAACAAAAAACTCATCAAAATCCAAAAAAATCGAAGTTGGATCAAATTGCTTTATTACAATTTGACTAAAAATTTATATAAAATACAAAAAAATAAAAGTAAATTTCACCTAAATTCACTCAAATTTAGCTCCTCCAACAAAAAAATTCATCAAAATCCAAAAAAATCCAAGTTGGTTTCAATGTACTTTATTACAATTTGACTAAAAATTTATATAAAATCCAAAAAAATGAAAGTAAATTTCATCTAAATTCAATCAAATTTAGCTCCTCCAACAAAAAAATTCATCCAAATTAAAAAAAATCAAAGTTGGTTTCAAAGTACTTTATTACAGTTTGACTAAAAATTTATATGAAATAAAAAAAAATAGAAATAAATTTCTACTAAATTCACTCAAATTTAACTCCTCCAAACAAAAAAACTCATCAAAATCAAAAAAAATCGAAGTTGGTTCAAATTCCTTTATTACAATTAGACTAAAAATTTATATAAAATACAAAAAAATAAAAGTAAATTTCATCTAAATTCACTCAAATTTAACTCCTCCAAACAAAAAAACTCATCAAAATCCAAAAAAATCGAAGTTGGTTCAAATTCCTTTATTACAATTAGACTAAAAATTTATATAAAATACAAAAAAATAAAAGTAAATTTCATCTAAATTCACTCAAATTTAGCTCCTCCAACAAAAAAATTCATCAAAATCCAAAAAAATCGAAGTTGGTTCAAATTTCTTTATTACAATTCGACTAAAAAATTTATATAAAATCCAAAAAAATAAAAGTAAATTTCATCTAAATTCACTCAAATTTGCTCCTCCAACAAAAAAATTCATCAAAATCCAAAAAAATCGAAGTTGGTTTCTAAGTACTTTATTACAGTTTGACTAAAAATTTATGTGAAATAAAAAAAAAATAAAAGTAAATTTCATGTAAATTCACTCAAATTTAGCACCTCCAACAAAAAAATTCATCAAAATCCAAAAAAATCGTAGTTGGATTCAATGTACTTTATTACAATTTGACTAAAAATTTATTTAGAATCCAAAAAAATAGGTGTTAATTTCATCTAGATTTACTCAAATTTAACTCCTCGAACAACCATAATCATCAAAATCCAAAAAAATCGAAGTTGGTTCAAATTCCTTTATTACAATTTGACTAAAAATTTATATAAAATCCAAAAAAAATAAAAGTAAATTTCATCTAAACTCACTCAAATTTAGCTCCTCCAACAAAAAAATTCATCAAAATCCAAAAAAATCGAAGTTGGTTCAAATTCCTTTATTACAATTTGACTAAAAATTTATATAAAATCCAAAAAAGTAAAAGTAAATTTCATCTAAACTCACTCAAATTAAGCTACTCCAACAAAAAAATTCATCAAAATCCAAAAAAATCGAAGTTGGTATCAAATTACTTTATTACAATTTGACTAAAAATTTATATAAAATCCTAAAAAATAAAAGTAAATTTCATGTAAATTCACTCAAATTTAGCTCCTCCAACAAAAAAATTCATCAAAATCCAAAAAAATCGTAGTCGGTTTCAATGTACTTTATTACAATTTGACTAAAAATTTATATAAAATCCAAAAAATGAAAGTAAATTTCATCTAAATTCACACAAATTTAGCTCCTCCAACAAAAAAATTCATCAAAATCCAAAAAAATCGAAGTTGGTTTCAAATTCCTTTATTACAATTTAACTAAAAATTTATATAAAATCAAAAAAAATAAAAGTAAATTTCATCTAAATTCACTCAAATTTAGCTCCTCCAACAAAAAAATTCATCAAAATCCAAAAAAATCCAAGTTGGTTTCAATGTACTTTATTACAACTTGACAAAAAATTTATTTAAAATCCATAAAAATGAAAGAAAATTTCATCTAAATTCAATCAAATTTAACTCCTCCAACAACCAAAATCATCAAAATCCAAAAAAATCGAAGTTGGTTCAAATTCCTTTATTACTATTTGACTAAAAATTTATATGAAATAAAAAAAAATAGAAGTAAATTTCTTCTAAATTCACTCAAATTTAACTCCTCCAACAAAAAAAATCATCAAAATCCAAAAAAATCGAAGTTGGTTTCAAAATCCTTTATTACAATTTGACTAAAAATTTATATAAAATCCAAAAAAATAAAAGTAAATTTCATCTAAATTCACTCAAATTTGCTCCTCCAACAAAAACATTCATCAAAATCCAAAAAAATCGAAGTTGGTTTCTAAGTACTTTATTACAGTTTGACTAAAAATTTATGTGAAATAAAAAAAAATAGAAATAAATTTCTACTAAATTCGCTCAAATTTAACTCCTCCATCAAAAAAACTCATCAAAATCCAAAAAAATCGAAGTTGGTTCAAGTTCCTTTATTACAATTTGACTAAAAATTTATATAAAATCCAAAAAAATAAAAGTAAATTTCATGTAAATTCACTCAAATTTAGCACCTCCAACAAAAAAATTCATCAAAATCCCAAAAAATCGAAGTTGGTTTCAAATTCCTTTATTACAATTTGACTAAAAATTTATATAAAATCCAAAAAAATAGGTGTTAATTTCATCTAGATTTACTCAAATATAACTCCTCGAACAACCATAATCATCAAAATCCAAAAAAATCGAAGTTGGTTCAAATTCCTTTATTACAATTTGACTAAAAATTTATATAAAATCAAAAAAAATAAAAGTAAATTTCATCTAAACTCACTCAAATTTAGCTACTCCAACAAAAAAATTCATCAAAATCCAAAAAAATCGAAGTTGGTTTCAAATTACTTTATTACAATTTGACTAAAAATTTATATAAAATCCAAAAAAATAAATGTAAATTTCATGTAAATTCACTCAAATTTAGCTCCTCCAACAAAAAAATTCATTAAAATTCAAAAAAATCGTAGTTGGTTTCAATGTACTTTATTACAATTTGACTAAAAATTTATATAAAATCCAAAAAAATGAAAGTAAATTTCATCTAAATTCACTCAAATTTAGCTCCTCCAACAAAAAAATTCATCCAAATTAAAAAAAATCGAAGTTGGTTTCAAAGTACTTTATTACAGTTTGACTAAAAATTTGTATGAAATAAAAAAAAATATAAATAAATTTCTACTAAATTCACTCAAATTTAGCTCCTCCAACAAAAAAATTCATCAAAATCCAAAATATCTAAGTTGGTTTCAATGTACTTTATTACAATTTGACTAAAAATTTATTTAAAATCCAAAAAAATGAAAGTAAATTTCATCTAAATTCAATCAAATTTAACTCCTCCAACAACCAAAATCATCAAAATCCAAAAAAATCGAAGTTGGTTCAAATTCCTTTATTACTATTTGACTAAAAATTTATATAAAATTTATAAATTTCTAAGTACATTATTACAGTTTGACTAAAAATTTATATGAAATGAAAAAAAAATAGAAATAAATTTCTACTAAATTCACTCAAATTTAACTCCTCCAACAAAAAAACTCATCAAAATCCAAAAAAATCGAAGTTGGTTCAAATTTCTTTATTACAATTCGACTAAAAAATTTATATAAAATCCAAAAAAATAAAAGTAAATTTCATCTAAATTCACTCAAATTTGCTCCTCCAACAAAAAAATTCATCAAAATCCAAAAAAATCGAAGTTGGTTCAAATTCCTTTATTACAATTTGACTAAAAATTTATATAAAATCCAAAAAAATAAAAGCAAATTTCATCTAAATTCACTCAAATTTAGCTCCTCCAACAAATAATTCATCAAAATCCAAAAAAATCCAAGTTGGTTTCAATGTACTTTATTACAATTTGACTAAAAATTTATATAAAATCCAAAAAAATGAAAGTAAATTTCATCTAAATTCACTCAAATTTAGCTCCTCCAACAAAAAAATTCATCAAAATCCAAAAAAATCCAAGTTGGTTTCAATGTACTTTATTACAATTTGACTAAAAATTTATATAAAATCCAAAAAAATGAAAGTAAATTTCATCTAAATTCACTCAAATTTAGCTCCTCCAACAAAAAAATTCATCAAAATCCAAAAAAATCCAAGTTGGTTTCAATGTACTTTATTACAATTTGACTAAAAATTTATATAAAATCCAAAAAAATAGGTTTTAATTTCATCTAGATTTACACAAATTTAACTCCTCCAACAACCAAAATCATCAAAATCCAAAAAAATCGAAGTTGGTTCAAATTCTTTTATTACAATTTGACTAAAAATTTATATAAAATCCAAAAAAATAATAGCAAATTTCATCTAAATTCACTCAAATTTAGCTCCTCCAACAAAAAAACTCATCAAAATCCAAAAAAATCCAAGTTGGTTTCAATGTACTTTATTACAATTTGACTAAAAATTTATTTAATATCCATAAAAATGAAAGAAAATTTCATCTAAATTCAATCAAATTTAACTCCTCCAACAACCAAAATCATCAAAATCCAAAAAAATCGAAGTTGGTTCAAATTCTTTTATTACTATTTGACTAAAAATTTATATGAAATAAAAAAAAATAGAAGTAAATTTCTTCTAAATTCACTCAAATTTAACTCCTCCAAAAAAAAATCATCAAAATCCAAAAAAATCGAAGTTGGTTCAAATTTCTTTATTACAATTCGACTAAAAATTTAAATAAAATCCAAAAAAATAAAAGTAAATTTCATCTAAATTCACTCAAATTTGCTCCTCCAACAAAAAAATTCATCAAAATCCAAAAAAATCGAAGTTGGTTTCTAAGTACTTTATTACAGTTTGACTAAAAATTTATGTGAAATAAAAAAAAAATAGAAATAAATTTCAACTAAATTCACTCAAATTTAACTCCTCCATCAAAAAAACTCATCAAAATCCAAAAAAATCGAAGTTGGTTCAAGTTCCTTTATTACAATTTGACTAAAAATTTATATAAAATCCAAAAAAATAAAAGTAAATTTCATGTAAATTCACTCAAATTTAGCACCTCCAACAAAAAAATTCATCAAAATCCAAAAAAATCGTAGTTGGATTCAATGTACTTTATTACAATTTGACTAAAAATTTATTTAGAATCCAAAAAAATAGGTGTTAATTTCATCTAGATTTACTCAAATTTAACTCCTCGAACAACCATAATCATCAAAATCCAAAAAAATCGAAGTTGGTTCAAATTCCTATATTACAATTTGACTAAAAATTTATATAAAATCCAAAAAAAATAAAAGTAAATTTCATCTAAACTCACTCAAATTTAGCTCCTCCAACAAAAAAATTCATCAAAATCCAAAAAAATCGAAGTTGGTTCAAATTCCTTTATTACAATTTGACTAAAAATTTATATAAAATCCAAAAAAGTAAAAGTAAATTTCATCTAAATTCACTCAAATTTAGCTCCTCCAAACAAAAAATCTCATCAAAATCCAAAAAAATCGAAGTTGGTTCAAATTGCTTTATTACAATTTGACTAAAAATTTATATAAAATCCAAAAAAATAAAAGTAAATTTCTTCTAAACTCACTCAAATTTAGCTCCTCCAACAAAAAAATTCATCAAAATCCAAAAAAATCGAAGTTGGTTCAAATTCCTTTATTACAATTTGACTAAAAATTTATATGAAATCCAAAAAAATAAAAGTAAATTTCATCTAAATTCACTCAAATTTAGCTCCTCCAACAAAAAAATTCATCAAAATCCAAAAAAATCCAAGTTGGTTTCAATGTACTTTATTACAATTTGACTAAAAATTTATATAAAATCCAAAAAATGAAAGTAAATTTCATCTAAATTCACTCAAATTTAGCTCCTCCAAACAAAAAACTCATCAAAATCCAAAAAAATCGAAGTTGGATCAAATTGCTTTATTACAATTTGACTAAAAATTTATATAAAATACAAAAAAATAAAAGTAAATTTCACCTAAATTCACTCAAATTTAGCTCCTCCAACAAAAAAATTCATCAAAATCCAAAAAAATCCAAGTTGGTTTCAATGTACTTTATTACAATTTGACTAAAAATTTATATAAAATCCAAAAAAATGAAAGTAAATTTCATCTAAATTCAATCAAATTTAGCTCCTCCAACAAAAAAATTCATCCAAATTAAAAAAAATCAAAGTTGGTTTCAAAGTACTTTATTACAGTTTGACTAAAAATTTATATGAAATAAAAAAAAATAGAAATAAATTTCTACTAAATTCACTCAAATTTAACTCCTCCAAACAAAAAAACTCATCAAAATCCAAAAAAATCGAAGTTGTTTCAAATTCCTTTATTACAATTAGACTAAAAATTTATATAAAATACAAAAAAATAAAAGTAAATTTCATCTAAATTCACTCAAATTTAGCTCCTCCAACAAAAAAATTCATCAAAATCCAAAAAAATCGAAGTTGGTTCAAATTTCTTTATTACAATTCGACTAAAAAATTTATATAAAATCCAAAAAAATAAAAGTAAGTTTCATCTAAATTCTCTCAAATTTGCTCCTCCAACAAAAAAATTCATCAAAATCCAAAAAAATCGAAGTTGGTTTCTAAGTACTTTATTACAGTTTGACTAAAAATTTATGTGAAATAAAAAAAAAATAGAAATAAATTTCTACTAAATTCACTCAAATTTAACTCCTCCATCAAAAAAACTCATCAAAATCCAAAAAAATCGAAGTTGGTTCAAATTCCTTTATTACAATTTGACTAAAAATTTATATAAAATCAAAAAAAATAAAAGTAAATTTCATCTAAACTCACTCAAATTAAGCTACTCCAACAAAAAAATTCATCAAAATCCAAAAAAATCGAAGTTGGTTTCAAATTACTTTATTACAATTTGACTAAAAATTTATATAAAATCCAAAAAAATAAAAGTAAATTTCATGTAAATTCACTCAAATTTAGCTCCTCCAACAAAAAAATTCATCAAAATCCAAAAAAATCGTAGTTGGTTTCAATGTACTTTATTACAATTTGACTAAAAATTTATATAAAATCCAAAAAATGAAAGTAAATTTCATCTAAATTCACTCAAATTTAGCTCCTCCAAACAAAAAACTCATCAAAATCCAAAAAAATCGAAGTTGGATCAAATTGCTTTATTACAATTTGACTAAAAATTTATATAAAATACAAAAAAATAAAAGTAAATTTCACCTAAATTCACTCAAATTTAGCTCCTCCAACAAAAAAATTCATCAAAATCCAAAAAAATCCAAGTTGGTTTCAATGTACTTTATTACAATTTGACTAAAAATTTATATAAAATCCAAAAAAATGAAAGTAAATTTCATCTAAATTCACTCAAATTTAGCTCCTCCAACAAAAAAATTCATCCAAATTAAAAAAAATCGAAGTTGGTTTCAAAGTACTTTATTACAGTTTGACTAAAAATTTGTATGAAATAAAAAAAAATAGAAATAAATTTCTACTAAATTCACTCAAATTTAGCTCCTCCAACAAAAAAATTCATCAAAATCCAAAATATCTAAGTTGGTTTCAATGTACTTTATTACAATTTGACTAAAAATTTATTTAAAATCCAAAAAAATGAAAGTAAATTTCATCTAAATTCAATCAAATTTAACTCCTCCAACAACCAAAATCATCAAAATCCAAAAAAATCAAAGTTGGTTCAAATTCCTTTATTACTATTTGACTAAAAATTTATATAAAATTTATAAATTTCTAAGTACATTATTACAGTTTGACTAAAAATTTATATGAAATGAAAAAAAAATAGAAATAAATTTCTACTAAATTCACTCAAATTTAACTCCTCCAACAAAAAAACTCATCAAAATCCAAAAAAATCGAAGTTGGTTCAAATTTCTTTATTACAATTCGACTAAAAAATTTATATAAAATCCAAAAATAAAAGTAAATTTCATCTAAATTCACTCAAATTTGCTCCTCCAACAAAAAAATTCATCAAAATCCAAAAAAATCGAAGTTGGTTCAAATTCCTTTATTACAATTTGACTAAAAATTTATATAAAATCCAAAAAAATAAAAGCAAATTTCATCTAAATTCACTCAAATTTAGCTCCTCCAACAAATAATTCATCAATATCCAAAAAAATCCAAGTTGGTTTCAATGTACTTTATTACAATTTGACTAAAAATTTATATAAAATCCAAAAAAATAGGTGTTAATTTCATCTAGATTTACACAAATTTAACTCCTCCAACAACCAAAATCATCAAAATCCAAAAAAATAGAAGTTGGTTCAAATTCCTTTATTACAATTTGACTAAAAATTTATATAAAATCCAAAAAAATAAAAGCAAATTTCATCTAAATTCACTCAAATTTAGCTCCTCCAACAAAAAAATTCATCAAAATCCAAAAAAATCCAAGTTGGTTTCAATGTACTTTATTACAATTTGACTAAAAATTTATATAAAATCCAAAAAAATGAAAGTAAATTTCATCTAAATTCACTCAAATTTAGCTCCTCCAACAAAAAAATTCATCCAAATTAAAAAAAATCGAAGTTGGTTTCAAAGTACTTTATTACAGTTTGACTAAAAATTTGTATGAAATAAAAAAAAATATAAATAAATTTCTACTAAATTCACTCAAATTTAGCTCCTCCAACAAAAAAATTCATCAAAATCCAAAATATCTAAGTTGGTTTCAATGTACTTTATTACAATTTGACTAAAAATTTATTTAAAATCCAAAAAAATGAAAGTAAATTTCATCTAAATTCAATCAAATTTAACTCCTCCAACAACCAAAATCATCAAAATCCAAAAAAATCGAAGTTGGTTCAAATTCCTTTATTACTATTTGACTAAAAATTTATATAAAATTTATAAATTTCTAAGTACATTATTACAGTTTGACTAAAAATTTATATGAAATGAAAAAAAAATAGAAATAAATTTCTACTAAATTCACTCAAATTTAACTCCTCCAACAAAAAAACTCATCAAAATCCAAAAAAATCGAAGATGGTTCAAATTTCTTTATTACAATTCGACTAAAAAATTTATATAAAATCCAAAAAAATAAAAGTAAATTTCATCTAAATTCACTCAAATTTGCTCCTCCAACAAAAAAATTCATCAAAATCCAAAAAAATCGAAGTTGGTTCAAATTCCTTTATTACAATTTGACTAAAAATTTATATAAAATCCAAAAAAATAAAAGCAAATTTCATCTAAATTCACTCAAATTTAGCTCCTCCAACAAATAATTCATCAATATCCAAAAAAATCCAAGTTGGTTTCAATGTACTTTATTACAATTTGACTAAAAATTTATATAAAATCCAAAAAAATAGGTGTTAATTTCATCTAGATTTACACAAATTTAACTCCTCCAACAACCAAAATCATCAAAATCCAAAAAAATAGAAGTTGGTTCAAATTCCTTTATTACAATTTGACTAAAAATTTATATAAAATCCAAAAAAATAAAAGCAAATTTCATCTAAATTCACTCAAATTTAGCTCCTCCAACAAAAAAATTCATCAAAATCCAAAAAAATCCAAGTTGGTTTCAATGTACTTTATTACAATTTGACTAAAAATTTATATAAAATCCAAAAAAATGAAAGTAAATTTCATCTAAATTCACTCAAATTTAGCTCCTCCAACAAAAAAATTCATCCAAATTAAAAAAAATCGAAGTTGGTTTCAAAGTACTTTATTACAGTTTGACTAAAAATTTGTATGAAATAAAAAAAAATATAAATAAATTTCTACTAAATTCACTCAAATTTAGCTCCTCCAACAAAAAAATTCATCAAAATCCAAAATATCTAAGTTGGTTTCAATGTACTTTATTACAATTTGACTAAAAATTTATTTAAAATCCAAAAAAATGAAAGTAAATTTCAACTAAATTCAATCAAATTTAACTCCTCCAACAACCAAAATCATCAAAATCCAAAAAAATCGAAGTTGGTTCAAATTCCTTTATTACTATTTGACTAAAAATTTATATAAAATTTATAAATTTCTAAGTACATTATTACAGTTTGACTAAAAATTTATATGAAATGAAAAAAAAATAGAAATAAATTTCTACTAAATTCACTCAAATTTAACTCCTCCAACAAAAAAACTCATCAAAATCCAAAAAAATCGAAGATGGTTCAAATTTCTTTATTACAATTCGACTAAAAAATTTATATAAAATCCAAAAAAATAAAAGTAAATTTCATCTAAATTCACTCAAATTTGCTCCTCCAACAAAAAAATTCATCAAAATCCAAAAAAATCGAAGTTGGTTCAAATTCCTTTATTACAATTTGACTAAAAATTTATATAAAATCCAAAAAAATAAAAGCAAATTTCATCTAAATTCACTCAAATTTAGCTCCTCCAACAAATAATTCATCAAAATCCAAAAAAATCCAAGTTGGTTTCAATGTACTTTATTACAATTTGACTAAAAATTTATATAAAATCCAAAAAAATGAAAGTAAATTTCATCTAAATTCACTCAAATTTAGCTCCTCCAACAAAAAAATTCATCAAAATCCAAAAAAATCCAAGTTGGTTTCAATGTACTTTATTACAATTTGACTAAAAATTTATATAAAATCCAAAAAAATAAAAGCAAATTTCATGTAAATTCACTCAAATTTAGCTCCTCCAACAAAAAAATTCATCAAAATCCAAAAAAATCGTAGTTGGTTTCAATGTACTTTATTACAATTTGACTAAAAATTTATATAAAATCCAAAAAATGAATGTAAATTTCATCTAAATTCACACAAATTTAGCTCCTCCAACAAAAAAATTCATCAAAATCCAAAAAAATCGAAGTTGGTTTCAAATTCCTTTATTACAATTTAACTAAAAATTTATATAAAATCCAAAAAAATAAAAGTAAATTTCATCTAAATTCACTCAAATTTAGCTCCTCCAACAAAAAAATTCATCAAAATTCAAAAAAATCGAAGTTGGTTCAAATTCCTTTATTACAATTTGACTAAAAATTTATATAAAATCCAAAAAAAATAAAAGTAAATTTCATGTAAATTCACTCAAATTTAGCACCTCCAACAAAAAATTCATCAAAATCCAAAAAAATCGTAGTTGGATTCAATGTACTTTATTACAATTTGACTAAAAATTTATATAAAATCCAAAAAATGAATGTAAATTTCATCTAAATTCACACAAATTTAGCTCCTCCAACAAAAAAATTCATCAAAATCCAAAAAAATCGAAGTTGGTTTCAAATTCCCTTATTACAATTTGATTAAAAATTTATATAAAATCCAAAAAAGTAGGTGTTACTTTCATCTAGATTTAATTAAATTTAACTCCTCCAACAACCAAAATCATCAAAATCCAAAAAAATCGAAGTTGGTTCAAATTCCTTTATTACTATTTGACTAAAAATTTATATAAAATCCAAAAAAATAAAAGTAAATTTCATCTAAACTCACTCAAATTTAGCTCCTCCAACAAAAAAATTCATCAAAATCCCAAAAAATCGAAGTTGGTTTCAAATTCCTTTATTACAATTTGACTAAAAATTTATATAAAATCCAAAAAAATAGGTGTTAATTTCATCTAGATTTACTCAAATATAACTCCTCGAACAACCATAATCATCAAAATCCAAAAAAAATCGAAGTTGGTTCAAATTCCTTTATTACAATTTGACTAAAAATTTATATAAAATCAAAAAAAATAAAAGTAAATTTCATCTAAATTCACTCAAATTTAGCTCCTCCAACAAAAAAATTCATCAAAATCCAAAAAAATCGAAGTTGGTTCAAATTTCTTTATTACAATTCGACTAAAAATTTATATAAAATCCAAAAAAATAAAAGTAAATTTCATCTAAATTCACTCAAATTCAGCTCCTCCAACAAAAAAATTCATCAAAATCCAAAAAAAATCAAAGTTGGTTTCAATGTACTTTATTACAATTTGACTAAAAATTTATATAAAATTCAAAAAATGAAAGTAAATTTCATCTAAATTCACTCAAATTTAGCTCCTCCAAACAAAAAACTCATCAAAATCCAAAAAAATCGAAGTTGGATCAAATTGCTTTATTACAATTCGACTAAAAATTTATATAAAATCCAAAAAAATAAAAGTAAATTTCATCTAAATTCACTCAAATTTGCTCCTCCAACAAAAAAATTCATCAAAATCCAAAAAACTCGAAGTTGGTTCAAATTGCTTTATTACAATTTGACTAAAAATTTATATAAAATCCAAAAAAATAAAAGCAAATTTCATCTAAATTCACTCAAATTTAGCTCCTCCAACAAAAAAATTCATCAAAATCCAAAAAAATCCAAGTTGGTTTCAATGTACTTTATTACAATTTGACTAAAAATTTATTTAAAATTCTTAAAAATGAAAGAAAATTTCATCTAAATTCAATCAAATTTAACTCCTCCAACAACCAAAATCATCAAAATCCAAAAAAATCGAAGTTGGTTCAAATTCCTTTATTACTATTTGACTAAAAATTTATATGAAATAAAAAAAAATAGAAGTAAATTTCTTCTAAATTCACTCAAATTTAACTCCTCCAACAAAAAAACTCATCAAAATCCAAAAAAATCGAAGTTGGTTCAAATTTCTTTATTACAATTCGACTAAAAATTTATATAAAATCCAAAAAAATAAAAGTAAATTTCATCTAAATTCACTCAAATTTGCTCCTCCAACAAAAAAATTCATCAAAATCCAAAAAAATCGAAGTTGGTTTCTAAGTACTTTATTACAGTTTGACTAAAAATTTATGTGAAATAAAAAAAAAATAGAAATAAATTTCTACTAAATTCACTCAAATTTAACTCCTCCATCAAAAAAACTCATCAAAATCCAAAAAAATCGAAGTTGGTTCAAATTCCTTTATTACAATTTGACTAATAATTTATATAAAATCCAAAAAAATAAAAGTAAATTTCATCTAAATTCACTCAAATTTAGCTCCTCCAAACAAAAAACTCATCAAAATCCAAAAAAATCGAAGTTGGTTCAAATTGCTTTATTACAATTTGACTAAAAATTTATATAAAATACAAAAAAATAAAAGTAAATTTCACCTAAATTCACTCAAATTTAGCTCCTCCAACAAAAAAATTCATCAAAATCCAAAAAAATCCAAGTTGGTTTCAATGTACTTTATTACAATTTGACTAAAAATTTATAGAAAATCCAAAAAAATGAAAGTAAATTTCATCTAAATTCACTCAAATTTAGCTCCTCCAACAAAAAAATTCATCCAAATTAAAAAAAATCGAAGTTGGTTTCAAAGTACTTTATTACAGTTTGACTAAAAATTTATATGAACTGAAAAAAAAATAGAAATAAATTTCTACTAAATTCACTCAAATTTAACTCCTCCAACAAAAAAACTCATCAAAATCCAAAAAAATCGAAGTTGGTTCAAATTCCTTTATTACAATTTGACTAAAATATTATATAAAATCCAAAAAAGTAAAAGTAAATTTCATCTAAATTCACTCAAATTTAGCTCCTCCAAACAAAAAAACTCATCAAAATCCAAAAAACTCGAAGTTGGTTCAAATTGCTTTATTACAATTTGACTAAAAATTTATATAAAATCCAAAAAAATAAAAGCAAATTTCATCTAAATTCACTCAAATTTAGCTCCTCCAACAAAAAAATTCATCAAAATCCAAAAAAATCCAAGTTGGTTTCAATGTACTTTATTACAATTTGACTAAAAATTTATATAAAATCCAAAAAAATAGGTGTTAATTTCATCTGGATTTACACAAATTTAACTCCTCCAACAACCAAAATCATCAAAATCCAAAAAAATCGAAGTTGGTTCAAATTCCTTTATTACAATTTGACTAAAAATTTATATAAAATAAAAAAATTAAAAGTAAATTTCATCTAAATTCACTCAAATTTAGCTCCTCCAACAAAAAAATTCATCAAAATCCAAAAAAATCGAAGTTGGTTCAAATTCCTTTATTACAATTTGACTAAAAAGTTATATAAAATCCAAAAAAATAAAAGTAAATTTCATCTAAACTCACTCAAATTTAGCTCCTCCAACAAAAAAATTCATCAAAATCCAAAAAAATCGAAGTTGGTTTCAAATTACTTTATTACAATTTGACTAAAAATTTAGATAAAATCCAAAAAAATAAAAGTAAATTTCATCTAAACTCACTCAAATTTAGCTCCTCCAACAAAAAAATTCATCAAAATCCAAAAAAATCGAAGTTGGTTTCAAATTACTTTATTACAATTTGACTAAAAATTTATATAAAATCCAAAAAATAGGTGTTAATTTCTTCTAGATTTACTCAAATTTAACTCCTCCAACAACCAAAATCATCAAAATCCAAAAAAATCGAAGTTGGTTCAAATTCCTTTATTACAATTTGACTAAAAATTTATATAAAATCCAAAAAAATAAAAGTAAATTTCATCTAAACTCACTCAAATTTAGCTCCACCAACAAAAAAATTCATCAAAATCCAAAAAAATCGAAGTTGGTTCAAATTCCTTTATTACAATTTGACTAAAAATTTATATAAAATCCAAAAAAGTAAAAGTAAATTTCATCTAAATTCACTCAAATTTAGCTCCTCCAAACAAAAAAACTGATCAAAATCCAAAAAAATCGAAGTTGGTTCAAATTCCTTTATTACTATTTGACTAAAAATTTATATAAAATCCAATAAAATAAAAGTAAATTTCATCTAAACTCACTCAAATTTAGCTCCTCCAACAAAAAAATTCATCAAAATCCATAAAAATCGAAGTTGGTTTCAAATTCCTTTATTACAATTTGACTAAAAATTTATATAAAATCCAAAAAAATAGGTGTTAATTTCATCTAGATTTACTCAAATTTAACTCCTCGAACAACCATAATCATCAAAATCCAAAAAAATCGAAGTTGGTTCAAATACCTTTATTACAATTTGACTAAAAATTTATATAAAATCAAAAAAAATAAAAGTAAATTTCATCTAATCTCACTCAAATTTAGCTACTCCAACAAAAAAATTCATCAAAATCCAAAAAAATCGAAGTTGGTTTCAAATTACTTTATTACAATTTGACTAAAAATTTATATAAAATCCAAAAAAATAAAAGTAAATTTCATGTAAATTCACTCAAATTTAGCTCCTCCAACAAAAAAATTCATCAAAATCCAAAAAAATCGTAGTTGGATTCAATGTACTTTATTACAATTTGACTAAAAATTTATATAAAATCCAAAAAATGAAAGTAAATTTCATCTAAATTCACACAAATTTAGCTCCTCCAACAAAAAAATTCATCAAAATCCAAAAAAATCGAAGTTGGTTTCAAATTCCCTTATTACAATTTGACTAAAAATTTATATAAAATCCAAAAAAGTAGGTGTTAATTTCATCTAGATTTACTCAAATTTAACTCCTCCAACAACCAAAATCATCAAAATCCAAAAAAATCGAAGTTGGTTCAAATTCCTTTATTACTATTTGACTAAAAATTTATATAAAATCCAAAAAAATAAAAGTAAATTTCATCTAAACTCACTCAAATTTAGCTCCTCCAACAAAAAAATTCATCAAAATCCCAAAAAATCGAAGTTGGATTCAAATTCCTTTATTACAATTTGACTAAAAATTTATATAAAATCCAAAAAAATAAAAGTAAGTTTCATGTAAATTCACTCAAATTTAGCTCCTCCAACAAAAAAATTCATCAAAATCCAAAAAAATCGTAGTTGGGTTCTATGTACTTTATTACAATTTGACTAAAAATTTATATAAAATTCAAAAAATGAAAGTAAATTTCATCTAAATTCACACAAATTTAGCTCCTCCAACAAAAAAATTCATCAAAATCCAAAAAAATCGAAGTTGGTTTCAAATTCCCTTATTACAATTTGACTAAAAATTTATATAAAATCCAAAAAAGTAGGTGTTAATTTCATCTAGATTTACTCAAATTTAACTCCTCCAACAACCAAAATCATCAAAATCCAAAAAAATCGAAGTTGGTTCAAATTCCTTTATTACTATTTGACTAAAAATTTATATAAAATCCAAAAAAATAAAAGTAAATTTCATCTAAACTCACTCAAATTTAGCTCCTCCAACAAAAAATTCATCAAAATCCCAAAAAATCGAAGTTGGTTTCAAATTCCTTTATTACAATTTGACTAAAAATTTATATAAAATCCAAAAAAATAGGTGTTAATTTCATCTAGATTTACTCAAATATAACTCCTCGAACAACCATAATCATCAAAATCCAAAAAAATCGAAGTTGGTTCAATTTCCTTTATTACAATTTGACTAAAAATTTATATAAAATCCAAAAAATGAAAGTAAATTTCATCTAAATTCACACAAATTTAGCTCCTCCAACAAAAAAATTCATCAAAATCCAAAAAAATCGAAGTTGGTTTCAAATTCCTTGATTACAATTTGACTAAAAATTTATATAAAATCCAAAAAAAATAAAAGTAAATTTCATCTAAACTCACTCAAATTTAGCTCCTCCAACAAAAAAATTCATCAAAATCCAAAAAAATCGAAGTTGGTTTCAAATTACTTTATTACATTTTGACTAAAAATTTATATAAAATCCAAAAAAATAGGTGTTAATTTCATCTAGATTTACTCAAATTTAACTCCTCCAACAACCAAAATCATCAAAATCCAAAAAAATCGAAGTTGGTTCAAATTCCTTTATTACTATTTGACTAAAAATTTATATAAAATCCAAAAAAATAATAGTAAATTTCATCTAAACTCACTCAAATTTAGCTCCTCCAACAAAAAAATTCATCAAAATCCAAAAAAATCGAAGTTGGTTCAAATTCCTTTATTACTTATATTTATTGAAACTAAAACCCGTATGGCCACATGTAAAAATAAAAAATGCTTGTATACTGTAGTGTCCAGTACAGAATACAGTATAACTGGCCCTGTATACAAAAGGAACTGACGAAATTCGGTCGCCTTATATTTAGAGCATAGTTCAATAGATCTGGGATATCTGGCAAAGTCTGAGGGGCAATATCTGTAAAGACTATTCAGTCTCGCAGACAGTATAGAAATTTCCCTGCGGCGCAATTTTGAGAGACGCGAATACTCTCCATGTACCCACGCAGACAAGAGTTTTTTTACTACGCCCAAGCATACAAGATGCATATACTCGAAAGGAACTTGCGAAACCATTCCCATCAGTAGCGATAACAATGGGCTTGTACCTTCCTTGTGATGCTTCGCGTCTAACCATTTAATGTATTCCTCATCGGTTCGAGGAGAATGATTTATCCCATTGAAAGCGTAATGCTTACCGTTCAGGGTACCAGAAACCGTACATTTCGAACAGGGACGAATAGACATATGCCCACGATGATTTAACACAAATGCTCGAGCTGGTGCGTCAGCTATGAAACACCTCAGTCGTACGGGCAACTTAGTGCAATGAAAATTTATACCTCCGTTGGACATGATGGCCCTGACGTCTGCAATAAATTTCTCAAAGAAAATATTCGGGTCGTGTGGTTTTTGGGGACCTTTATAGATGCCTACCACTATCGGCTTTGTATGAGGAATATTTGAAATCCTACATTGGACGGGCCAGATATGAATGGAACCTGATTTGCCCAAACTACATCCGTCGGTATGAAAATCTAATTCTAACTCTCTAACATGTGCTGCGGGCAAAGTATCGGAGAGACTTTTAATAATTTCTGCTTCCAGATCGAAATGAATATATTCTCCTGGTTCCACGACGAATGTGACAGCAGCATTACGTGGCGTAGATAGAAGCGTTCTAACATCCCGAGGCAACTGGGAGAAACAGGAATGTGTTCGAAGGAGAGATAATATATTATTTCCTTGAACGTGTGTCAAATTGTTGTCTACGAAACAAGAGGCTAACCGTTGGTGAAAAGATGACTCGGAGGATGTAGCACACGACAATGAAAGTGTATCGTGGATATTAGAAACGCGTGACATGGAAGTAGAAGGACCGGCGTCTTCTACATTTATATCGCGCCTAGCACTGAATCTATCGGGGATTAAATTAACAGGAACGGACGAACTACAACCTGCAGATGTGCTAGCAGCATCTTGCACGTTAAAAGTATTATCCACTACTCTGCTGACGGTGTTAAATGCAGCACGGTGTCGCACGCGTAAGTTGCTTCGCACTTCGCGCATAACCCTGCTTCTTTGCCTCGCTGATAGTGCTTTTCCCGATTTTCGCGACGTAGACGATTTGAACTTATTAAATTCCACTGTACCGCCAAAATGTTACCTCGTGATACCCCTTATTCAACGTGGTACCCTTTGTGCTTGAAAACGAACGCTCGGATTGGCTGCGGCGCCTTGCGGACCTTCGTGATTGGTCGGAACTCTACTTCCCATTTCGCGTTTGTTTCGAATTCTCGTTCATTCTGAGGTGGCAGTCATTGACAGCAGATCCGAAGAATTTCCAGAGCTTCGAAACAACGAAAATCTTCCCGAGACATCCATAAGACGTAAGTAATTATGGAATTTAATAAGTTCAAATCGTCTACGTCGCGAAAATCGGGAAAAGCACTATCAGCGAGGCAAAGAAGCAGGGTTATGCGCGAAGTGCGAAGCAACTTACGCGTGCGACACCGTGCTGCATTTAACACCGTCAGCAGAGTAGTGGATAATACTTTTAACGTGCAAGATGCTGCTAGCACATCTGCAGGTTGTAGTTCGTCCGTTCCTGTTAATTTAATCCCCGATAGATTCAGTGCTAGGCGCGATATAAATGTAGAAGACGCCGGTCCTTCTACTTCCATGTCACGCGTTTCTAATATCCGCGATACACTTTCATTGTCGTGTGCTACATCCTCCGAGTCATCTTTTCACCAACGGTTAGCCTCTTGTTTCGAAGACAACAATTTGACACACGTTCAAGGAAATAATATATTATCTCTCCTTCGAACACATTCCTGTTTCTCCCAGTTGCCTCGGGATGTTAGAACGCTTCTATCTACGCCACGTAATGCTGCTGTCACATTCGTCGTGGAACCAGGAGAATATATTCATTTCGATCTGGAAGCAGAAATTATTAAAAGTCTCTCCGATACTTTGCCCGCAGCACATGTTAGAGAGTTAGAATTAGATTTTCATACCGACGGATGTAGTTTGGGCAAATCAGGTTCCATTCATATCTGGCCCGTCCAATGTAGGATTTCAAATATTCCTCATACAAAGCCGATAGTGGTAGGCATCTATAAAGGTCCCCAAAAACCACACGACCCGAATATTTTCTTTGAGAAATTTATTGCAGACGTCAGGGCCATCATGTCCAACGGAGGTATAAATTTTCATTGCACTAAGTTGCCCGTACGACTGAGGTGTTTCATAGCTGACGCACCAGCTCGAGCATTTGTGTTAAATCATCGTGGGCATATGTCTATTCGTCCCTGTTCGAAATGTACGGTTTCTGGTACCCTGAACGGTAAGCATTACGCTTTCAATGGGATAAATCATTCTCCTCGAACCGATGAGGAATACATTAAATGGTTAGACGCGAAGCATCACAAGGAAGGTACAAGCCCATTGTTATCGCTACCGATGGGAATGGTTTCGCAAGTTCCTTTCGAGTATATGCATCTTGTATGCTTGGGCGTAGTAAAAAAACTCTTGTCTGCGTGGGTACATGGAGAGTATTCGCGTCTCTCAAAATTGCGCCGCAGGGAAATTTCTATACTGTCTGCGAGACTGAATAGTCTTTACAGATATTGCCCCTCAGGCTTTGCCAGATATCCCAGATCTATTGAACTATGCTCTAAATATAAGGCGACCGAATTTCGTCAGTTCCTTTTGTATACAGGGCCAGTTATACTGTATTCTGTACTGGACACTACAGTATACAAGCATTTTTTATTTTTACATGTGGCCATACGGGTTTTAGTTTCAGAATCTCCATCGGACCGACACTTGAGATTCGCAGAGTCAGCTCTGGAGAAATTTGTTCTTCGCAACGAAGAACTTTATGGCCCAACTTTTAATAGTTATAACGTCCATGGCCTTCTTCATTTAACCAACGATGTCAGACGTCTTGGTAATTTAGATTCGTGTTCTGCTTTTCCATATGAAAACAACATGTCCATTTTTAGAAAATATCTTAGAAAGCCAAGTCTTCCTCTCCAACAATATTCCAATAGGATGAGGGAGAGACAACTTCATGGCACAAATATTCATTGCAATGTCGATTTTTCTATTCGCGTATCTAGACCGCTTAGTAACGACCCCAATTGTTCTCGATACCGTAAGATAGAGTTCAATAGCATATCTCTGGGCACAAATGTACGCGATAATTGTGTCATCTCAGTCGACGGCTCCATCTGCGTGATTTTCAATATTAGCATGGACTCCAATAACTCCTATCGTTTAGGTATTAAAAAATTTCTAGAGGTCGATGATTTTTATGATATCGGCATAATGTCTTCGGCTCTTGGCGTATATAAATGCTCCACATTGAGCCAGGACATTTTATATATCTCCCCCGATCAGGTTCGCGCCAAATGTTTTAGAATGCCTTTTCACGGTAATATGTCCACTGGCAATAACGACGACCCCATCCCCTTAGGAATCTCTAGCTATGTCGTTGCTGTTATTACACACACCGAGAAGCCGTAGTGTTCAAATTCTTCCATCTTCATTATCGTTAGAAGTATCTCGCTGCCAGTCCCTCTCCCTTGTGTAAGCCTCTCGCGTCAGGCGGTCACCATGGTGGTTTTAGTGGGTGCAAGCCCCACATAATCTCACCCCTCCCACGGAGGTGAGGTATCCGTTAGGGATTTCCACCATGTAAAAAAAAAAAAATCTTTTTCCCTTTCTAGTTTCGTCTCTTGTTTTTGGTAAGTTACGACTATTTTCTGGTGAGTGACGTGCTATAATATTTACATTTCCTTCTTTTGTATTTTATCGTTTGGTTCCAATGTTTCTGCATGGGTCATTTGTCCACGTTTTCTACTTTTGTAGCCTTTGTCGAGTTACACTCGAATTATTGAGTAGCACGTTATATATGTTCGTCTTGAGGTTTCGTACAATTAAGATACATACAAATATAATATGGAAATTGTGAGAATAGTTGGTGCATAAAATATCGCATGTAAAATGGAAAAAACAGCTGACACGCCTTTGCTAAGTATTGTAATGTGTACTTTTTTTACTTACAGGCCGACATGAGCCAACGAGGGAAACGTGTGGTCGGAAAACCTAGACGTTACCAAACGACGTCTTCGGAGGAGGAAAACACGAAACGGCGAAGGACGTCGACCGCGCCGAGACCAGCGATTAATGAAGACATCCACCATTTAAAGATGGTCTTACAGGGAGAGGTTCCAGCAACGTTAACGGGTAGTTCTACTTCTAACCCGAGTAACATTTATATGTTTCAGGAGACTTCTGCTGCCAGTGTTCCGGTCCTCGGAGGATTCACGGATCATCAGAATCCAGGGACATCGTCGGCGCACGCCACTGTGATCTACAGTGAGCCGTCGCAGCATGATACAGCGCCGACTCAACCTTCTGATAATATGTAAATTTACATGTTTCTTTTTTTGCTATAAAAATATTGCTATATAGACATTTTCTTATAAATGTTAATGTTCGCAGGAGCATGGAAGACCTCACGGGGTGTGATCGGATCGAGGCCGAGCTAGTGTAAGTATCGCGTGTATCGTGTTTATTAATACGTAACGTCTCCATCCGTTCTGTTTGCAGAAGAATGAATACTCTGTTGATGAGTATTCAGAAATCTATCCAGGCCACCCATAATGCTGGTCAACCATCGAAACCAGCAGTCCTCCCTTTGTCCTCGGTGCAGGAGGTTGACTGCTTTGAGGACATCGATGATGATACTTATTCCAAAGTTGTAAGTGAAGACGAAATTATTCTTTTATTTACTTTTATATATATAATATATACTTACATCAATCTTTACTCGCTTTGTTTAGGTAAAGTATTTCGAATACGTGGGGGGATTCGATTTGAAGGGAGCGGTCAAGTGCTGCTTCAGGGAAGCACTGCCGGACGACGTAACATCTTCATTTACCTGGTTTGGCCGCGAAGGACTCAGATCCTTGTATGACACCCGCATTGCGAGGGCGATTTTTGGTACGAAACAATAAGCACTTTTTATTTTTTCACATAGAATTATTGTTACTATTACTGTATGTTCCATTGATGCTAACGTACTTTGCATACATTTCTTTTTCAGACGGTGTGGCTCAAAATCAGAAGTTCCGCAAGCCAACTCGGTCGGACTTCCAGTTGCGGATGCAAGCGGAACTCAAGGCAGCAAAGGAGAGGGTACGCTGTAGGAAGCGTGGTCCAGCATCGTCGGCCCAGGAACTACGAATGCCCCGCGATTTCTGGAGCGACCAGCAGCCCGAAGAAGAAGCTGATGACCCCTGAAGAAGGTCCGTTTTAACATAACATTAAACATCACGACATTTAGTGTCATGACCGTAAAAGTCACAATTTACATTTTATATATTTCATTTTGTAATATTTTATTTTTCAGAAATATGCCCATTAAAAGTAGAGATGTGTCTCCTTTTACAGTGGCGAAGAAACCAAACGGTACTTTTCAGTGCCCATTTTAAATGAGTAAAACGGGAACTGCCCCTCGGCGTTCATAAGGAACAACAATCGGCACTTTTCAGTGCCAGTATTTTTAAACGTACACAACCAAACAGTACTTTTCAGTGCTCACTTTACTTCAGCATCACTGAAGCAAAGTTTTTAACTCTCGACGTTCGCAATGAACACCATTCGGTACTTTTCAGCGCCTGTTTAATAAATTACTCATTGATCGGTACTTTCCCAGTATCATTTCAATTTTATACTAATAATGTATTTGTTTTCAGATTCAACACAAGCGATGAAGAAGTGGTGATTCTATGCAAAAAAATAAGTCTAGAATATAGTATAAAAGTTTCTGATATAGCCCTTCGTTCTCAAAAAAATTGACTTATGTTTGCATCTAGGATCACCACTTCTAAATGTAAATATTGAAAGTTTCTCTGCTGATTTATATGTGCCATTTTTATTATTTTGTATTTGTAACCATTGTATGTTTTTATAGATAAGTACATACCTTTTGAAATATGTAAATAGTAAACTTATTTAACAAACTCCAAAATCTGCTCGCAGGTTATGTGAGCAGAATCCACTGCTCCATTTCTCCCGTCTATCAATTATTCACGTGTAGTAGAAAGGGAGGGGATACACAAAGCAATAACGGTACATTTGTGTTGGTGCGTAAGTCCATCTGACGTCACGTGTAGGGAATTATTTGGCAATTGTGGCCTTTAGATGGCGCTGTTCGATGTGCCAGGCGGGCGGCAGGATCTGCCGTCAATCTGCCCTCGATCTGCCGGCAGGCCCTGCCGGGAGAACCGTAGCTGAATGCGGACGTAGGCTGCACCGCAGCTGCCGGCAGATCCTGCTGCCGGACCTGGTTATCAGGGTACATACATATATACTATTTTGAATTTTATAACCTACCAAGTGTTAAGTGTCAAATAAAGTAAGTTGTCCGAATTTGGAATGTCACGAGTTTTTACACTACATAGGAGACTGAATTATTGTCTCAATTAATAAGGTAAGTCGCCAAAATTTTTTTAATAGATTTCTTATGTAGAGTCGCAGACTTGGAAGTTGTTCGGAGATGGTTCGACTGCGAAGCATCTCCTTTCACACAATTTTCTGGAAATTTGTATCATGCATGTACAAAATAATATATTGTAGTAAAAAATTACATTGCATTTAAATTGCCAGATACTTGTTTTTGTATATACCAGCAATTTAGAGTTTTTATGTAAAGTTTATTATATATTATAGAAATGAAGGGGACGCACAGGTCTTGGATAAAAATGAAGGGGACGCACAGGCTTGGATAGTAGAATTGAAGGGGACGCACAGGCTTGGATGGATAGAAATGAAGAGAATGCACAGGCTTGGAGGTTGTCCGGAGAAGATTAAATAGATATATAGATAGATATAGATAGACAGAGCATCTTGTTTCGCACAAGTTTCTGGGAATTTGTCAAATAAGGTAAATCGACAAAATTTGTCAATCAAAAGACATAGCATTAAGAATTATTAAGAAAATAGATTATGGTGTACTGCTTGCAATGTAGAGCAAGTCACATTAGTTAAGAAAGTACCCTGAAAACACATCTCCCTTGATGCTTTTCAATCTTTTGTGAAAGACATTCGTAATACTTTAATAAAATCCACAGTAGTTGTCACGCTATTCATTAATATTTTAGATTCCCATTATTTCAATTCACCAATAAACATACTAAATTATTATTAGTTTTATTCCAACACCAATAAATTGTGCGTTAAAAATATTGGATCTCCTCATTCATTTTCGCTGAATTATTACCATTAGCATTTAAATTTCCTGCAACAAGACTTTCTGCCATATGCTCTCACCTGCTTTGGATACATTATGTAGTCTCTACACTCACTATAGCAAAAGGCCACTCTATTTCTACAAATAATTAATAAGTTCTACGTTAAGTTGTATATAATTATTACAATGAGGCTTTATATATATATATAATTTACAGATAATCATCAAAGCAGAAGATGATGCAGTGTGATCTACGTTGGACTATGTACGCACAAATTTTCACGTAGGGTTTTGCATACGCAATTATTCATTCAATGTGAGCACGTGTGATAATTTATATAAATAATTAGTAAATTTGTCCTATTTTTCAGTTAACGATGCAGATGAAGAGAATTATTTTAACAGCTGAAAGAGAAAGTAACTCTGCTGCATGAGCAAATGAAATAACCACATTTTTATGTATGAAAATAACGAATTTATTTTTTTATATGTTATTGGCCGCCGCCACGTCCACGGCCCCGCCCCCATCCACGACCCCGGCTCTGGCCACGTCCCCGGCCCCGGCCACGGCCGCAAGCTGCTTCGCGCACTATGTACTGCACACAAAGTACTATACATTCATATAATACATATAGATCGGCAATGCAGTGCACATGTTTTTTGGGGGAAGGTGTTAAACTTACGTAGAATTTATCCTTAATCAAAAAATAATAAAAGTACACTCGCTGAACTGCTTTGCGCTATTCCGAGTATTCCGAGTAAGCTTTAGTGGCTACAAACTAGCTTTATCTTCTAACATCACTCGATAGGCTACAGTGCGCCGTAAACGCGTGGACGTGTAACGAAGATAGATCAGAATTTATAATTTATTGGGATTTCCTTACTTTATCCTTACTTTTAGTACCCGTGACAGGGAAAAATTTGTAAAAAAGAAGAAGCTGAAATTCTGAATCCCAAAAAAAAACTTCAAAAAAGTAAAAAAATATGACGCCAAGAACATGAATTATCTTTGTAAAAAGAAGTGAGATCCCCATAAAAAACTTTAAAAAAGTAAAAAAATTACGCCAAGTACATGAATTAGCTTTGTAAAAAGAAGTGAGATCCCCCAAAAAAACTTTAAAAAAGTAAAAAATACGCCAAGTACATGAAAATGTCGAGGACAAAAAAAGTATTATCAAAAATCACAAAAAAAAAAGAAAATAGTATACATGAAAAAGTCGAGGAAAAAAAAGAGTATTATCAACAAATAAATATAAAAAAAAGACAAAGAAACATGAAAAAGTCAAGGACGAATAAAGTATAATTAACAAAAAAATATAATCACATAAATAAAAAATAAAAAATATGATTACAATATAAAAAAAGATGTGAAATCAAAATGAGCTGCAAGTACATCACAAAAAACAGAAAATAATATAATCACACAAAATCAGAAAATAATATATTCACATAAAAAAGAAAATAATATAATTACAATATAAAAAAGGATGTGAAATCAAAATGAGCTGCAAGTACATCACAAAAAAAAAGAAAATAATATAATCACACAAAAACAGAAAATAATATAATCACACAAAAAAAGAAAATAATCTAATTACAATATAAAAAAAGACATAAAGTACATAAAGGTACTTTCCAACTGCGCTTAAGATGACACAACTACATATACACAGCTAAAATGCTGTGTTATTCCATTACTCATATTGGGGACATTTTAATTAACCCATCAAAAAGAATCCCATTTAAAAACATTGTCGTAAATTATTATTAGCTTTACAAAATTAATGATATACAAAAATTGCGCCAATTATCACAATGGCTATTTATACAAAGAAAAAATCACAATGGTACAATGAAAAAATGTATTAAATAATATTAAGCAGATATATTTTTATACAAATAAATATTTTAATACGAATAAATATTTTATTCAAAATACTTGGCGCTGCGATCTAAAATACATCATACGTAGCATATGCACATACACACATCCACGAACGCACGCACAGGAAAGAAAGAAAAAGATTATTGCAATTTATACATATTTATTCAGTTTAGCAACACCAATTCGGAGAGCAGCGCCAAGTATTTTGAATAAAATATTTATTCGTATTAAAATATTTATTTGTATAAAAATATATCTGCTTAATATTATTTAATACATTTTTTCATTGTACCATTGTGATTTTTTCTTTGTATAAATAGCCATTGTGATAATTGGTGCAATTTTTGTATATCATTAATTTTGTAAAGCTAATAATAATTTACGACAATGTTTTTAAATGGGATACTTTTTGATGGGTTAATTAAAATGTCCGCAATATGAGTAATGGAAGAACACAGCATTGTAGCTGTGTATATGTAGTTGTGTCATCTTAAGCGCAGTTGGAAAGTACCTTTATGTACTTTATGTCTTTTTTTATATTGTAATTAGATTATTTTCTTTTTTTGTGTGATTATATTATTTTCTGTTTTTGTGTGATTATATTATTTTCTTTTTTTTTGTGATGTACTTGCAGCTCATTTTGATTTCACATCCTTTTTTATATTGTAATTATATTATTTTCTTTTTTATGTGAATATATTATTTTCTGTTTTTGTGTGATTATATTATTTTCTGTTTTTTGTGATGTACTTGCAGCTCATTTTGATTTCACATCTTTTTTTATATTGTAATCATATTTTTTATTTTTTATTTATGTGATTATATTTTTTTGTTAATTATACTTTATTCGTCCTTGACTTTTTCATGTTTCTTTGTCTTTTTTTTATATTTATTTGTTGATAATACTCTTTTTTTTCCTCGACTTTTTCATGTATACCATTTTCTTTTTTTTTGTGATTTTTGATAATTATATATTACAAAAAAATATTACGATATTATTTTCGAAATATTTAGTAACATTTTTATTATAGTATTTACACGCAATATTTACAATATTTACACTGTTCTGTTTACAATATTCTGTTCTTTTATAAATTTTTCTTTTTCTCCTTTTCCTATCTTTCCTTTTCCATTTTCGTTTTGCTTATCTTTTCTTCTTTATACAATTTATTTTTTATTGATGTCGTGCTTAAATTTTCAAAGTCTTTACATTTTTCAGCAGTCACTCCCACTCCGCCTGCCAATGACGCTTTTTTCAAATCTTCCCCTCCAATAGATGTTTTAATATTTACAGTAGTAGGTTCCCCATTGTAACTATAGTAAACATCTACTTGCCCATTTGGAAAATAAGTGATATGTACTATTTGACTTATTTTAATTCTCTTTAAATCTTTGTTCGGCGTCAATAAACTTTCGTAATTTTTTATTGCAATTTTTGTGGCATCTATCATCTCCAGTGGTGGGTTTACTACGTTACATCGAATTTACTACGTGACAAGCGTAAAAAATGTAAATAATTGTATAAAATGTAGAAAATGTATTCAATGTCAAAAATTCAAATACAAACACTTAACCTCTACCTATTGTATTGAATTTTACTGCGCAATATTTTAAATTACTTTAAAAAGAAAGATTGGAATATAATTATAACAAAATTATAAATAATATGAAATTTTTTAGTCATATCTTTGGTGTGCAAAAGATACTCGAATTTTTACGTATATCAACATGGATTCTGAAGAAATTGATAAAGCTTTAGCAGTTTATTTCTATCGATATACCATTCCATTTAGTATTATTGAATCTGACCACTTTAGGAACTTTATTCATAAATTGCATCCAGCTTATAAAAATCCAACTCGAACGACATTGTCGAATAATTTACATAACGCAAAAATTCAAGATACAACCAATTTCGATTAAATCCAAAAATGCAGTTCTACTTTTAGATGGTTGAAAAAATTCATCATCTAACAATAAGTATGTTGTTGCAATTCTGAATTTAATGAATACGATATGTCGATGCGGGTTATGGCGTTCCAAAGTCTGCAATAATTTTTCAAACAATGTGAT
This sequence comes from Andrena chrysosceles, assembly GCA_963855975.1. Taxonomy (NCBI): domain Eukaryota; kingdom Metazoa; phylum Arthropoda; class Insecta; order Hymenoptera; family Andrenidae; genus Andrena; species Andrena chrysosceles. Next base: position 94,142 of record CAWLCU010000532.1, read on the forward strand.
TTTATACATAAAATACATGACGTAGTAAAGTTAAGCTATTTACTACGTCTTATTCTACGCGTAGAAAATTCATTTTTCTACGTTAGGTAAAATACGGACCCACCACTGATCATCTCGAAGGGGGGATTTCGCGCCGTTCTAATTAATTCCACGTATTCTCCTTCGGTTTCGATTCTTTCCCGCATCTATTTTTTCTTCCCATATAATCCAAAACTCCTATCACATTGGCATTACGAGTGACAACAAGAAACACTCGAAAATATAGCCTAGCAAATGTTTTGTTTGCGACGCTGTAACAGTTACCGTTGTTATTAGAAAACTATAACGGTGCTGCTAAAATTTGTGTTACATTTATCTAAAAAGTGTGTTGACACGTTTTTATTACTAAATTAGAGGTCAGAAATATTGGCCGGACAAAGTGACTAAGATAAAGTGAACTAAATTTTGATTAATATTATGCCGAATACTAATTCACAAAATGGTGGCAAAAGGGCGAAAAACGGAAAGGCCTGGAAAAGAAACGTTGCAAAAATTTGCAGAAATGAGGTAATTTATTCGTACAATATTTTAATCACACAAGATCGTTGTGTTAAATGAGCTCGAATAGTGTGAATCTATACAATAATATCTAGTATTAATAATAACTGTAGTAAAGGATTAATAATAAATATATCTATTTAGTAATAATAAATGTAAATAATAATATGAAAGTAAAACTTTCGTAGGGATTGGAATACAAATCACGATCGGGGAAAACCGTTTCCAAAAAACAGTTTATCGAGATGCAAACCTGTTGTCCAAAGAAGTGTTTTTTGAAAATTGACATCGAAAACCAGAAAAAAATGCACGATGGCTTTTGGAAATGTAGTGATTACCAAGCAGGAAACATTTTGATAAGTCAAATGCTGGAAATAAAGGATTCTGCACATTATAAACGAATACAATGGAATTTTTATTGCCGTATTAAGGGCCATAACATTGTTGTTTGTAAAAAATTTATTTGCAATGTTTTCGGTGTGGGGAAAAAAAGGATTGAGACAATACAAAAAAAAATGAAGAATGAAGAAAGTATGGATGATAAACGTGGAAAACACGAAAATCACATCGTAAAATTAACTGAGGAAGTAAAGATTTTAATACAAGAACATTGCAACAGTATTCCACATTCCGAGTCGCATTATTCACGGGAAGATACAAAATTAAATTACTTTGATGATAAGACATTAACTTTGCGCAGTCTTTATTATTCCTTTTTATATTATTACAAGTCTGTGACAAAAAATTATAATATTCCAATCGATGAAGCGACGTACAGAAAATATTTTAACTGTCACGTAAATTTTTCGTTCAAATCGCCACGTTCCGATGTTTGTGATCTTTGCTACGCGTATGAAACAAATGGACAATAAAAAGATAAGTATGACGAACATAAACTTCAAGTAGAGGAGTACAATAAATTGAAAAAATTAAAATTATCGACCGCAAATGTGCTGCATTGCGAATTTGATTTTGGCCAAAATCTTCCGCTACCGAAACTTCCTGTGAATGCGCAGTTTTTTCGTCGATTGATCTGGTTGTACATATTTAATGTACACGTACCTACATAAAAGTGATAGAAGCTACATGTTCCATTTCATGGAAGGCAGTTTAAAGAAAGGAGCAAATACTGTGTGCAATTTAGTACATTATGCGATCAAAAAAGAATTTCACTTGGACTGTTTCAACAAATTTTTTTTGTATTCGGACGCGGCAGGAGGACAAAATCGTAATTATACGATGGTCCAAATTTTTCATTGATATCTAGGGAATTGCAAGTAGAAATTCAGCATCTATTTCCGGTGCGAGGTCACTCGTATTGCCAATGTGATAGGAATTTTGGATTATATGGGAAGAAAAAAAAGATGCGGGAAAGAATCGAAACCGAAGGAGAATACGTGGAATTAATTAGAACGGCGCGAAATCCCCCCTTCGAGATGATAGATGCCACAAAAATTGCAATAAAAAATTACGAAAGTTTATTGACGCCGAACAAAGATTTAAAGAGAATTAAAATAAGTCAAATAGTACATATCACTTATTTTCCAAATGGGCAAGTAGATGTTTACTATAGTTACAATGGGGAACCTACTACTGTAAATATTAAAACATCTATTGGACGGGAAGATTTGAAAAAAGCGTCATTGTCAGGCGGAGTAGGAGTGACTGCTGAAAAACGTAAAGACTTTGAAAATTTACTGCAATATTGTACCTACAGTGGAAAAGATTTTGGCAAAAAATTTTTAAGCACGACATCAATCAAAAATAAATTGTATAAAGAAGAAAAGATAAGCAAAAAGAAAATGAAAACGGAAAGATAGGAAAAAGGAGAAAAAGAAAAATTTATAAAAGAACAGAATATTGTAAACAGAACAGTGTAAATATTGTAAATATTGCGTGTAAATGCTATAATAAAAATGTTACCCAAATATTTCGAAAATAATATCGCAATATTTTTTTGTAATATACAGGGTGTCCGCGGGAACACTGGACAGCGGGATTTCTCCTAAACTATTGAACGAAAAAATCTGAAAAAAATATGGAATGCATGGTTCGAGGGGGCCAACTTATTAGCCCGAACGAATTTTTTTTTCGATAATTATTATAAAAGATACGATGGTCAAGTTCGGTTTTTCAAATGGAACTCTTTTTTTTGAAGACCTGAGTTGATAGTGCGTTCCAAGACGAATTCAATAAGCATCAATGTATACACTTTATTTCCACTGGTTTTTGAGATATTGCGCTTGCAAATTTACTGATTTTCACTGCAAGAAACTCCTCTGGAATAGCAAGGACCGGGGACGGTCTTACTGGCGCCACGGGTGGCACTGCCTGTTGAAATAGATACCTACCTGCGAAAGGTCTACGCCAGGCCCAAAGGCTGGACAATTCTTTTCCGCCAGAAATGCTACTTAGGTAGGTACATCTGCGGTATCGAGAAGCGCATCGTTACTTTTATTTTGCACTTGCTTCTAGGCTCGGATAGCCAGTTCGTCTGGGAGGGATGCAAGTTGGATTGGTTAGGTTCGGAGGAGTGAAAGTTGCTAGACTAAATTTCAACTATAGGGAGCAGATTGTATCAGAACCAATCGGATTTGCATCCCTCACAAACGGCTGCACTCTTGAAGAGGCCCTCTTGACAGCAATACCTTCTCCCCAATGCCCACCTTCTTTCGCACGGAATACGTCAACGCATGGTTTTGTTTTGATATCGAAGCTCATGTTTATACTCGAGAGGACCACGCGTCGACAGCGGCCTACCCCTTTTCTTACCGTGTCTCTCCACGATGAGTATTGCCGATGGATTGTAGAAGCGCAGATGTCTGGATGCCAGTTGTTGAATTCAGGAGACGATAGAAACACTTTATTACAAAACACACATGTACAATAATTAAAGTAAATCGTATTCCTCTCGGGCAAGAGTCGCCCGACGTTCGTCAAGAAGATGCGGCCTGGTACCCCGTGGCGAGGACAACCCTTCGCAGGGTCTCGCCCGATTTTTATGGCTTTTTCCGGAAAAAGGTACGAATCCTGGGCCGAACGTAACGAATTGAGGTCGAGCCCCCGCAGTCGAGGGTGAAATATCCATTACAGATTATTGAGAAATTCTTTTCTTCATCGTATCGAGAGGGAAGTGACGCGAATGGATTCCTTATGTTTTTCTGATGAAAATCATACCAAATATCATGCAAATCGGACTACTTTGACACAAGCTATTTGTATTCCCTATGTAAAAGTTGTCCGATTTGCACGACATTTGGCATGATTTTCATCGGGAAACCACAAGGAATCCAACGGCGACACTTCCATATCCATACGATAAAGAATAAAGAATTATTTTATTTCCTAAACAAATACAGGGTAATTCTGGAGGTACGCCCGTCAAGAAGATGCGGCCTGGTACCCCGTGGCGAGGACAACCCTTCGCAGGGTCTCGCCCGATTTTTATGGCTTTTTCCGGAAAAAGGTACGAATCCTGGGCCGAACGTAACGAATTGAGGTCGAGCCCCCGCAGTCGAGGGTGAAATATCCATTACAACTTATTAAGAAATTCTTTTCTTCATCGTATCGAGAGGCAAGTGACGCCAATGGATTCCTTATGTTTTTCTGATAAAAATCATACCAAATATCATGCAAATCGGACTACTTTGACACAAGCTATTTGTATTCCTTATGTAAAAGTAGTCCGATTTACACGACATTTGGCATGATTTTCATCGGAAAACCACAAGGAATCCATCGGCGACACTTCCATATCCATACGATAAGGAATAACAAATTTATTTAATTTCTGAAACAGAAACAGGGTAATTTGCCCACGTCACTCCGTGGGCAGGGACAACACCCCGTAGTGCCCATCGAATTTTATGGCTTTTTTCGGAAAAAGGTATGAATCCTGGGTCGAACGTAGCGAATTGAGGTCGCCGCCTCGCAGTCAAGGGGTGACATAACCATTACAGCGTATTAGGAAATTATTTTCTTCGTCGTATCGAAAGGGAAGTGACGCCAATGGATTCCGGGCGTTCTCCCGATTAAAATCATACCAAATGTCATGAAAATCGGACTACTTTTACATACGGAATACAAATAGCTTGTGTCAAAGTAGTCCGATTTGCATGATATTTGGTATGATTTTAATTGCCAGAACGCCAGGCATTCATTCGCACCACTTCCCCTTCGATCCGATGAAGAAAAGAAGCAAACATTTGAAATCCTAAACAGTTCTCACTTCTTAATTGTAAGTATTCCAAACCCATCGAGGGTCGAAAGCCATAAAATTCGGTGACGCAGTGCGGCGTGATGCTCGCTACGGGGTACTATGGCCGACATTTTCTTCCACCCAACATGTTTCGCGTGCTTTTGTTTTGAAATTCCAACCCGTGTTTATACTCGGGAGATAAGAAATCCGTCTTTAATTTGAAAGGAGGACGATGCAGGCGGAACCACGCGCACTCAATGGTGTACCCCTTTTCTTACTGTGTCTCTCCACGAGGCGTATTGACGGTGGATAAAACTTTTCAATTTCTACATTTGTGGCGTCTTTCTCGCGTGCTTCGGGACAAAAGCGGACTCAGAGCCAGGCGAAAATTCATTCGCTCTTTACGATCGATAATTTATTATTTCTCCAAAAACGATTCAGCAACATCTGTTTGCCAAATATGTAAAGGCGGTGACATTTTCCAGTATGAGTTAATCCGTATATTGCTTTGTCGGTGGGTAGTGCGTACGATGACTTCGGACCCGTACTATGTACCGTTGCCTACCGCCGACGCGTGGACAATCCGCCCATAAGCCGCGACCCTGGCGAGACACCCCGGCTGATCAGGCCGGTTGGTTTTTGGTAACCAGATGTGGCATCTTGCACCTCTATTTCATCAGGGTAATTTTGGACGTACGCCCGTCACCCCGTGGCGAGGACAACACCCCGCAGTGCCTCACCGAATTTTATGGCTTTCGACCCTCGAAGGGTTTGGAATACATACAATTAAGAAGTGAGAACTGTTTAGGATTTCAAATGTTTGCTTCTCTTCTTCATCGGATCGAAGGGGAAGTGGTGCCAATGGATTCCTGGCGTTCCGTCGATTAAAATCATACCAAATATCATGCAAATCGGACAACTTTTAACCAAGACAAGTCAGCTGAAAATGATATAAATCGATATTCCATGGAATTTCCTTCATTATAGTCCGAATTACGTCGTTCTTGATATCAGCTCCATCGGCGAAACCTAAGAAATCGATTGGTGTCGTTTTCGCAAAGATCTGATGAAAAATGCGCAAGTCGAAGATTTCTCACTTCTTAATAGGCACTCGAACCCCTTCGAGGGTCGAAAGCTATACAATCGGGTGAGGCACTGCGGGGGGGTTGTCCTCGCCACAGGGTACTATGGCCGACCTTTTCTTGCACCCAATACGTCTCGCGTGCTTTTGTTTTGAAATTCCAACGCGTGTTAATACTCGAGAGATAAGGAATTCGTCTTTAATTTGAAAGGAGGACGATGCAGGCAGAACCGCGCGCACTCAACGGTGTACCCCTTTTCTTACTGTGTCTCACCGCGAGACGTACTGGCACTTCTTTAGAGTAATTTCATTACCTACTCCATTGTCAGGGAAACATTCTTCAATGTAACATAGGAACGTCTTGTTTCTGTTATCGCGTGGACCAGAAGATTAATTTTCGTCACGGTCAGTGTTGAGGTCATCATTATAATTTATTTATATTGTAGCGGGGCACGGGTTATGGAGAGAGTTTAGCTAGGGGGAAAGAAAAATGCCACATCTGGTTCCCGTAAATTAAACATGCTGATCGACCGGAGTGTTTGGCCCCTTGGTCGCGGTTTATGATTGAAATGTCCCGCGAGCCTGTGGCCAGGTACAACGGTACGTTCCCATCCGTAATTACTGAGGCGACCATCCACCAGCGCAGCACTACCTACATGTATTAACTCAGACCGAAGGGTGTCGAAAGTCAAGAAGACAGCATGTTCTATTGCTTTCTAAGTAAAAACCCAACAGATGTCGAAGAACTGTCCCTCGAAAATACTAAATTGCCAATCGTAAACATTAAATGAATTTCTCTTCATCCCTCAGCTAGCCTCTCTTTTGTCCCGTAAGACGGAACAAGTAGTATTTTATTTCGCATTTCCTTCTACGTTCGGATGGTCAGGATGGGTTCCAGCTAGGAAGTAGTGGGTGTTATAAATTTTTTTCGTTGATCATAAAAAACTTCCCCTTTGCATCTTTTAACCATCTACGTGGATATTTCCAACCAATAAGGAAGAAGTTCCTTCCTTTCGAAAGGGCCAATAGCATCTTCTGACAAATTTTCCTCAGACTTAGCAAACAGTCTGTGGATTAGAAGTCATTAGACGTTGACAGTATCCACAGTTCGTTGGCGCGAAGAAATTAAGTTTCACAATGTATCTCACTGTGAAAGATAAAGTAGAATTGGTGTTTTTACGCGGTGACGGCTATTTGTCGTATCGTCGGGTCGCTGCCCAGTTCCACCAACGCCATCCGGATCGACCAAAACCAAGTGCGACAACCGTAAGTCTTTATCTTCATTTACTTTAACTCTTTTGCTACGGCGTCCCGGTCCGTGAGGGCGCCGCTACCGACCGGGAGCCCGCGCCACGAGTGTATTCTTTTCGCTATGGCGATGCGTTTCGATCAAGCCGCAAATAAGTGGATTGTTTAGAAATGAAAGATTGGATAACTGGACCAGTAAACTAGCTTAATCGGCGTTCGTCTCTATGGGTTGTTTCGTGGATACCGGATACATCCGGCGTCCGTACCTACGGGTCGTTTCATGGATGCCGGATATATTCGGCGTTACGAACGAAAGGGTTAACGCGACTTCGTAAAAAGAATACAGCAAAAAGAAACTCTTTGGTACTGTGCAGAGGTGGAAAAACTAGTACAGGGTGATTCTGGAGCTACGCCGATCAAAGGATGCGGCCTGGTGGCGAGGACAATCATCCGCAATACGGCACCGCTTTTTATAGCTTTCTTCCTTGAAAGGGTTGGAGTGTCTATTAAGAAGTGAGAAATCTTCGACCTCCGCATTTCTCATCAGATCTTTGCGAAAACGAGGCCAATTGCTTCATCATATTTCGCGGATGAAAACGACACCAAGAATGACGTAATTCGGACCATAATGATGGAAATTGCTAGAAGCTAATTTAGTTCATATTATGTAGTCAGATTTACATGAAATTTAGTACGATCTTCATCGGAAAAATATAAGGATTCCATCGGTGTCACTTCCATATCGATAGGATAAAAAATAAAGAATTACTTAATTTCTGAAGCAGCTACGAATCCTCGGCCGACCGTGGAGAATTGAGGTCGTCGTCCCACAGGCATGGGGTGAACATGTGAAATATCCATTTCAGCGTACTTAGAAATTCTTTATTCTTTATCGTAACGATATGAAAGTGGCACCTTATAATATTTTTCCGATGAAGATCGTACCAAATTTCATGTAAATTTGACTACATATTATTAACGGAATTAGCTTGAGGTTATGGAAGTGAAAGTTTCATGGAATTTCCATCATTATGGTCCGAATTACGTCATTCTTGGTGTCGTTTTCATCCGCGAAATATGATGAAGCAATTGGCCTCGTTTTCGCAAAGATCTGATGATAAATGCGGAGGTCGAAGATTTCTCACTTTTTAATAAACACTCCAACCCCTTCAAGGAAGAAAGCCATAAAATTCGGTGAGGCACTGCAGGGTGTTGTCCTCGCCGCAGGGTACAGGCTTGGCCAGGCCCGCGAATCGGCGATCCATGTGGGTTCTAACGGCGCGTGGACTCGGCGAGTCTCGTGCCAAGCTCGCCGATCCACGTGCCGTCAGATTCCACCCTTTGACAGGCGTAGCTCCAGAATCACCCAGTATCTGGAAAGAACACTCATCCAATTGGTCACAATATGTAGAATCTCCTTCCGCAATGATCCTTTCACCACTGCACAGTACTCAATTTTATACATGCATGCACGTCGTATGGGATGAACAATGAAGGTTCCTCCAATCCAACGAGAATATCCCGACGCGAAGCGGATCCGCCGCGGTTCAGCAGTTTTTTATACGTGGCAGCTTATGGGCAGCCTTATCTGATCCGCGTCGAATCCACTCCGCGCCGCGATATTCGCGTTGGTTCGGGGGAGCCTTGAAATGGTTAAGTATCCACTTTTGCCTTGTTTGTAATTAAATGCATTAACATGAAATCGGTATGTTTTCAGGTAAAACAGGTTTGTGACTTGTTTGAAGCCACGGGGAGTGTCCACCCCATAAAGAAGACTATACCAGTAGTCACAGAAGAGGAAGAAATTGGCGTCGTCGCGGCATTTCATGCAAATCCGCGGGCATCAGTGCGGCAAGTGGCAGCAAATCATAATTTATCCAAGTCCACTATTCATAAAATCATAAAAAAAATGGTCTGAAGGCGTACAAGCCGACCACACAGCATAAACTATTTGCTAGAGATTACGGACCACGGATCGAATTTTCGTTGTCGATTCTTCAGCAATTCGGAGAAGATCCAGATTTTGTGCGGAACGTGATGATAACGGACGAATGTATATTCTACACGAATGGCATGATATGCCATCAGAATTCAAGAATGTGGGCGACAGAAAATCCACATTGGATCAGAGAAGACAATAGCCAATACCGCCAGTCAGTCTTAGTATGGTGTGGCATTCATAATCGGAAAATATATGGACCGTATATTTTCGAGGGAACTGTAACGGCAGCAGTATATTTAAATATGTTGAAAAACTATGTGGCAGATATTATGTACAATATGCCACTGGCAGACAGGCGTAATTTCTGGTTTCAGCAAGATGGTGCTCCAGCACATTATGCAAACATAGTTAAAGATTGGCTGAACGCCACATTTCCCAATCGCTGGATCGGTCGCAATGGGGCAATGGCTTGGCCACCGAGATCCCCGGACCTCTCGGCGTGTGACTTTTTTTTATGGGGATACATAAAGCAAATAGTATTTGAAACACCGGTAGAAAATACAAATCAGTTAAGAGAAAGGATTATAGAGGCGTGCAATAATGTTCCACCCGATATGTTAACGAGAGTAGAGTCAGAATTTTCAGACAGAATTATGAATTGTATCCTGAATGATGGAGGACACGTCGAGGGGCAACCGGCCTAAAGGCCGGGTTTGCAATCCGGTAAATCGGTTTAAAGTTTTTTAATCACTGATAACGTAGTAGATATCGATGGAATTAATGAATGCATATATGCGCTACATTGCTGTACACAATTTATCGAATTACCGATAAAAATTTGGCGATGTACCGTTAAATCGCGAGAAATACCCTCAAATTTTGAGGGTATTTCGCCAAATTTTTATCGGTAATTCGATAAATTGTGTACAGCAATGTAGCGCATATATGCGTTCATTAATTCCGTCGATATCTACTACGTTAGCAGTGATAAAAAAACTTTTAACCGATTTACCGGATTGCAATCCCTAATCCTGTACCCATAAAACCGCGACCGGTCCATTGCTTGGCAAATGATGAGTTCAGCCATCGCTGCAGCACCGTCTTGTTGAAACCATAAATTTTGCGCTTCAGCAAGTTGCATGTCGTGTAAAATATCATCCACATAATTATCCAGAAATTCTAAATACATCGCTCCTGTTACATTTCCTTCGACACAATTGGGTCCATATATTTTTCGATTGTAAATACCACACCACATTAAAGCCGAGTCGCGGTTATAATCTTCTCGTATCCAATGTAGATGAATTTTTATGGCATGTCATTCCCTTCGTATAAAATATAGGTACATTCGTACGTTATCATTAAGTTTCGTACAAACTGTGCATCGCTCCGATTTTGTGCAGTATCCGCATCGCAACTTCAATCCGTGGTCAAAATTCTCTATCAAAAAGTTTATGCGGTGAAATCGACTTAGACGGATCCGAACCATTTTTCTTTACGGTTTTATGAACTGTCGGGGTGGAGTCGCCCATCTGAATGGGAAGCACAGCCGTGCTGGACGCATTGCCCGACCTCAGCGAATGGTCATATGTATGTGTCCTTCCGCGCCGCGTGCAAAGATTGTCATGCTGATCGACGGACGCTCTACATGAATTGGTCCTTCGAGCCGAATCTCGTGCCACGAGGGCCTTGATCCACATCCATTCAGCCAGAGGGGATTCAGCTGCACAGGAGTGTGGCATTCTGCATCTTCGCCAATCCAGTGTGGAGACAGCAGCGCGCAAGGCGCCCAGTTTCTGCATCCAACGCAAGAACCGCAGGAACCAGTGTCAGCAGAGCACTTCATTCGCCAGGGACAACATCCAGGTCAACGCATCAGCCAACGCCACAAGGGCTGCTGAGCTTCATCCACATTTCATCCCACTCTTCAAATTATTACTGTTTGAAACCGCCAGTAACGCGGCTCGCCGCGCGTTTTACGTATACGCGTTCACATCGCGTACATCGCCGAAGAGTGACGAGCTGAGGAGGAGGAACTCCTATATTGTTTAGATTATACGCACGTCATTTGTTTATGTTATGGAATAGATAAGTCTTCGATTAAGCCTTCGATTTTCTGACTGCAGTCAGTTGCAGCAGAACCATTCGACTTGCACATTGAGATATTCCTATCCCGAAATTGCGTATTCAAATTCTGATCCGTACATTTCTTCACTAATAAAAAAAATCATATCACAGGAAAGTTAAAAACCTAGATCCCGAAGCTGCAGTTCTAATACTTAAATAGAAGAAAAAAACCCGATATTAGTATAGGAATGCTAGAATGACGTAACATTCTTACATTATATTTACAGTTCAAGTTTCATGCGGCTATCTCATATGGTTCAAAAGTTAACGAGTGTTTAAAATTATATATCAGGAATATCTTATAAGTATTCGGACCACTTTGTACCGTCATTGTATTACTAACATTGTGTTGATAATAATATTTAACTGAATTGTAGATTTCGTCACAATTACTCATTGTACTATTCGACTTTTTTTTATAACTTGGAAACGAAAAGTTTCTCCAACATGCGATTTGAATAACTTAATGAGCATTAAATGAACTACTAAATAAACTGTTTTCAAATTTTTTTAATAACAATTAAGTTGCAAAAATGGAAAAAACATTAAATAAACGAACAATATATTAAATAATAAATCATTAGAAAGGGATTTTTTTCCTATTTTTTGGCGTAAATTTGATTCCGATATCTTTTATACCTAGTTTAAGAGTTATACACAAATGAAATCCTGGACAGTTCTCACTTCTTAATGGTATTCCAAACCCGTTCGAGGGTCGAAAGCCATAAAATTCGGTGAGGCCCTGCGGGGGGTGGCCCTCGCCACGGGGTGGCGGTCCGCATCCTTTGGCGGACGTAGCTCCAGAATCTGCCTGTACCTACCTTTTTAAGAAATAAATAAATTTGTTATTCCTTATCGTATGGATATGGAAGTGTCGCCGATGGATTCCTTGGGGTTTTCCGATGAAAATCGTGCCTAATGTCGTGGAAATCGGACAACTTTTACATAAGGAATACAAATAGCTTGTGTCAAAGTAGTCCGATTTGCATGATATTTGGTATGATTTTCATCAGAATCCATTCGCGTCACTTCCCTCTCGATACGATGAAGAAAAGAATTTCTCAATAATCTGTAATGGATATTTCACCCTCGACTGCGGGGGCTCGACCTCAATTCGTTACGTTCGGCCCAGGATTCGTACCTTTTTCCGGAAAAAGCCATAAAAATCGGGCGAGACCCTGCGAAGGGTTGTCCTCGCCACGGGGTACCAGGCCGCATCTTCTTGACGGGCGTACCTCCAGAATTACCCTGTATTTGTTTAGGAAATAAAATAATTCTTTATTCTTTATCGTATGGATATGGAAGTGTCGCCGTTGGATTCCTTGTAGTTTCCCGATGAAAATCATGCCAAATGTCGTGTAAATCGGACAACTTTTACATAGGGAATAGAAATAGCTTGTGTCAAAGTAGTCCGATTTGCATGATATTTGGTATGATTTTCATCAGAAAAACATAAGGAATCCATTCGCGTCACTTCCCTCTCGATACGATGAAAAAAAGAATTTCTCAATAATCTGTAATGGATATTTCACCCTCGACTGCGGGGGCTCGACCTCAATTCGTTACGTTCGGCCCAGGATTCGTACCTTTTTCCGGAAAAAGCCATAAAAATCGGGCGAGACCCTGCGAAGGGTTGTCCTCGCCACGGGGTACCAGGCCGCATCTTCTTGACGAACGTCGGGCGACTCTTGCCCGAGAGGAATACGATTTACTTTAATTATTGTACATGTGTGTTTTGTAATAAAGTGTTTCTATCGTCTCCTGAATTCAACAACTGGCATCCAGACATCTGCGCTTCTACAATCCATCGGCAATACTCATCGTGGAGAGACACGGTAAGAAAAGGGGTAGCCCGCTGTCGACGCGTGGTCCTCTCGAGTATAAACATGAGCTCCGATATCAAAACAAAACCATGCGTTGACGTATTCCGTGCGAAAGAAGGTGGGCATTGGGGAGAAGGTATTGCTGTGAAGAGGGCCTCTTCAAGAGTGCAGCCGTTTGTGAGGGATGCAAATCCGATTGGTTCTGATACAATCTGCTCCCTATAGTTGAAATTTAGTCTAGCAACTTTCACTCCTCCGAACCTAACCAATCCAACTTGCATCCCTCCCAGACGAACTGGCTATCTGAGCCTAGAAGCAAGTGCAAAATAAAAGTAACGATGCGCTTCTCGATACCGCAGATGTACCTACCTAAGTAGCATTTCTGGCGAAAAAGAATTGTCCAGCCTTTGGGCCTGGCGTAGACCTTTCGCAGGTAGGTATCTATTTCAACAGGCAGTGCCACCCGTGGCGCCAGTAAGACCGTCCCCGGTCCTTGCTATTCCAGAGGGTTTTCTTGCAGTGAAAATCAGTAAATTTGCAAGCGCAATATCTCAAAAACCAGTGGAAATCAAGTGTATACATTGATGCTTATTGAATTCGTCTTGGAACGCACTATCAACTCAGGTCTTCAAAAAAAAGAGTTCCATTTGAAAAACCGAACTTGACCATCGTATCTTTTATAATAATAATCGAAAAAAATTCGTTCGGGCTAATAAGTTGGCCCCCTCGAACCATGCATTCCATATTTTTTTCAGATTTTTTCGTCCAATAGTTTAGGAGAAATCCCGCTGTCCAGTGTTCCCGCGGACACCCTGTATATATTCAACACATTATTATTAATCGTTGTATTTTAATATTTAAGAATACATAGTAGTAACAGTTCGGAATACGGAGCAAGGCCAAGAGATAAAGTCAGATAGTCTAAGATTTTATTATAACCCGTTACTATGCCCGAATGAGTATTATGTAATTTTGAGTTACAAATGTATACTCGTAGTTCATTTAAAGAGACAATATATGCAAGTGAAAACTGTGACTCTAAACAGGGGCGGATCCAGAGGGGGGCGATCGCCCCCCCCCCCCCCGCCAAGAGTAATAAAATAGATAAATATTATGACATTGTGTATTATTCTGTATAAATAATTAATGTGAATTCAATTATTTAGGCTATAGTATCAGATTGAGATATTAAAATATAAATTACAAGCAAATTTTAAATCTTGTAAAAAAAGGTTAAAAAATGTACTTATGTACTTTTACATATTTCGCCTCCCCTAAGAAAGGCTCGTGAATCCGCCTCTGACTCTAAAGGTGATTACTCCTTTAAAACCCTTTCCTCCATTTTGGGCACTCGAAGGTTTGATTGTTTTCTGTGTTTTCTCTGGTCATCGCATTGTAAAGGGCAAAGCTTTAACTTTAAATTGAAAGAAAAAATTGGCTACTACTAGCTGCTAATGAGGTGCAAAACACGTTGTTCTCTCACCCACAGACAAGACCGCCCTTAGCACCGGGCAGACGGGGCTCTTCCCCTGGGGCCCCTATTTTTTGTAAGTAAACAAAATTACAACTTTATATTTTTGTTTTTTTGTCCTCCCAATATCATGTATATATCTATCATTCAAATACATTTCATTACTTAATCAATAACACTGCTAGAGACATAATAATATTTTTTCGCGCTTGAAACATATTATTATGAAACATATTATTATTCAGCCAACTGTGCGGCGATATGGGGGCCTCAACTCGGGGACGGACACCTCCCCCCCTTCTTTGCCACAGGCGCTTCCACCGGGGGTTGAGGCCGCGGAGTGTTCCACATCACAGCAAACTCTGCTACGGCAGTTATCGTGGATCCGCCGTTCACATACGAACAAGCGATTTGAAGCGTATTTGGTATTTCCAAGTGTCATTACTTTGGCGTAGTTCCTTAGTGCATTAGTGATTTCTTCTTCTTGGAGGTAAGTTCCGCATTTATATATTTTTAAAACTACTCTTTTTCTTTTAAAGTACAGTTTTTACATATTTTTACTTTTTCCTCCTCGCAATAATGTCCGATAGACTGTCATTGAACAAGTATTACATGCGTGCTAAGAGAGCATTAGATAAGGACCTTCGGGAAGACGCCACCGCATCATCAACCACTAATTCCACAATTTCACTTGATTCCCTTGCAACTAATGCTTTTGCTTCACCTGGCACTGGTACTCCTCAATTAGATATCCATCCTTCGCCTGGCAGTAGCTCCCAACTTTCTTTTAATTTTTCTGAAATTAATGTTAATTGTTAATCGCACGTAGAAAATAATCAAGGCAATAGTCATAATTTCTCTTCTCTTCTAGCCCAGTGGGCTTTGCAACACAACGTTCCTCATAGTACAGTTAATCATTTGCTTTCAATCGTGAAGGAATCATTTCCAACTGATTTGCCATCTGACGCCAGAACACTTTTAAAAACAGCAAGACAAGTCGTGACAAAATGTGTTGAGCCAGGACACTATTATCATATTGGATTAAAAAATAGTATTAAACATCTTATGAAATCTGTCGGTGCATCTCACATTCAAAATAATACAATTTATATTAATATTAACGTTGACGGTCTACCAATTTCTAAGAGTTCCGGTAGCCAGGTGTACCCCATTTTATGCAATATTGCAGGATTTAAAGATATAGCCATGATCGGCATATACCATGGGTATGACAAACCCAAAGATGCCAATTCTTTTCTCGAAGATTTTGTGAATGAAGCCATAGAACTTATTAACCATAGAATCGCCATTAATGAACAACTGTTTTTTTATTCAAATCAAATCATTTCTTTGTGATGTCCCTGCTAAATCTTTTATTAAATATACAAAAGGTCACACTGGCTATTATTCTTGCAGTAAATGCTATATCAGAGGCGGTAGAGTAGCCGGTACAACTTGTTTTCCAGATTCAAACAATATTCCTTTAAGAACAGACTTTGATTTTAGATTACAACTTGGAAAAAAGCACCATAATGGCACATCAATTATAGAAAATATTCCCGGCATCGATATGATTAACTCTTTTCTTCTAGATTACATGCATTTAATTTGTCTCGGCGTAATTAAAAAAGTACTTCTGAAGCTA
This sequence comes from Andrena chrysosceles, assembly GCA_963855975.1. Lineage (NCBI taxonomy): Eukaryota > Metazoa > Arthropoda > Insecta > Hymenoptera > Andrenidae > Andrena > Andrena chrysosceles. Next base: position 110,214 of record CAWLCU010000532.1, read on the forward strand.
TGGTGTGGTGGCGAACCCCGCGCAAAACCAACAATATCCCAGATATCTTCCAAATTAATAGATTTGCAGAATAATATTCCATTCGAATTTAATAGAAAACCTCGAAGACTGGATGATTTAAAAAGATGGAAGGCAACAGAATTTCGTCAATTTTTGTTCTATACAGGACCTGTCGTTTTATTCCGCATCATAACTGAGGACAGATATAGAAACTTTCTCCATTTACATATAGCATCCGTTATCCTATCAAATTCAAGACACTCTGTCTACATCGATTGCGCAGCTGACCTGTTGCAAAAGTTTGTTTCCAAATTTATAGAATTATATGGCCAACAATACGTGTCCCACAACATTCACAATCTCTTACATATTACACAAGATGTAAAAAATCATGGCCCGCTTGACGACTTCAGTTGCTTTCCATTCGAGAACTTTTTACAGGGCATTTCGAAGTGCGTTAGGAAGGGTCACCAACCATTAGAACAAATAGTCAAACGCCAATCAGAAAAAATGAATTCTTTACCGGAAAAATTGCACGTTAACGTAGAATACCCTTTTTTTAAACATCAACATTATCGAGGTCCATTAATCAACACTGTTCGCGACTCTAGTCAATTCAAAAGGATCGTATTTCCAGATTTTACTTTAAAAATTAATAATCCTAATAACTGCTGCTGTCTTAACAACGGCAGCATTATTATTATATACAATTTAGTTTTAGTCAATAATAAACGGAAAATAATTGGTAAAGAATTTCTGACACTAACAGATTTTTATACAGATCCATTTAAATCATCTCATTTAGGAATATTCGTTGCAGCTAATTTGGGTCCATTACAAATTTTTAATGTCACAGACATATCTTACAAATGTGTCAAATTAGAAATAGAAGGCAAAATTATTATTTTTCCGTTACTACATACGACTCTTCCGAACCACTAACAAAATGCTCTTCCAATTTTTATATTTTCCAACTGTTAGCCATACAAATCATCCAGGTTTCGATGTTTTCCTGTTGCAAATATTTATACTTCTTAACGTAAGAATACTACTAACCTGCGCATTGTTTTTCCGAGTAATAAAATAACTCATAAAATACAATTATAGAAGTCATGGAACACGGTTGGAGTGTCGTCAACTTTTTAGACGATGGGAGGGTCGAGGCAGTTCCGTCGACATGGCTGCAAGCGAGGAAATGCTATTGGCCAACCCTCAAGCAACACCATATCACCACTGCGATACGTACATGCAGAACACCTGCATTTACGTGGCCGCTGCATACCGTCAAAATATTGACAAATACCATTTTTGGTACATTGAAAATATTACAATAATCACTATTCATTATATTAAATAATGGTTGATTGTATATCGATTACTTACTAATGTATGCTTGCAGATGATTATGATACGGCCAAAGCAGCGGCGAATGAGGCCCAACACATCTTGGATTCATTGTCGGAGCTGAAGAAGGACCAAACACGAAATACTAGTGCGAAGAAACTTTCGAGCAGGGATAAGTGTACTACCTCGCCACATCCTAAGATGAGGAAGACCGATCCCGTATTAGGTGGGTAAATACAAAGGGAAAGTATAATAAAAAAGAGAAAGTCATATAAAATTATAATATCTAGAGATTTACATAATTCTGTTTGTTATTGTGATTAAGCGATTAACTTTCCTTTTCTAATTTTGTACATTTTCTGCAATGAAATGGTAAAACGCATCGATATGTTCTGTTCGCCTACTGATGATTACTCCACTTTTACTTATTCTTTTGACATAGGTCTGACACGCAGGTCATGGGTCAATAAGTGCTTTGTACGCATTTGCACGCTTACCTTCGATTCTGCAAAGTTATGTTTGCACATGTTTCTACTTCGAAACGTGTTTACATTTATTATATTTACTTTCAAAGCTAATACAACTCGAGTACCAATTTAATTTAAAGTAGCTTTCCATACGTTTCCGATTTAATTTTGTTCAATGCTGCAGTTAGTATTTACTATCTCTTTGACAGAAATAATTCTTATCTTCAGATACAATTTCTGGGAACCCCGCGCACGGCACTACATCGCGCGGGAGCACCACGCACGGCACTACATCGCGCGGGAGCACCACGCACGAGACAACCTCGCATGGGAGAACATCGCGCGGGAGCACCACGCACGAGACAACCTCGCATGGGAGAACATCGCGCGGGAGCACCACGCACGGGACAACCTCGCACGGGACAACCTCGCATGGAAGAACCTCGCGCGGGAGCACCACGCACGGCACTACATCGCGCGGGAGCCCCACGCACGGGACAACCTCGCATGGGAGAACCTCGCGCGGGAGCACCACGCACGGCACTACATCGCGCGGTGTGCAAAGCTCATGTTTAATGTGTCCATCAGTTAGTATATAAATAGTATCTCTTTGACAGAATTGATTCTCATTTTCAGATACCATTTCTGGAAGCCCCACGCACAGCAGAGCCTCTCACGAGAGAACCTCGCACAGGAGTATCTCATATAGGAGCATCTCGCGCGAGAGAATCTCGCCCGGCATCACCTATCACGGCATCACCTCTCAGGGCATCACCTCTCAGGGCATCACCTCTCAGGGCATCACCTCTCAGGGCATCACCTCTCAGGGCATCACCTCTCAGGGCATCACCTCTCACGGCATCACCTCTCACGGCATCATTGGTAATTGCTAATATATGCATTTGTGTGAAGATACTGTGGGCGGAAATTCTTTTTTATCATTGAAATGTAATAAATAATTTCTAGAAAACGAGAGCCCCGGATGTTGCAAACACTGCAAGTTTGTGACAACTCAGGTGCATATGCTTCGAGAAATTGCGGTAGACAACGCCAAATTGTTACAGTATATTGTAAAAAAAATTGAAGGGAACGCCCCCCCAAAAAACCGAATTTCCATTATGGAAAAACATGAAAATCTTGGATTTCCATTGAAATCGGTAAACGATTTCAAGATGCTGGAGGAGGTATTGCAATTGTCACGTCCCGGGTGGAGGGGTTTAGGGACGATGACACGAGGGGTAATTGTCAGGCGAGAATGCAAGTTTTCCGCACGCTGATCGTTTTTGGAGGGACTCAGGCGAGAATGCAAGTTTTCCGCACGCTGAGGGTTTGGAGGGACTCAGGCGAGAATGCAAGTTTTCCGCACGCTGAGGATTTGAAGGAACTCAGGCTAGAATGCACGTTTTCCGCACGCTGAGGTTTTTTGAAGGATTTCAGGCGAGAATGCAAGTTTTCCGCACGCTGAGGGTTTGAAGGAATTCAGGCGAGAATGCACGTTTTCCGCACGCTGAGGGTTTTAGAAGGAACACAGGCGAGAATGCACGTTTTCCGCACGCTGATCGACCAGGGAAGGCTTAAATGGCGAATATACACCCGGGAGACACCCGTTAGAGCACTTTGTATTTGTTTTGACTAAGAAATTGCATTTACCGTTGCATTCACGTAGGAAGTTACTCGTAATACTTCCGCGAAATCCGTCTAATTATACGACTGTACGCGGGCTATGCAAAAGAACGTTGGTAAACACTGTAGGCTCTTTCGCGTTCGGGAATCGAGATCAGCTGTTGCGGCAGCTAGGTTTGGGTATGGAATCCTCGCGATCGCGGAATACACACAATAATTCAAAGCGTGATTTAAACAGGAATCGTTTATTCAAATTGAAGCACTTTTAACACGTTATGTACTATTATCGTGATTTTTGATAAGTTTTATAATTATGTGATAGACATTTAGCATTAGCACATGACATTTATATAAATGGTGAACAATAGCAAAATATGTATGGACATGAAATACAATATACGATAAAGTAGAATGACATAAAGCAATAAGCGTTAATAATTCAAAAGGTATGAACGCAATAGGCGTTAATAGTACAAAAATGTATATATAAAGCAATAAGCGTTAATAATTCAAAAGGTATATGAAAGCAACAAGAATAATGATACAAAATATTGATGATGGTGATATGCCGTAGTAATAAATGGTAATAATAAAGGCTTACAATGATTGGTGATTCAATTTGAATAAACGATTCCTGTTTAAATCACGCTTTGAATTATTGTGTGTATTCCGCGATCGCGAGGATTCCATACCCAAACCTAGCTGCCGCAACAGCTGATCTCGATTCCCGAACGCGAAAGAGCCTACAGTGTTTACCAACGTTCTTTTGCATAGCCCGCGTACAGTCGTATAATTAGACGGATTTCGCGGAAGTATTACGAGTAACTTCCTACGTGAATGCAACGGTAAATACAATTTCTTAGTCAAAACAAATACAAAGTGCTCTAACGGGTGTCTCCCGGGTGTATATTCGCCATTTAAGCCTTCCCTGGTCGATCAGCGTGCGGAAAACGTGCATTCTCGCCAGTGTTCCTTCTAAAACCCTCAGCGTGCGGAAAACGTGCATTCTCGCCTGAATTCCTTCAAACCCTCAGCGTGCGGAAAACTTGCATTCTCGCCTGAAATCCTTCAAAAAACCTCAGCGTGCGGAAAACGTGCATTCTAGCCTGAGTTCCTTCAAATCCTCAGCGTGCGGAAAACTTGCATTCTCGCCTGAGTCCCTCCAAAAACGATCAGCGTGCGGAAAACTTGCATTCTCGCCTGACAATTACCCCTCGTGTCATCGTCCCTAAACCCCTCCACCCGGGACGTGACATAATTTTGGTGACAGCGGTGGGATATCGACAGGAATTTGAAGATGCGGTAAGTAAAATATTTACATATATCGTGTTTAAAATTATTTTCTGAAAAAATTATGGTGGGGATCCGTCATTCTATTTTGCAGAAAATATATAATGCAGAAAATATCTAAAGTTTGAAGTTGAGTTTAAAATTGGTTTTCGGTATTTCTTCGAAATGACTTTATATTTACTTTGTTAATGCTACGTAATTCTTAAATTTTAGGTTAATGAATTCGCCACCTATGGAGGTGCCGATAATTACCAGCGAGTCAAGCGAATGATGACACCCCTAATGTCAAACGATTTGGCCCTGCTATACAGCTGGTTGGGGCGCAAGGGGAAACGGCCCTTTATCGAAACCACCGTAACTAAATTGATAATATGTAAATATCACTCTCAATTTACTGTTGCTAATATTCATTAATCTCGAACTCAAATATAATATTTCAACGAAATTCTTGTTGAAGGTGCTGCCGAAAGAGGTGGCGCCACCGGCAACAAATTAGATACAGAAAGGTCCATCCAACTGTGGCTGAAGCGAGCATCGGACAGGGGAATCTAAAAAAAAAATTAAAACAGTATGTTTCGTTCTATATTACGCTGTTTCATAATTTGGGCTGCTTAATTGCAGTGCAGAAGGTGGAAATATGAAGTAGGGTAGTAATATGGTGCAGGTCCTAATTCCTCAAATGGGACATTTAAACTTCTCATCTGTTATATCTATTATTTGTTTGACACTTCAGACAGCATCACTTCACACGGCATTACTTCACACGGGAGATTCACGCACGGCATCAGCCCTGAAGGCATCACATTGCCCCTGAGCACCTCGACCGGGAGAACGTTGCAGAGGACCACCTCGCACAGCATCACCCTTGATGGCATCACTTTGCACCGGAGCACCACGACCGGGAGAACGCTGCAGGGGACCATCACGCAGGGGACCATCACGCAATGGACCACCTCGGAGGGCATCACCCTACATCACCTAGGTGAGGAGCTAAATTTGAGTGAATTTAGATGAAATTTACTTTTATTTTTTTGGATTTTATATAAATTTTTAGTCAAATTGTAATAAAGGATTTTGAACCAACTTCGATTTTTGTGAATTTTGATGAATTTTTTTGTTGGAGGAGCTAAATTTGAGTGAATTTAGATGAAATTTACTTTTATTTTTTTGGATTTTATATAAATTTTTAGTCAAATTGTAATAAAGTAATTTGAAACCAACTTCGATTTTTTTTGGATTTTGATGAGTTTTTTTGTTGGAGGAGTTAAATTTGAGTGAATTTAGTAGAAATTTACTTCTATTTTTTTTATTTCATATAAATTTTTAGTCAAATTGTAATAAAGTACTTTGAAACCAACTTCGATTTTTTTGGATTTTGATGAATTTTTTTGTTGGAGGAGCTAAATTTGAGTGAATTTAGATGAAATTTACTTTTATTTTTTTGGATTTTATATAAATTTTTAGTCAAATTGTAATAAATAAATTTGAACCAAACTCGATTTTTTTTGGATTTTGATGAGTTTTTTTGTTGGAGGAGTTAAATTTGCGTGAATTTAGATGAAATTTACTTCTGTTTTTTTGATTTCATATAAATTTTTAGTCAAATTGTAATAAAGGAATTTGAAACCAACTTCGGTTTTTTTGGATTTTGATGAATTTTTTTGTAGGAGGAGCTAAATTTGATTGAATTTAGATGAAATTTACTTTCATTTTTTTGCATTTTATATAAATTTTTAGTCAAATTGTAATAAAGTACATTGAAACCAACTTGGATTTTTTTGGATTTTGATGAATTTTTTTGTTGGAGGAGTTAAATTTGAGTGAATTTAGATGAAATTTACGTCTATTTTTTTGATTTCATATAAATTTTTAGTCAAATAGTAATAAAGGAATTTGAACCAACTGCGATTTTTTTGGATTTTGATGATTTTGGTTGTTGGAGGAGTTAAATTTGAGTAAATTTAGATGAAATTAACACCTTATTTTTGGATTTTATATAAATTTTTAGTCAAATTGTAATAAAGGGATTTGAAACAACTTCGATTTTTTTGGATTTTGATGAATTTTTTTGTAGGAGGAGCTAAATTTGATTGAATTTAGATGAAATTTACTTTCATTTTTTGGGATTTTATATAAATTTTTAGTCAAATTGTAATAAAGTACATTGAAACCAACTTGGATTTTTTTGGATTTTGATGAATTTTTTTGTTGGAGGAGCTAAATTTGAGTGAATTTAGATGAAATTTACTTTTCTTTTTTGTATTTTATATAAATTTTTAGTCAAATTGTAATAAAGCAATTTGAACCAACTTCGATTTTTTTGGATTTTGATGAGTTTTTTTGTTTGGAGGAGCTAAATTTGAGTGAATTTAGATGAAATTTACTTTTATTTTTTTGGATTTTATATAAATTTTTAGTCAAATTGTAATAAAGGAATTTGAACCAACTTCGATTTTTTTGGATTTTGATGAGTTTTTTTGTTGGAGGAGTTAAATTTGAGTGAATTTAGTAGAAATTTATTTCTATTTTTTTTTTGATTTCATATAAATTTTTAGTCAAACTGTAATAAAGTACTTAGAAACCAACTCGCGATTTTTTTGGATTTTGATGAATTTTTTTGTTGGAGGAGCTAAATTTGAGTGAATTTACATGAAATTTACTTTTATTTTTTTGGATTTTATATAAATTTTTAGTCAAATTGTAATAAAGGAATTCGAACCAACTTCGATTTTTTTGGATTTTGATGAGTTTTTTTGTTGGAGGAGTTAAATTTGAGTGAATTTAGATGAAATTTACTTCTATTTTTTTGATTTCATATAAATTTTTAGTCAAATAGTTATAAAGGAATTTGAACCAGCTTCGATTTTTTTGGATTTTGATGAGTTTTTTTGTTGGAGGAGTTAAATTTGAGTGAATTTAGATGAAATTTACTTTTATTTTTTTGGATTTTATATAAATTTTTAGTCAAATTGTAATAAAGGAATTTGAACCAACTTCGATTTTTTTGGATTTTGATGAGTTTTTTTGTTGGAGGAGTTAAATTTGAGTGAATTTAGTAGAAATTTATTTCTATTTTTTTTTTTATTTCATATAAATTTTTAGTCAAACTGTAATAAAGTACTTAGAAACCAACTCGCGATTTTTTTGGATTTTGATGAATTTTTTTGTTGGAGGAGCTAAATTTGAGTGAATTTACATGAAATTTACTTTTATTTTTTTGGATTTTATATAAATTTTTAGTCAAATTGTAATAAAGGAATTCGAACCAACTTCGATTTTTTTGGATTTTGATGAGTTTTTTTGTTGGAGGAGTTAAATTTGAGTGAATTTAGATGAAATTTACGTCTATTTTTTTGATTTCATATAAATTTTTAGTCAAATAGTAATAAAGGAATTTGAAACAACTTCGATTTTTTTGGATTTTGATGATTTTGGTTGTTGGAGGAGTTAAATTTGAGTAAATTTAGATGAAATTAACACCTTATTTTTGGATTTTATATAAATTTTTAGTCAAATTGTAATAAAGGGATTTGAAACAACTTCGATTTTTTTGGATTTTGATGAATTTTTTTGTAGGAGGAGCTAAATTTGATTGAATTTAGATGAAATATACTTTCATTTTTTGGGATTTTATATAAATTTTTAGTCAAATTGTAATAAAGTACATTGAAACCAACTTGGATTTTTTTGAATTTTGATGAATTTTTTTGTTGGAGGAGCTAAATTTGAGTGAATTTAGATGAAATTTACTTTTCTTTTTTTGTATTTTATATAAATTTTTAGTCAAATTGTAATAAAGCAATTTGAACCAACTTCGATTTTTTTGGATTTTGATGAGTTTTTTTGTTGGAGGAGTTAAATTTGAGTGAATTTAGATGAAATTTACTTCTGTTTTTTTGATTTCATATAAATTCTTAGTCAAATTGTAATAAAGGAATTTGAAACCAACTTCGGTTTTTTTGGATTTTGATGAATTTTTTTGTAGGAGGAGCTAAATTTGATTGAATTTAGATGAAATTTACTTTCATTTTTTTGCATTTTATATAAATTTTTAGTCAAATTGTAATAAAGTACATTGAAACCAACTTGGATTTTTTTGGATTTTGATGAATTTTTTTGTTGGAGGAGCTAAATTTGTGTGAATTTAGATGAAATTTACTTTTATTTTTTTGTATTTTATATAAATTTTTAGTCAAATTGTAATAAAGCAATTTGAACCAACTTCGATTTTTTTGGATTTTGATGAGTTTTTTTGTTTGGAGGAGCTAAATTTGAGTGAATTTAGATGAAATTTACTTTTACTTTTTTGGATTTTATATAAATTTTTAGTCAAATTGTAATAAAGTAATTTGAAATCAACTTCGATTTTTTTGGATTTTGATGAATTTTTTTGTTGGAGGAGTTAAATTTGAGTGAATTTAGATGAAATTTACTTTTATTTTTTTGGATTTTATATAAATTTTTAGTCAAATTGTAATAAAGTACATTGAAACCAACTTGGATTTTTTTGGATTTTGATGAATTTTTTTGTTGGAGGAGCTAAATTTGAGTGAATTTAGATGAAATTTACTTTTATTTTTTTGTATTTTATACAAATTTTTAGTCAAACTGTAATAAAGTACTTAGAAACCAACTTCGATTTTTTTGGATTTTGATGAATTTTTTTGTTGGAGGAGCTAAATTTGAGTGAATTTACATGAAATTTACTTTTATTTTTTTTGGATTTTATATAAATTTTTAGTCAAATTGTAATAAAGTAATTTGAAACCAACTTCGATTTTTTGGATTTTGATGAATTTTTTGTTGGAGGAGCTAAATTTGAGTGAATTTAGATGAAATTTACTATTATTTTTTTGGATTTTATATAAATTTTCAGTCAAATTGTAATAAAGGAATTTGAACCAGCTTCGATTTTTTTTGGATTTTGATGAGTTTTTTTGTTGGAGGCGTTAAATTTGAGTGAATTTAGATGAAATTTACTTTTATTTTTTTGGATTTTATATAAATTTTTAGTCAAATAGTAATAAAGGAATTTGAACCAACTTCGATTTTTTTGGATTTTGATGATTTTGGTTGTTGGAGGAGTTAAATTTGAGTAAATTTAGATGAAATTAACACCTTATTTTTGGATTTTATATAAATTTTTAGTCAAATTGTAATAAAGGGATTTGAAACAACTTCGATTTTTTTGGATTTTGATGAATTTTTTTGTAGGATGAGCTAAATTTGATTGAATTTAGATGAAATTTACTTTCATTTTTTGGGATTTTATATAAATTTTTAGTCAAATTGTAATAAAGTACATTGAAACCAACTTGGATTTTTTTGAATTTTGATGAATTTTTTTGTGGGAGGAGCTAAATTTGAGTGAATTTAGATGAAATTTACTTTTCTTTTTTTGTATTTTATATAAATTTTTAGTCAAATTGTAATAAAGCAATTTGAACAAACTTCGATTTTTTTGGATTTTGATGAGTTTTTTTGTTGGAGGAGTTAAATTTGAGTGAATTTAGATGAAATTTACTTCTGTTTTTTTGATTTCATATAAATTTTTAGTCAAATTGTAATAAAGGAATTTGAAACCAACTTCGGTTTTTTTTTATTTTGATGAATTTTTTTGTAGGAGGAGCTAAATTTGATTGAATTTAGATGAAATTTACTTTCATTTTTTTGCATTTTATATAAATTTTTAGTCAAATTGTAATAAAGTACATTGAAACCAACTTGGATTTTTTTGAATTTTGATGAATTTTTTTGTGGGAGGAGCTAAATTTGAGTGAATTTAGATGAAATTTACTTTTCTTTTTTTGTATTTTATATAAATTTTTAGTCAAATTGTAATAAAGCAATTTGAACCAACTTCGATTTTTTTGGATTTTGATGAGTTTTTTTGTTGGAGGAGCTAAATTTGTGTGAATTTAGATGAAATTTACTTTTATTTTTTTGTATTTTATATAAATTTTTAGTCAAATTGTAATAAAGGAATTTGAAACCAACTTCGATTTTTTTGGATTTTGATGAATTTTTTTGTTGGCGGAGCTAAATTTGTGTGAATTTAGATGAAATTTACTTTCATTTTTTGGATTTTATATAAATTTGTAGTCAAATTGTAATAAAGTACATTGAAACCAACTACGATTTTTTTGGATTTTGATGAATTTTTTTGTTGGATGAGCTAAATTTGAGTGAATTTACATGAAATTTACTTTTATTTTTTTGGATTTTATATAAATTTTTAGTCAAATTGTAATAAAGTAATTTGAAATCAACTTCGATTTTTTTGGATTTTGATGAATTTTTTTGTTGGAGGAGCTAAATTTGAGTGAATTTAGATGAAATTTACTTTTATTTTTTTGGATTTTATATAAATTTTTAGTCAAATTGTAATAAAGTACATTGAAACCAACTTCGATTTTTTTGGATTTTGATGAGATTTTTTGTTGGAGGAGTTAAATTTGAGTGAATTTAGATGAAATTTACTTTTATTTTTTTGGATTTTATATAAATTTTTAGTCAAATTGTAATAAAGGAATTTGAACCAACTTCGATTTTTTTGGATTTTGATGAATTTTTTTGTTGGAGGAGCTAAATTTGAGTGAATTTAGATGAAATTTACTTTTATTTTTTTGGATTTTATATAAATTTTTAGTCAAATTGTAATAAAGTACATTGAAACCAACTTGGATTTTTTTGGATTTTGATGAATTTTTTTGTTGGAGGAGCTAAATTTGAGTGAATTTAGATGAAATTTACTTTTATTTTTTTGTATTTTATACAAATTTTTAGTCAAACTGTAATAAAGTACTTAGAAACCAACTTCGATTTTTTTGGATTTTGATGAATTTTTTTGTTGGAGGAGCTAAATTTGAGTGAATTTACATGAAATTTACTTTTATTTTTTTTGGATTTTATATAAATTTTTAGTCAAATTGTAATAAAGTAATTTGAAACCAACTTCGATTTTTTGGATTTTGATGAATTTTTTGTTGGAGGAGCTAAATTTGAGTGAATTTAGGTGAAATTTACTATTATTTTTTTGGATTTTATATAAATTTTTAGTCAAATTGTAATAAAGGAATTTGAACCAGCTTCGATTTTTTTTGGATTTTGATGAGTTTTTTTGTTGGAGGCGTTAAATTTGAGTGAATTTAGATGAAATTTACTTTTATTTTTTTGGATTTTATATAAATTTTTAGTCAAATTGTAATAAAAGAATTTGAACCAACTTCGATTTTTTTGGATTTTGATGAGTTTTTTTGTTGGAGGAGTTAAATTTGAGTGAATTTAGTAGAAATTTATTTCTATTTTTTTTTATTTCATATAAATTTTTAGTCAAACTGTAATAAAGTACTTAGAAACCAACTCGCGATTTTTTTGGATTTTGATGAATTTTTTTGTTGGAGGAGCTAAATTTGAGTGAATTTACATGAAATTTACTTTTATTTTTTTGGATTTTATATAAATTTTTAGTCAAATTGTAATAAAGGAATTCGAACCAACTTCGATTTTTTTGGATTTTGATGAGTTTTTTTGTTGGAGGAGTTAAATTTGAGTGAATTTAGATGAAATTTACGTCTATTTTTTTGATTTCATATAAATTTTTAGTCAAATAGTAATAAAGGAATTTGAACCAACTTCGATTTTTTTGGATTTTGATGATTTTGGTTGTTGGAGGAGTTAAATTTGAGTAAATTTAGATGAAATTAACACCTTATTTTTGGATTTTATATAAATTTTTAGTCAAATTGTAATAAAGGGATTTGAAACAACTTCGATTTTTTTGGATTTTGATGAATTTTTTTGTAGGAGGAGCTAAATTTGATTGAATTTAGATGAAATATACTTTCATTTTTTGGGATTTTATATAAATTTTTAGTCAAATTGTAATAAAGTACATTGAAACCAACTTGGATTTTTTTGAATTTTGATGAATTTTTTTGTTGGAGGAGCTAAATTTGAGTGAATTTAGATGAAATTTACTTTTCTTTTTTTGTATTTTATATAAATTTTTAGTCAAATTGTAATAAAGCAATTTGAACCAACTTCGATTTTTTTGGATTTTGATGAGTTTTTTTGTTGGAGGAGTTAAATTTGAGTGAATTTAGATGAAATTTACTTCTGTTTTTTTGATTTCATATAAATTTTTAGTCAAATTGTAATAAAGGAATTTGAAACCAACTTCGGTTTTTTTTGATTTTGATGAATTTTTTTGTAGGAGGAGCTAAATTTGATTGAATTTAGATGAAATTTACTTTCATTTTTTTGCATTTTATATAAATTTTTAGTCAAATTGTAATAAAGTACATTGAAACCAACTTGGATTTTTTTGGATTTTGATGAATTTTTTTGTTGGAGGAGCTAAATTTGTGTGAATTTAGATGAAATTTACTTTTATTTTTTTGTATTTTATATAAATTTTTAGTCAAATTGTAATAAAGGAATTTGAAACCAACTTCGATTTTTTAGGATTTTGATGAATTTTTTTGTTGGAGGAGCTAAATTTGAGTGAATTTAGATGAAATTTACTTTTATTTTTTTGGATTTTATATAAATTTTTAGTCAAATTGTAATAAAGTACATTGAAACCAACTTGGATTTTTTTGGATTTTGATGAATTTTTTTGTTGGAGGAGCTAAATTTGAGTGAATTTAGATGAAATTTACTTTTATTTTTTTGTATTTTATACAAATTTTTAGTCAAACTGTAATAAAGTACTTAGAAACCAACTTCGATTTTTTTGGATTTTGATGAATTTTTTTGTTGGAGGAGCTAAATTTGAGTGAATTTACATGAAATTTACTTTTATTTTTTTTGGATTTTATATAAATTTTTAGTCAAATTGTAATAAAGTAATTTGAAACCAACTTCGATTTTTTGGATTTTGATGAATTTTTTGTTGGAGGAGCTAAATTTGAGTGAATTTAGATGAAATTTACTATTATTTTTTTTGGATTTTATATAAATTTTTAGTCAAATTGTAATAAAGGAATTTGAACCAGCTTCGATTTTTTTTGGATTTTGATGAGTTTTTTTGTTGGAGGCGTTAAATTTGAGTGAATTTAGATGAAATTTACTTTTATTTTTTTGGATTTTATATAAATTTTTAGTCAAATTGTAATAAAAGAATTTGAACCAACTTCGATTTTTTTGGATTTTGATGAGTTTTTTTGTTGGAGGAGTTAAATTTGAGTGAATTTAGTAGAAATTTATTTCTATTTTTTTTTTATTTCATATAAATTTTTAGTCAAACTGTAATAAAGTACTTAGAAACCAACTCGCGATTTTTTTGGATTTTGATGAATTTTTTTGTTGGAGGAGCTAAATTTGAGTGAATTTACATGAAATTTACTTTTATTTTTTTTGGATTTTATATAAATTTTTAGTCAAATTGTAATAAAGTAATTTGAAACCAACTTCGATTTTTTGGATTTTGATGAATTTTTTGTTGGAGGAGCTAAATTTGAGTGAATTTAGATGAAATTTACTATTATTTTTTTGGATTTTATATAAATTTTCAGTCAAATTGTAATAAAGGAATTTGAACCAGCTTCGATTTTTTTTGGATTTTGATGAGTTTTTTTGTTGGAGGAGTTAAATTTGAGTGAATTTAGATGAAATTTACTTTTATTTTTTTGGATTTTATATAAATTTTTAGTCAAATAGTAATAAAGGAATTTGAACCAACTTCGATTTTTTTGGATTTTGATGATTTTGGTTGTTGGAGGAGTTAAATTTGAGTAAATTTAGATGAAATTAACACCTTATTTTTGGATTTTATATAAATTTTTAGTCAAATTGTAATAAAGGGATTTGAAACAACTTCGATTTTTTTGGATTTTGATGAATTTTTTTGTAGGAGGAGCTAAATTTGATTGAATTTAGATAAAATTTACTTTCATTTTTTGGGATTTTATATAAATTTTTAGTCAAATTGTAATAAAGTACATTGAAACCAACTTGGATTTTTTTGAATTTTGATGAATTTTTTTGTGGGAGGAGCTAAATTTGAGTGAATTTAGATGAAATTTACTTTTCTTTTTTTGTATTTTATATAAATTTTTAGTCAAATTGTAATAAAGCAATTTGAACCAACTTCGATTTTTTTGGATTTTGATGAGTTTTTTTGTTGGAGGAGTTAAATTTGAGTGAATTTAGATGAAATTTACTTCTGTTTTTTTGATTTCATATAAATTTTTAGTCAAATTGTAATAAAGGAATTTGAAACCAACTTCGGTTTTTTTTTATTTTGATGAATTTTTTTGTAGGAGGAGCTAAATTTGATTGAATTTAGATGAAATTTACTTTCATTTTTTTGCATTTTATATAAATTTTTAGTCAAATTGTAATAAAGTACATTGAAACCAACTTGGATTTTTTTGGATTTTGATGAATTTTTTTGTTGGAGGAGCTAAATTTGTGTGAATTTAGATGAAATTTACTTTTATTTTTTTGTATTTTATATAAATTTTTAGTCAAATTGTAATAAAGGAATTTGAAACCAACTTCGATTTTTTTGGATTTTGATGAATTTTTTTGTTGGCGGAGCTAAATTTGTGTGAATTTAGATGAAATTTACTTTCATTTTTTGGATTTTATATAAATTTGTAGTCAAATTGTAATAAAGTACATTGAAACCAACTACGATTTTTTTGGATTTTGATGAATTTTTTTGTTGGATGAGCTAAATTTGAGTGAATTTACATGAAATTTACTTTTATTTTTTTGGATTTTATATAAATTTTTAGTCAAATTGTAATAAAGGAATTTGAAACCAACTTCGATTTTTTAGGATTTTGATGAATTTTTTTGTTGGAGGAGCTAAATTTGAGTGAATTTAGATGAAATTTACTTTTATTTTTTTGGATTTTATATAAATTTTTAGTCAAATTGTAATAAAGTACATTGAAACCAACTTGGATTTTTTTGGATTTTGATGAATTTTTTTGTTGGAGGAGCTAAATTTGAGTGAATTTAGATGAAATTTACTTTTATTTTTTTGTATTTTATACAAATTTTTAGTCAAACTGTAATAAAGTACTTAGAAACCAACTTCGATTTTTTTGGATTTTGATGAATTTTTTTGTTGGAGGAGCTAAATTTGAGTGAATTTACATGAAATTTACTTTTATTTTTTTTGGATTTTATATAAATTTTTAGTCAAATTGTAATAAAGTAATTTGAAACCAACTTCGATTTTTTGGATTTTGATGAATTTTTTGTTGGAGGAGCTAAATTTGAGTGAATTTAGATGAAATTTACTATTATTTTTTTTGGATTTTATATAAATTTTTAGTCAAATTGTAATAAAGGAATTTGAACCAGCTTCGATTTTTTTTGGATTTTGATGAGTTTTTTTGTTGGAGGCGTTAAATTTGAGTGAATTTAGATGAAATTTACTTTTATTTTTTTGGATTTTATATAAATTTTTAGTCAAATTGTAATAAAAGAATTTGAACCAACTTCGATTTTTTTGGATTTTGATGAGTTTTTTTGTTGGAGGAGTTAAATTTGAGTGAATTTAGTAGAAATTTATTTCTATTTTTTTTTTATTTCATATAAATTTTTAGTCAAACTGTAATAAAGTACTTAGAAACCAACTCGCGATTTTTTTGGATTTTGATGAATTTTTTTGTTGGAGGAGCTAAATTTGAGTGAATTTACATGAAATTTACTTTTATTTTTTTGGATTTTATATAAATTTTTAGTCAAATTGTAATAAAGGAATTCGAACCAACTTCGATTTTTTTGGATTTTGATGAGTTTTTTTGTTGGAGGAGTTAAATTTGAGTGAATTTAGATGAAATTTACTTCTATTTTTTTGATTTCATATAAATTTTTAGTCAAATAGTTATAAAGGAATTTGAACCAGCTTCGATTTTTTTGGATTTTGATGAGTTTTTTTGTTGGAGGAGTTAAATTTGAGTGAATTTAGATGAAATTTACTTTTATTTTTTTGGATTTTATATAAATTTTTAGTCAAATTGTAATAAAGGAATTTGAACCAACTTCGATTTTTTTGGATTTTGATGAGTTTTTTTGTTGGAGGAGTTAAATTTGAGTGAATTTAGTAGAAATTTATTTCTATTTTTTTTTTGATTTCATATAAATTTTTAGTCAAACTGTAATAAAGTACTTAGAAACCAACTCGCGATTTTTTTGGATTTTGATGAATTTTTTTGTTGGAGGAGCTAAATTTGAGTGAATTTACATGAAATTTACTTTTATTTTTTTTGGATTTTATATAAATTTTTAGTCAAATTGTAATAAAGTAATTTGAAACCAACTTCGATTTTTTGGATTTTGATGAATTTTTTGTTGGAGGAGCTAAATTTGAGTGAATTTAGATGAAATTTACTATTATTTTTTTGGATTTTATATAAATTTTCAGTCAAATTGTAATAAAGGAATTTGAACCAGCTTCGATTTTTTTTGGATTTTGATGAGTTTTTTTGTTGGAGGCGTTAAATTTGAGTGAATTTAGATGAAATTTACTTTTATTTTTTTGGATTTTATATAAATTTTTAGTCAAATAGTAATAAAGGAATTTGAACCAACTTCGATTTTTTTGGATTTTGATGATTTTGGTTGTTGGAGGAGTTAAATTTGAGTAAATTTAGATGAAATTAACACCTTATTTTTGGATTTTATATAAATTTTTAGTCAAATTGTAATAAAGGGATTTGAAACAACTTCGATTTTTTTGGATTTTGATGAATTTTTTTGTAGGAGGAGCTAAATTTGATTGAATTTAGATAAAATTTACTTTCATTTTTTGGGATTTTATATAAATTTTTAGTCAAATTGTAATAAAGTACATTGAAACCAACTTGGATTTTTTTGAATTTTGATGAATTTTTTTGTGGGAGGAGCTAAATTTGAGTGAATTTAGATGAAATTTACTTTTCTTTTTTTGTATTTTATATAAATTTTTAGTCAAATTGTAATAAAGCAATTTGAACCAACTTCGATTTTTTTGGATTTTGATGAGTTTTTTTGTTGGAGGAGTTAAATTTGAGTGAATTTAGATGAAATTTACTTCTGTTTTTTTGATTTCATATAAATTTTTAGTCAAATTGTAATAAAGGAATTTGAAACCAACTTCGGTTTTTTTTTATTTTGATGAATTTTTTTGTAGGAGGAGCTAAATTTGATTGAATTTAGATGAAATTTACTTTCATTTTTTTGCATTTTATATAAATTTTTAGTCAAATTGTAATAAAGTACATTGAAACCAACTTGGATTTTTTTGGATTTTGATGAATTTTTTTGTTGGAGGAGCTAAATTTGTGTGAATTTAGATGAAATTTACTTTTATTTTTTTGTATTTTATATAAATTTTTAGTCAAATTGTAATAAAGGAATTTGAAACCAACTTCGATTTTTTTGGATTTTGATGAATTTTTTTGTTGGCGGAGCTAAATTTGTGTGAATTTAGATGAAATTTACTTTCATTTTTTGGATTTTATATAAATTTGTAGTCAAATTGTAATAAAGTACATTGAAACCAACTACGATTTTTTTGGATTTTGATGAATTTTTTTGTTGGATGAGCTAAATTTGAGTGAATTTACATGAAATTTACTTTTATTTTTTTGGATTTTATATAAATTTTTAGTCAAATTGTAATAAAGTAATTTGAAATCAACTTCGATTTTTTTGGATTTTGATGAATTTTTTTGTTGGAGGAGCTAAATTTGAGTGAATTTAGATGAAATTTACTTTTATTTTTTTGGATTTTATATAAATTTTTAGTCAAATTGTAATAAAGTACATTGAAACCAACTTGGTTTTTTTTGGATTTTGATGAATTTTTTTGTTGGAGGAGCTAAATTTGAGTGAATTTAGATGAAATTTACTTTTATTTTTTTGTATTTTATATAAATTTTTAGTCAAATTGTAATAAAGGAATTTGAACCAACTTCGATTTTTTTGGATTTTGATGAGATTTTTTGTTGGAGGAGTTAAATTTGAGTGAATTTAGATGAAATTTACTTTTATTTTTTTGGATTTTATATAAATTTTTAGTCAAATTGTAATAAAGGAATTTGAACCAACTTCGATTTTTTTGGATTTTGATGAATTTTTTTGTTGGAGGAGCTAAATTTGAGTGAATTTAGATGAAATTTACTTTTATTTTTTTGGATTTTATATAAATTTTTAGTCAAATTGTAATAAAGTACATTGAAACCAACTTGGATTTTTTTGGATTTTGATGAATTTTTTTGTTGGAGGAGCTAAATTTGAGTGAATTTAGATGAAATTTACTTTTATTTTTTTGTATTTTATACAAATTTTTAGTCAAACTGTAATAAAGTACTTAGAAACCAACTTCGATTTTTTTGGATTTTGATGAATTTTTTTGTTGGAGGAGCTAAATTTGAGTGAATTTACATGAAATTTACTTTTATTTTTTTTGGATTTTATATAAATTTTTAGTCAAATTGTAATAAAGTAATTTGAAACCAACTTCGATTTTTTGGATTTTGATGAATTTTTTGTTGGAGGAGCTAAATTTGAGTGAATTTAGATGAAATTTACTATTATTTTTTTGGATTTTATATAAATTTTTAGTCAAATTGTAATAAAGGAATTTGAACCAGCTTCGATTTTTTTTGGATTTTGATGAGTTTTTTTGTTGGAGGCGTTAAATTTGAGTGAATTTAGATGAAATTTACTTTTATTTTTTTGGATTTTATATAAATTTTTAGTCAAATTGTAATAAAAGAATTTGAACCAACTTCGATTTTTTTGGATTTTGATGAGTTTTTTTGTTGGAGGAGTTAAATTTGAGTGAATTTAGTAGAAATTTATTTCTATTTTTTTTTATTTCATATAAATTTTTAGTCAAACTGTAATAAAGTACTTAGAAACCAACTCGCGATTTTTTTGGATTTTGATGAATTTTTTTGTTGGAGGAGCTAAATTTGAGTGAATTTACATGAAATTTACTTTTATTTTTTTGGATTTTATATAAATTTTTAGTCAAATTGTAATAAAGGAATTCGAACCAACTTCGATTTTTTTGGATTTTGATGAGTTTTTTTGTTGGAGGAGTTAAATTTGAGTGAATTTAGATGAAATTTACGTCTATTTTTTTGATTTCATATAAATTTTTAGTCAAATAGTAATAAAGGAATTTGAACCAACTTCGATTTTTTTGGATTTTGATGATTTTGGTTGTTGGAGGAGTTAAATTTGAGTAAATTTAGATGAAATTAACACCTTATTTTTGGATTTTATATAAATTTTTAGTCAAATTGTAATAAAGGGATTTGAAACAACTTCGATTTTTTTGGATTTTGATGAATTTTTTTGTAGGAGGAGCTAAATTTGATTGAATTTAGATGAAATATACTTTCATTTTTTGGGATTTTATATAAATTTTTAGTCAAATTGTAATAAAGTACATTGAAACCAACTTGGATTTTTTTGAATTTTGATGAATTTTTTTGTTGGAGGAGCTAAATTTGAGTGAATTTAGATGAAATTTACTTTTCTTTTTTGTATTTTATATAAATTTTTAGTCAAATTGTAATAAAGCAATTTGAACCAACTTCGATTTTTTTGGATTTTGATGAGTTTTTTTGTTGGAGGAGTTAAATTTGAGTGAATTTAGATGAAATTTACTTCTGTTTTTTTGATTTCATATAAATTTTTAGTCAAATTGTAATAAAGGAATTTGAAACCAACTTCGGTTTTTTTTGATTTTGATGAATTTTTTTGTAGGAGGAGCTAAATTTGATTGAATTTAGATGAAATTTACTTTCATTTTTTTGCATTTTATATAAATTTTTAGTCAAATTGTAATAAAGTACATTGAAACCAACTTGGATTTTTTTGGATTTTGATGAATTTTTTTGTTGGAGGAGCTAAATTTGTGTGAATTTAGATGAAATTTACTTTTATTTTTTTGTATTTTATATAAATTTTTAGTCAAATTGTAATAAAGGAATTTGAAACCAACTTCGATTTTTTAGGATTTTGATGAATTTTTTTGTTGGAGGAGCTAAATTTGAGTGAATTTAGATGAAATTTACTTTTATTTTTTTGGATTTTATATAAATTTTTAGTCAAATTGTAATAAAGTACATTGAAACCAACTTGGATTTTTTTGGATTTTGATGAATTTTTTTGTTGGAGGAGCTAAATTTGAGTGAATTTAGATGAAATTTACTTTTATTTTTTTGTATTTTATACAAATTTTTAGTCAAACTGTAATAAAGTACTTAGAAACCAACTTCGATTTTTTTGGATTTTGATGAATTTTTTTGTTGGAGGAGCTAAATTTGAGTGAATTTACATGAAATTTACTTTTATTTTTTTTGGATTTTATATAAATTTTTAGTCAAATTGTAATAAAGTAATTTGAAACCAACTTCGATTTTTTGGATTTTGATGAATTTTTTGTTGGAGGAGCTAAATTTGAGTGAATTTAGATGAAATTTACTATTATTTTTTTTGGATTTTATATAAATTTTTAGTCAAATTGTAATAAAGGAATTTGAACCAGCTTCGATTTTTTTTGGATTTTGATGAGTTTTTTTGTTGGAGGCGTTAAATTTGAGTGAATTTAGATGAAATTAACTTTTATTTTTTTGGATTTTATATAAATTTTTAGTCAAATTGTAATAAAAGAATTTGAACCAACTTCGATTTTTTTGGATTTTGATGAGTTTTTTTGTTGGAGGAGTTAAATTTGAGTGAATTTAGTAGAAATTTATTTCTATTTTTTTTTTATTTCATATAAATTTTTAGTCAAACTGTAATAAAGTACTTAGAAACCAACTCGCGATTTTTTTGGATTTTGATGAATTTTTTTGTTGGAGGAGCTAAATTTGAGTGAATTTACATGAAATTTACTTTTATTTTTTTGGATTTTATATAAATTTTTAGTCAAATTGTAATAAAGGAATTCGAACCAACTTCGATTTTTTTGGATTTTGATGAGTTTTTTTGTTGGAGGAGTTAAATTTGAGTGAATTTAGATGAAATTTACTTCTATTTTTTTGATTTCATATAAATTTTTAGTCAAATAGTTATAAAGGAATTTGAACCAGCTTCGATTTTTTTGGATTTTGATGAGTTTTTTTGTTGGAGGAGTTAAATTTGAGTGAATTTAGATGAAATTTACTTTTATTTTTTTGGATTTTATATAAATTTTTAGTCAAATTGTAATAAAGGAATTTGAACCAACTTCGATTTTTTTGGATTTTGATGAGTTTTTTTGTTGGAGGAGTTAAATTTGAGTGAATTTAGTAGAAATTTATTTCTATTTTTTTTTTGATTTCATATAAATTTTTAGTCAAACTGTAATAAAGTACTTAGAAACCAACTCGCGATTTTTTTGGATTTTGATGAATTTTTTTGTTGGAGGAGCTAAATTTGAGTGAATTTACATGAAATTTACTTTTATTTTTTTGGATTTTATATAAATTTTTAGTCAAATTGTAATAAAGGAATTCGAACCAACTTCGATTTTTTTGGATTTTGATGAGTTTTTTTGTTGGAGGAGTTAAATTTGAGTGAATTTAGATGAAATTTACGTCTATTTTTTTGATTTCATATAAATTTTTAGTCAAATAGTAATAAAGGAATTTGAAACAACTTCGATTTTTTTGGATTTTGATGATTTTGGTTGTTGGAGGAGTTAAATTTGAGTAAATTTAGATGAAATTAACACCTTATTTTTGGATTTTATATAAATTTTTAGTCAAATTGTAATAAAGGGATTTGAAACAACTTCGATTTTTTTGGATTTTGATGAATTTTTTTGTAGGAGGAGCTAAATTTGATTGAATTTAGATGAAATATACTTTCATTTTTTGGGATTTTAAATAAATTTTTAGTCAAATTGTAATAAAGTACATTGAAACCAACTTGGATTTTTTTGAATTTTGATGAATTTTTTTGTTGGAGGAGCTAAATTTGAGTGAATTTAGATGAAATTTACTTTTCTTTTTTTGTATTTTATATAAATTTTTAGTCAAATTGTAATAAAGCAATTTGAACCAACTTCGATTTTTTTGGATTTTGATGAGTTTTTTTGTTGGAGGAGTTAAATTTGAGTGAATTTAGATGAAATTTACTTCTGTTTTTTTGATTTCATATAAATTTTTAGTCAAATTGTAATAAAGGAATTTGAAACCAACTTCGGTTTTTTTGGATTTTGATGAATTTTTTTGTAGGAGGAGCTAAATTTGATTGAATTTAGATGAAATTTACTTTCATTTTTTTGCATTTTATATAAATTTTTAGTCAAATTGTAATAAAGTACATTGAAACCAACTTGGATTTTTTTGGATTTTGATGAATTTTTTTGTTGGAGGAGCTAAATTTGAGTGAATTTAGATGAAATTTACTTTTATTTTTTTGTATTTTATACAAATTTTTAGTCAAACTGTAATAAAGTACTTAGAAACCAACTTCGATTTTTTTGGATTTTGATGAATTTTTTTGTTGGAGGAGCTAAATTTGAGTGAATTTACATGAAATTTACTTTTATTTTTTTTGGATTTTATATAAATTTTTAGTCAAATTGTAATAAAGTAATTTGAAACCAACTTCGATTTTTTGGATTTTGATGAATTTTTTGTTGGAGGAGCTAAATTTGAGTGAATTTAGATGAAATTTACTATTATTTTTTTGGATTTTATATAAATTTTTAGTCAAATTGTAATAAAGGAATTTGAACCAGCTTCGATTTTTTTTGGATTTTGATGAGTTTTTTTGTTGGAGGCGTTAAATTTGAGTGAATTTAGATGAAATTTACTTTTATTTTTTTGGATTTTATATAAATTTTTAGTCAAATTGTAATAAAAGAATTTGAACCAACTTCGATTTTTTTGGATTTTGATGAGTTTTTTTGTTGGAGGAGTTAAATTTGAGTGAATTTAGTAGAAATTTATTTCTATTTTTTTTTATTTCATATAAATTTTTAGTCAAACTGTAATAAAGTACTTAGAAACCAACTCGCGATTTTTTTGGATTTTGATGAATTTTTTTGTTGGAGGAGCTAAATTTGAGTGAATTTACATGAAATTTACTTTTATTTTTTTGGATTTTATATAAATTTTTAGTCAAATTGTAATAAAGGAATTCGAACCAACTTCGATTTTTTTGGATTTTGATGAGTTTTTTTGTTGGAGGAGTTAAATTTGAGTGAATTTAGATGAAATTTACGTCTATTTTTTTGATTTCATATAAATTTTTAGTCAAATAGTAATAAAGGAATTTGAACCAACTTCGATTTTTTTGGATTTTGATGATTTTGGTTGTTGGAGGAGTTAAATTTGAGTAAATTTAGATGAAATTAACACCTTATTTTTGGATTTTATATAAATTTTTAGTCAAATTGTAATAAAGGGATTTGAAACAACTTCGATTTTTTTGGATTTTGATGAATTTTTTTGTAGGAGGAGCTAAATTTGATTGAATTTAGATGAAATATACTTTCATTTTTTGGGATTTTATATAAATTTTTAGTCAAATTGTAATAAAGTACATTGAAACCAACTTGGATTTTTTTGAATTTTGATGAATTTTTTTGTTGGAGGAGCTAAATTTGAGTGAATTTAGATGAAATTTACTTTTCTTTTTTGTATTTTATATAAATTTTTAGTCAAATTGTAATAAAGCAATTTGAACCAACTTCGATTTTTTTGGATTTTGATGAGTTTTTTTGTTGGAGGAGTTAAATTTGAGTGAATTTAGATGAAATTTACTTCTGTTTTTTTGATTTCATATAAATTTTTAGTCAAATTGTAATAAAGGAATTTGAAACCAACTTCGGTTTTTTTTTATTTTGATGAATTTTTTTGTAGGAGGAGCTAAATTTGATTGAATTTAGATGAAATTTACTTTCATTTTTTTGCATTTTATATAAATTTTTAGTCAAATTGTAATAAAGTACATTGAAACCAACTTGGATTTTTTTGGATTTTGATGAATTTTTTTGTTGGAGGAGCTAAATTTGTGTGAATTTAGATGAAATTTACTTTTATTTTTTTGTATTTTATATAAATTTTTAGTCAAATTGTAATAAAGGAATTTGAAACCAACTTCGATTTTTTAGGATTTTGATGAATTTTTTTGTTGGAGGAGCTAAATTTGAGTGAATTTAGATGAAATTTACTTTTATTTTTTTGGATTTTATATAAATTTTTAGTCAAATTGTAATAAAGTACATTGAAACCAACTTGGATTTTTTTGGATTTTGATGAATTTTTTTGTTGGAGGAGCTAAATTTGAGTGAATTTAGATGAAATTTACTTTTATTTTTTTGTATTTTATACAAATTTTTAGTCAAACTGTAATAAAGTACTTAGAAACCAACTTCGATTTTTTTGGATTTTGATGAATTTTTTTGTTGGAGGAGCTAAATTTGAGTGAATTTACATGAAATTTACTTTTATTTTTTTTGGATTTTATATAAATTTTTAGTCAAATTGTAATAAAGTAATTTGAAACCAACTTCGATTTTTTGGATTTTGATGAATTTTTTGTTGGAGGAGCTAAATTTGAGTGAATTTAGATGAAATTTACTATTATTTTTTTTGGATTTTATATAAATTTTTAGTCAAATTGTAATAAAGGAATTTGAACCAGCTTCGATTTTTTTTGGATTTTGATGAGTTTTTTTGTTGGAGGCGTTAAATTTGAGTGAATTTAGATGAAATTAACTTTTATTTTTTTGGATTTTATATAAATTTTTAGTCAAATTGTAATAAAAGAATTTGAACCAACTTCGATTTTTTTGGATTTTGATGAGTTTTTTTGTTGGAGGAGTTAAATTTGAGTGAATTTAGTAGAAATTTATTTCTATTTTTTTTTTATTTCATATAAATTTTTAGTCAAACTGTAATAAAGTACTTAGAAACCAACTCGCGATTTTTTTGGATTTTGATGAATTTTTTTGTTGGAGGAGCTAAATTTGAGTGAATTTACATGAAATTTACTTTTATTTTTTTGGATTTTATATAAATTTTTAGTCAAATTGTAATAAAGGAATTCGAACCAACTTCGATTTTTTTGGATTTTGATGAGTTTTTTTGTTGGAGGAGTTAAATTTGAGTGAATTTAGATGAAATTTACTTCTATTTTTTTGATTTCATATAAATTTTTAGTCAAATAGTTATAAAGGAATTTGAACCAGCTTCGATTTTTTTGGATTTTGATGAGTTTTTTTGTTGGAGGAGTTAAATTTGAGTGAATTTAGATGAAATTTACTTTTATTTTTTTGGATTTTATATAAATTTTTAGTCAAATTGTAATAAAGGAATTTGAACCAACTTCGATTTTTTTGGATTTTGATGAGTTTTTTTGTTGGAGGAGTTAAATTTGAGTGAATTTAGTAGAAATTTATTTCTATTTTTTTTTTGATTTCATATAAATTTTTAGTCAAACTGTAATAAAGTACTTAGAAACCAACTCGCGATTTTTTTGGATTTTGATGAATTTTTTTGTTGGAGGAGCTAAATTTGAGTGAATTTACATGAAATTTACTTTTATTTTTTTGGATTTTATATAAATTTTTAGTCAAATTGTAATAAAGGAATTCGAACCAACTTCGATTTTTTTGGATTTTGATGAGTTTTTTTGTTGGAGGAGTTAAATTTGAGTGAATTTAGATGAAATTTACGTCTATTTTTTTGATTTCATATAAATTTTTAGTCAAATAGTAATAAAGGAATTTGAAACAACTTCGATTTTTTTGGATTTTGATGATTTTGGTTGTTGGAGGAGTTAAATTTGAGTAAATTTAGATGAAATTAACACCTTATTTTTGGATTTTATATAAATTTTTAGTCAAATTGTAATAAAGGGATTTGAAACAACTTCGATTTTTTTGGATTTTGATGAATTTTTTTGTAGGAGGAGCTAAATTTGATTGAATTTAGATGAAATATACTTTCATTTTTTGGGATTTTAAATAAATTTTTAGTCAAATTGTAATAAAGTACATTGAAACCAACTTGGATTTTTTTGAATTTTGATGAATTTTTTTGTTGGAGGAGCTAAATTTGAGTGAATTTAGATGAAATTTACTTTTCTTTTTTTGTATTTTATATAAATTTTTAGTCAAATTGTAATAAAGCAATTTGAACCAACTTCGATTTTTTTGGATTTTGATGAGTTTTTTTGTTGGAGGAGTTAAATTTGAGTGAATTTAGATGAAATTTACTTCTGTTTTTTTGATTTCATATAAATTTTTAGTCAAATTGTAATAAAGGAATTTGAAACCAACTTCGGTTTTTTTGGATTTTGATGAATTTTTTTGTAGGAGGAGCTAAATTTGATTGAATTTAGATGAAATTTACTTTCATTTTTTTGCATTTTATATAAATTTTTAGTCAAATTGTAATAAAGTACATTGAAACCAACTTGGATTTTTTTGGATTTTGATGAATTTTTTTGTTGGAGGAGCTAAATTTGTGTGAATTTAGATGAAATTTACTTTTATTTTTTTGTATTTTATATAAATTTTTAGTCAAATTGTAATAAAGCAATTTGAACCAACTTCGATTTTTTTGGATTTTGATGAGTTTTTTTGTTTGGAGGAGCTAAATTTGAGTGAATTTAGATGAAATTTACTTTTACTTTTTTGGATTTTATATAAATTTTTAGTCAAATTGTAATAAAGTAATTTGAAATCAACTTCGATTTTTTTGGATTTTGATGAATTTTTTTGTTGGAGGAGCTAAATTTGAGTGAATTTAGATGAAATTTACTTTTATTTTTTTGGATTTTATATAAATTTTTAGTCAAATTGTAATAAAGTACATTGAAACCAACTTGGATTTTTTTGGATTTTGATGAATTTTTTTGTTGGAGGAGCTAAATTTGAGTGAATTTAGATGAAATTTACTTTTATTTTTTTTGTATTTTATACAAATTTTTAGTCAAACTGTAATAAAGTACTTAGAAACCAACTTCGATTTTTTTGGATTTTGATGAATTTTTTTGTTGGAGGAGCTAAATTTGAGTGAATTTACATGAAATTTACTTTTATTTTTTTTGGATTTTATATAAATTTTTAGTCAAATTGTAATAAAGTAATTTGAAACCAACTTCGATTTTTTGGATTTTGATGAATTTTTTGTTGGAGGAGCTAAATTTGAGTGAATTTAGATGAAATTTACTATTATTTTTTTTGGATTTTATATAAATTTTTAGTCAAATTGTAATAAAGGAATTTGAACCAGCTTCGATTTTTTTTGGATTTTGATGAGTTTTTTTGTTGGAGGCGTTAAATTTGAGTGAATTTAGATGAAATTTACTTTTATTTTTTTGGATTTTATATAAATTTTTAGTCAAATTGTAATAAAAGAATTTGAACCAACTTCGATTTTTTTGGATTTTGATGAGTTTTTTTGTTGGAGGAGTTAAATTTGAGTGAATTTAGTAGAAATTTATTTCTATTTTTTTTTTATTTCATATAAATTTTTAGTCAAACTGTAATAAAGTACTTAGAAACCAACTCGCGATTTTTTTGGATTTTGATGAATTTTTTTGTTGGAGGAGCTAAATTTGAGTGAATTTACATGAAATTTACTTTTATTTTTTTGGATTTTATATAAATTTTTAGTCAAATTGTAATAAAGGAATTCGAACCAACTTCGATTTTTTTGGATTTTGATGAGTTTTTTTGTTGGAGGAGTTAAATTTGAGTGAATTTAGATGAAATTTACTTCTATTTTTTTGATTTCATATAAATTTTTAGTCAAATAGTTATAAAGGAATTTGAACCAGCTTCGATTTTTTTGGATTTTGATGAGTTTTTTTGTTGGAGGAGTTAAATTTGAGTGAATTTAGATGAAATTTACTTTTATTTTTTTGGATTTTATATAAATTTTTAGTCAAATTGTAATAAAGGGATTTGAAACAACTTCGATTTTTTTGGATTTTGATGAATTTTTTTGTAGGAGGAGCTAAATTTGATTGAATTTAGATGAAATATACTTTCATTTTTTGGGATTTTATATAAATTTTTAGTCAAATTGTAATAAAGTACATTGAAACCAACTTGGATTTTTTTGAATTTTGATGAATTTTTTTGTTGGAGGAGCTAAATTTGAGTGAATTTAGATGAAATTTACTTTTCTTTTTTTGTATTTTATATAAATTTTTAGTCAAATTGTAATAAAGCAATTTGAACCAACTTCGATTTTTTTGGATTTTGATGAGTTTTTTTGTTGGAGGAGTTAAATTTGAGTGTATTTAGATGAAATTTACTTCTGTTTTTTTGATTTCATATAAATTTTTAGTCAAATTGTAATAAAGGAATTTGAAACCAACTTCGGTTTTTTTTGATTTTGATGAATTTTTTTGTAGGAGGAGCTAAATTTGATTGAATTTAGATGAAATTTACTTTCATTTTTTTGCATTTTATATAAATTTTTAGTCAAATTGTAATAAAGTACATTGAAACCAACTTGGATTTTTTTGGATTTTGATGAATTTTTTTGTTGGAGGAGCTAAATTTGTGTGAATTTAGATGAAATTTACTTTTATTTTTTTGTATTTTATATAAATTTTTAGTCAAATTGTAATAAAGGAATTTGAAACCAACTTCGATTTTTTAGGATTTTGATGAATTTTTTTGTTGGAGGAGCTAAATTTGAGTGAATTTAGATGAAATTTACATTTATTTTTTTGGATTTTATATAAATTTTT
The DNA here is from genome assembly GCA_963855975.1 of Andrena chrysosceles. Lineage (NCBI taxonomy): Eukaryota > Metazoa > Arthropoda > Insecta > Hymenoptera > Andrenidae > Andrena > Andrena chrysosceles. The sequence goes on from CAWLCU010000532.1 coordinate 139,610, forward strand.
AGTCAAATTGTAATAAAGTACATTGAAACCAACTTGGATTTTTTTGGATTTTGATGAATTTTTTTGTTGGAGGAGCTAAATTTGAGTGAATTTAGATGAAATTTACTTTTATTTTTTTGTATTTTATACAAATTTTTAGTCAAACTGTAATAAAGTACTTAGAAACCAACTTCGATTTTTTTGGATTTTGATGAATTTTTTTGTTGGAGGAGCTAAATTTGAGTGAATTTACATGAAATTTACTTTTATTTTTTTTGGATTTTATATAAATTTTTAGTCAAATTGTAATAAAGTAATTTGAAACCAACTTCGATTTTTTGGATTTTGATGAATTTTTTGTTGGAGGAGCTAAATTTGAGTGAATTTAGATGAAATTTACTATTATTTTTTTTGGATTTTATATAAATTTTTAGTCAAATTGTAATAAAGGAATTTGAACCAGCTTCGATTTTTTTTGGATTTTGATGAGTTTTTTTGTTGGAGGCGTTAAATTTGAGTGAATTTAGATGAAATTTACTTTTATTTTTTTGGATTTTATATAAATTTTTAGTCAAATTGTAATAAAAGAATTTGAACCAACTTCGATTTTTTTGGATTTTGATGAGTTTTTTTGTTGGAGGAGTTAAATTTGAGTGAATTTAGTAGAAATTTATTTCTATTTTTTTTTTATTTCATATAAATTTTTAGTCAAACTGTAATAAAGTACTTAGAAACCAACTCGCGATTTTTTTGGATTTTGATGAATTTTTTTGTTGGAGGAGCTAAATTTGAGTGAATTTACATGAAATTTACTTTTATTTTTTTGGATTTTATATAAATTTTTAGTCAAATTGTAATAAAGGAATTCGAACCAACTTCGATTTTTTTGGATTTTGATGAGTTTTTTTGTTGGAGGAGTTAAATTTGAGTGAATTTAGATGAAATTTACTTCTATTTTTTTGATTTCATATAAATTTTTAGTCAAATAGTTATAAAGGAATTTGAACCAGCTTCGATTTTTTTGGATTTTGATGAGTTTTTTTGTTGGAGGAGTTAAATTTGAGTGAATTTAGATGAAATTTACTTTTATTTTTTTGGATTTTATATAAATTTTTAGTCAAATTGTAATAAAGGAATTTGAACCAACTTCGATTTTTTTGGATTTTGATGAGTTTTTTTGTTGGAGGAGTTAAATTTGAGTGAATTTAGTAGAAATTTATTTCTATTTTTTTTTTGATTTCATATAAATTTTTAGTCAAACTGTAATAAAGTACTTAGAAACCAACTCGCGATTTTTTTGGATTTTGATGAATTTTTTTGTTGGAGGAGCTAAATTTGAGTGAATTTACATGAAATTTACTTTTATTTTTTTGGATTTTATATAAATTTTTAGTCAAATTGTAATAAAGGAATTCGAACCAACTTCGATTTTTTTGGATTTTGATGAGTTTTTTTGTTGGAGGAGTTAAATTTGAGTGAATTTAGATGAAATTTACGTCTATTTTTTTGATTTCATATAAATTTTTAGTCAAATAGTAATAAAGGAATTTGAAACAACTTCGATTTTTTTGGATTTTGATGATTTTGGTTGTTGGAGGAGTTAAATTTGAGTAAATTTAGATGAAATTAACACCTTATTTTTGGATTTTATATAAATTTTTAGTCAAATTGTAATAAAGGGATTTGAAACAACTTCGATTTTTTTGGATTTTGATGAATTTTTTTGTAGGAGGAGCTAAATTTGATTGAATTTAGATGAAATATACTTACATTTTTTGGGATTTTATATAAATTTTTAGTCAAATTGTAATAAAGTACATTGAAACCAACTTGGATTTTTTTGAATTTTGATGAATTTTTTTGTTGGAGGAGCTAAATTTGAGTGAATTTACATGAAATTTACTTTTATTTTTTTGGATTTTATATAAATTTTTAGTCAAATTGTAATAAAGGAATTCGAACCAACTTCGATTTTTTTGGATTTTGATGAGTTTTTTTGTTGGAGGAGTTAAATTTGAGTGAATTTAGATGAAATTTACTTCTATTTTTTTGATTTCATATAAATTTTTAGTCAAATAGTTATAAAGGAATTTGAACCAGCTTCGATTTTTTTGGATTTTGATGAGTTTTTTTGTTGGAGGAGTTAAATTTGAGTGAATTTAGATGAAATTTACTTTTATTTTTTTGGATTTTATATAAATTTTTAGTCAAATTGTAATAAAGGAATTTGAACCAACTTCGATTTTTTTGGATTTTGATGAGTTTTTTTGTTGGAGGAGTTAAATTTGAGTGAATTTAGTAGAAATTTATTTCTATTTTTTTTTTGATTTCATATAAATTTTTAGTCAAACTGTAATAAAGTACTTAGAAACCAACTCGCGATTTTTTTGGATTTTGATGAATTTTTTTGTTGGAGGAGCTAAATTTGAGTGAATTTACATGAAATTTACTTTTATTTTTTTGGATTTTATATAAATTTTTAGTCAAATTGTAATAAAGGAATTCGAACCAACTTCGATTTTTTTGGATTTTGATGAGTTTTTTTGTTGGAGGAGTTAAATTTGAGTGAATTTAGATGAAATTTACGTCTATTTTTTTGATTTCATATAAATTTTTAGTCAAATAGTAATAAAGGAATTTGAAACAACTTCGATTTTTTTGGATTTTGATGATTTTGGTTGTTGGAGGAGTTAAATTTGAGTAAATTTAGATGAAATTAACACCTTAGTTTTGGATTTTATATAAATTTTTAGTCAAATTGTAATAAAGGGATTTGAAACAACTTCGATTTTTTTGGATTTTGATGAATTTTTTTGTAGGAGGAGCTAAATTTGATTGAATTTAGATGAAATATACTTTCATTTTTTGGGATTTTATATAAATTTTTAGTCAAATTGTAATAAAGTACATTGAAACCAACTTGGATTTTTTTGAATTTTGATGAATTTTTTTGTTGTAGGAGCTAAATTTGAGTGAATTTAGATGAAATTTACTTTTCTTTTTTTGTATTTTATATAAATTTTTAGTCAAATTGTAATAAAGCAATTTGAACCAACTTCGATTTTTTTGGATTTTGATGAGTTTTTTTGTTGGAGGAGTTAAATTTGAGTGAATTTAGATGAAATTTACTTCTGTTTTTTTGATTTCATATAAATTTTTAGTCAAATTGTAATAAAGGAATTTGAAACCAACTTCGGTTTTTTTTGATTTTGATGAATTTTTTTGTAGGAGGAGCTAAATTTGATTGAATTTAGATGAAATTTACTTTCATTTTTTTGCATTTTATATAAATTTTTAGTCAAATTGTAATAAAGTACATTGAAACCAACTTGGATTTTTTTGGATTTTGATGAATTTTTTTGTTGGAGGAGCTAAATTTGTGTGAATTTAGATGAAATTTACTTTTATTTTTTTGTATTTTATATAAATTTTTAGTCAAATTGTAATAAAGGAATTTGAAACCAACTTCGATTTTTTAGGATTTTGATGAATTTTTTTGTTGGAGGAGCTAAATTTGAGTGAATTTAGATGAAATTTACTTTTATTTTTTTGGATTTTATATAAATTTTTAGTCAAATTGTAATAAAGTACATTGAAACCAACTTGGATTTTTTTGGATTTTGATGAATTTTTTTGTTGGAGGAGCTAAATTTGAGTGAATTTAGATGAAATTTACTTTTATTTTTTTGTATTTTATACAAATTTTTAGTCAAACTGTAATAAAGTACTTAGAAACCAACTTCGATTTTTTTGGATTTTGATGAATTTTTTTGTTGGAGGAGCTAAATTTGAGTGAATTTACATGAAATTTACTTTTATTTTTTTTGGATTTTATATAAATTTTTAGTCAAATTGTAATAAAGTAATTTGAAACCAACTTCGATTTTTTGGATTTTGATGAATTTTTTGTTGGAGGAGCTAAATTTGAGTGAATTTAGATGAAATTTACTATTATTTTTTTTGGATTTTATATAAATTTTTAGTCAAATTGTAATAAAGGAATTTGAACCAGCTTCGATTTTTTTTGGATTTTGATGAGTTTTTTTGTTGGAGGCGTTAAATTTGAGTGAATTTAGATGAAATTTACTTTTATTTTTTTGGATTTTATATAAATTTTTAGTCAAATTGTAATAAAAGAATTTGAACCAACTTCGATTTTTTTGGATTTTGATGAGTTTTTTTGTTGGAGGAGTTAAATTTGAGTGAATTTAGTAGAAATTTATTTCTATTTTTTTTTTATTTCATATAAATTTTTAGTCAAACTGTAATAAAGTACTTAGAAACCAACTCGCGATTTTTTTGGATTTTGATGAATTTTTTTGTTGGAGGAGCTAAATTTGAGTGAATTTACATGAAATTTACTTTTATTTTTTTGGATTTTATATAAATTTTTAGTCAAATTGTAATAAAGGAATTCGAACCAACTTCGATTTTTTTGGATTTTGATGAGTTTTTTTGTTGGAGGAGTTAAATTTGAGTGAATTTAGATGAAATTTACTTCTATTTTTTTGATTTCATATAAATTTTTAGTCAAATAGTTATAAAGGAATTTGAACCAGCTTCGATTTTTTTGGATTTTGATGAGTTTTTTTGTTGGAGGAGTTAAATTTGAGTGAATTTAGATGAAATTTACTTTTATTTTTTTGGATTTTATATAAATTTTTAGTCAAATTGTAATAAAGGAATTTGAACCAACTTCGATTTTTTTGGATTTTGATGAGTTTTTTTGTTGGAGGAGTTAAATTTGAGTGAATTTAGTAGAAATTTATTTCTATTTTTTTTTTGATTTCATATAAATTTTTAGTCAAACTGTAATAAAGTACTTAGAAACCAACTCGCGATTTTTTTGGATTTTGATGAATTTTTTTGTTGGAGGAGCTAAATTTGAGTGAATTTACATGAAATTTACTTTTATTTTTTTGGATTTTATATAAATTTTTAGTCAAATTGTAATAAAGGAATTCGAACCAACTTCGATTTTTTTGGATTTTGATGAGTTTTTTTGTTGGAGGAGTTAAATTTGAGTGAATTTAGATGAAATTTACGTCTATTTTTTTGATTTCATATAAATTTTTAGTCAAATAGTAATAAAGGAATTTGAAACAACTTCGATTTTTTTGGATTTTGATGATTTTGGTTGTTGGAGGAGTTAAATTTGAGTAAATTTAGATGAAATTAACACCTTATTTTTGGATTTTATATAAATTTTTAGTCAAATTGTAATAAAGGGATTTGAAACAACTTCGATTTTTTTGGATTTTGATGAATTTTTTTGTAGGAGGAGCTAAATTTGATTGAATTTAGATGAAATATACTTTCATTTTTTGGGATTTTATATAAATTTTTAGTCAAATTGTAATAAAGTACATTGAAACCAACTTGGATTTTTTTGAATTTTGATGAATTTTTTTGTTGGAGGAGCTAAATTTGAGTGAATTTAGATGAAATTTACTTTTCTTTTTTTGTATTTTATATAAATTTTTAGTCAAATTGTAATAAAGCAATTTGAACCAACTTCGATTTTTTTGGATTTTGATGAGTTTTTTTGTTGGAGGAGTTAAATTTGAGTGAATTTAGATGAAATTTACTTCTGTTTTTTTGATTTCATATAAATTTTTAGTCAAATTGTAATAAAGGAATTTGAAACCAACTTCGGTTTTTTTGGATTTTGATGAATTTTTTTGTAGGAGGAGCTAAATTTGATTGAATTTAGATGAAATTTACTTTCATTTTTTTGCATTTTATATAAATTTTTAGTCAAATTGTAATAAAGTACATTGAAACCAACTTGGATTTTTTTGGATTTTGATGAATTTTTTTGTTGGAGGAGCTAAATTTGTGTGAATTTAGATGAAATTTACTTTTATTTTTTTGTATTTTATATAAATTTTTAGTCAAATTGTAATAAAGCAATTTGAACCAACTTCGATTTTTTTGGATTTTGATGAGTTTTTTTGTTTGGAGGAGCTAAATTTGAATGAATTTAGATGAAATTTACTTTTACTTTTTTGGATTTTATATAAATTTTTAGTCAAATTGTAATAAAGTAATTTGAAATCAACTTCGATTTTTTTGGATTTTGATGAATTTTTTTGTTGGAGGAGCTAAATTTGAGTGAATTTAGATGAAATTTACTTTTATTTTTTTGGATTTTATATAAATTTTTAGTCAAATTGTAATAAAGTACATTGAAACCAACTTGGATTTTTTTGGATTTTGATGAATTTTTTTGTTGGAGGAGCTAAATTTGAGTGAATTTAGATGAAATTTACTTTTATTTTTTTGTATTTTATACAAATTTTTAGTCAAACTGTAATAAAGTACTTAGAAACCAACTTCGATTTTTTTGGATTTTGATGAATTTTTTTGTTGGAGGAGCTAAATTTGAGTGAATTTACATGAAATTTACTTTTATTTTTTTTGGATTTTATATAAATTTTTAGTCAAATTGTAATAAAGTAATTTGAAACCAACTTCGATTTTTTGGATTTTGATGAATTTTTTGTTGGAGGAGCTAAATTTGAGTGAATTTAGATGAAATTTACTATTATTTTTTTTGGATTTTATATAAATTTTTAGTCAAATTGTAATAAAGGAATTTGAACCAGCTTCGATTTTTTTTGGATTTTGATGAGTTTTTTTGTTGGAGGCGTTAAATTTGAGTGAATTTAGATGAAATTTACTTTTATTTTTTTGGATTTTATATAAATTTTTAGTCAAATTGTAATAAAAGAATTTGAACCAACTTCGATTTTTTTGGATTTTGATGAGTTTTTTTGTTGGAGGAGTTAAATTTGAGTGAATTTAGTAGAAATTTATTTCTATTTTTTTTTTATTTCATATAAATTTTTAGTCAAACTGTAATAAAGTACTTAGAAACCAACTCGCGATTTTTTTGGATTTTGATGAATTTTTTTGTTGGAGGAGCTAAATTTGAGTGAATTTACATGAAATTTACTTTTATTTTTTTGGATTTTATATAAATTTTTAGTCAAATTGTAATAAAGGAATTCGAACCAACTTCGATTTTTTTGGATTTTGATGAGTTTTTTTGTTGGAGGAGTTAAATTTGAGTGAATTTAGATGAAATTTACTTCTATTTTTTTGATTTCATATAAATTTTTAGTCAAATAGTTATAAAGGAATTTGAACCAGCTTCGATTTTTTTGGATTTTGATGAGTTTTTTTGTTGGAGGAGTTAAATTTGAGTGAATTTAGATGAAATTTACTTTTATTTTTTTGGATTTTATATAAATTTTTAGTCAAATTGTAATAAAGGAATTTGAACCAACTTCGATTTTTTTGGATTTTGATGAGTTTTTTTGTTGGAGGAGTTAAATTTGAGTGAATTTAGTAGAAATTTATTTCTATTTTTTTTTTGATTTCATATAAATTTTTAGTCAAACTGTAATAAAGTACTTAGAAACCAACTCGCGATTTTTTTGGATTTTGATGAATTTTTTTGTTGGAGGAGCTAAATTTGAGTGAATTTACATGAAATTTACTTTTATTTTTTTGGATTTTATATAAATTTTTAGTCAAATTGTAATAAAGGAATTCGAACCAACTTCGATTTTTTTGGATTTTGATGAGTTTTTTTGTTGGAGGAGTTAAATTTGAGTGAATTTAGATGAAATTTACGTCTATTTTTTTGATTTCATATAAATTTTTAGTCAAATAGTAATAAAGGAATTTGAAACAACTTCGATTTTTTTGGATTTTGATGATTTTGGTTGTTGGAGGAGTTAAATTTGAGTAAATTTAGATGAAATTAACACCTTATTTTTGGATTTTATATAAATTTTTAGTCAAATTGTAATAAAGGGATTTGAAACAACTTCGATTTTTTTGGATTTTGATGAATTTTTTTGTAGGAGGAGCTAAATTTGGTTGAATTTAGATGAAATATACTTTCATTTTTTGGGATTTTATATAAATTTTTAGTCAAATTGTAATAAAGTACATTGAAACCAACTTGGATTTTTTTGAATTTTGATGAATTTTTTTGTTGGAGGAGCTAAATTTGAGTGAATTTAGATGAAATTTATTTTTCTTTTTTTGTATTTTATATAAATTTTTAGTCAAATTGTAATAAAGCAATTTGAACCAACTTCGATTTTTTTGGATTTTGATGAGTTTTTTTGTTGGAGGAGTTAAATTTGAGTGAATTTAGATGAAATTTACTTCTGTTTTTTTGATTTCATATAAATTTTTAGTCAAATTGTAATAAAGGAATTTGAAACCAACTTCGGTTTTTTTGGATTTTGATGAATTTTTTTGTAGGAGGAGCTAAATTTGATTGAATTTAGATGAAATTTACTTTCATTTTTTTGCATTTTATATAAATTTTTAGTCAAATTGTAATAAAGTACATTGAAACCAACTTGGATTTTTTTGGATTTTGATGAATTTTTTTGTTGGAGGAGCTAAATTTGTGTGAATTTAGATGAAATTTACTTTTATTTTTTTGTATTTTATATAAATTTTTAGTCAAATTGTAATAAAGCAATTTGAACCAACTTCGATTTTTTTGGATTTTGATGAGTTTTTTTGTTTGGAGGAGCTAAATTTGAGTGAATTTAGATGAAATTTACTTTTACTTTTTTGGATTTTATATAAATTTTTAGTCAAATTGTAATAAAGTAATTTGAAATCAACTTCGATTTTTTTGGATTTTGATGAATTTTTTTGTTGGAGGAGCTAAATTTGAGTGAATTTAGATGAAATTTACTTTTATTTTTTTGGATTTTATATAAATTTTTAGTCAAATTGTAATAAAGTACATTGAAACCAACTTGGATTTTTTTGGATTTTGATGAATTTTTTTGTTGGAGGAGCTAAATTTGAGTGAATTTAGATGAAATTTACTTTTATTTTTTTGTATTTTATACAAATTTTTAGTCAAACTGTAATAAAGTACTTAGAAACCAACTTCGATTTTTTTGGATTTTGATGAATTTTTTTGTTGGAGGAGCTAAATTTGAGTGAATTTACATGAAATTTACTTTTATTTTTTTTTGATTTTATATAAATTTTTAGTCAAATTGTAATAAAGTAATTTGAAACCAACTTCGATTTTTTGGATTTTGATGAATTTTTTGTTGGAGGAGCTAAATTTGAGTGAATTTAGATGAAATTTACTATTATTTTTTTGGATTTTATATAAATTTTCAGTCAAATTGTAATAAAGGAATTTGAACCAGCTTCGATTTTTTTTGGATTTTGATGAGTTTTTTTGTTGGAGGCGTTAAATTTGAGTGAATTTAGATGAAATTTACTTTTATTTTTTTGGATTTTATATAAATTTTTAGTCAAATAGTAATAAAGGAATTTGAACCAACTTCGATTTTTTTGGATTTTGATGATTTTGGTTGTTGGAGGAGTTAAATTTGAGTAAATTTAGATGAAATTAACACCTTATTTTTGGATTTTATATAAATTTTTAGTCAAATTGTAATAAAGGGATTTGAAACAACTTCGATTTTTTTGGATTTTGATGAATTTTTTTGTAGGAGGAGCTAAATTTGATTGAATTTAGATGAAATTTACTTTCATTTTTTGGGATTTTATATAAATTTTTAGTCAAATTGTAATAAAGTACATTGAAACCAACTTGGATTTTTTTGAATTTTGATGAATTTTTTTGTGGGAGGAGCTAAATTTGAGTGAATTTAGATGAAATTTACTTTTCTTTTTTTGTATTTTATATAAATTTTTAGTCAAATTGTAATAAAGCAATTTGAACCAACTTCGATTTTTTTGGATTTTGATGAGTTTTTTTGTTGGAGGAGTTAAATTTGAGTGAATTTAGATGAAATTTACTTCTGTTTTTTTGATTTCATATAAATTTTTAGTCAAATTGTAATAAAGGAATTTGAAACCAACTTCGGTTTTTTTTTATTTTGATGAATTTTTTTGTAGGAGGAGCTAAATTTGATTGAATTTAGATGAAATTTACTTTCATTTTTTTGCATTTTATATAAATTTTTAGTCAAATTGTAATAAAGTACATTGAAACCAACTTGGATTTTTTTGGATTTTGATGAATTTTTTTGTTGGAGGAGCTAAATTTGTGTGAATTTAGATGAAATTTACTTTTATTTTTTTGTATTTTATATAAATTTTTAGTCAAATTGTAATAAAGGAATTTGAAACCAACTTCGATTTTTTTGGATTTTGATGAATTTTTTTGTTGGCGGAGCTAAATTTGTGTGAATTTAGATGAAATTTACTTTCATTTTTTGGATTTTATATAAATTTGTAGTCAAATTGTAATAAAGTACATTGAAACCAACTACGATTTTTTTGGATTTTGATGAATTTTTTTGTTGGATGAGCTAAATTTGAGTGAATTTACATGAAATTTACTTTTATTTTTTTGGATTTTATATAAATTTTTAGTCAAATTGTAATAAAGTAATTTGAAATCAACTTCGATTTTTTTGGATTTTGATGAATTTTTTTGTTGGAGGAGCTAAATTTGAGTGAATTTAGATGAAATTTACTTTTATTTTTTTGGATTTTATATAAATTTTTAGTCAAATTGTAATAAAGGAATTTGAACCAACTTCGATTTTTTTGGATTTTGATGAGATTTTTTGTTGGAGGAGTTAAATTTGAGTGAATTTAGATGAAATTTACTTTTATTTTTTTTGATTTTATATAAATTTTTAGTCAAATTGTAATAAAGGAATTTGAACCAACTTCGATTTTTTTGGATTTTGATGAATTTTTTTGTTGGAGGAGCTAAATTTGAGTGAATTTAGATGAAATTTACTTTTATTTTTTTGGATTTTATATAAATTTTTAGTCAAATTGTAATAAAGTACATTGAAACCAACTTGGATTTTTTTGGATTTTGATGAATTTTTTTGTTGGAGGAGCTAAATTTGAGTGAATTTAGATGAAATTTACTTTTATTTTTTGTATTTTATACAAATTTTTAGTCAAACTGTAATAAAGTACTTAGAAACCAACTTCGATTTTTTTGGATTTTGATGAATTTTTTTGTTGGAGGAGCTAAATTTGAGTGAATTTACATGAAATTTACTTTTATTTTTTTTGGATTTTATATAAATTTTTAGTCAAATTGTAATAAAGTAATTTGAAACCAACTTCGATTTTTTGGATTTTGATGAATTTTTTGTTGGAGGAGCTAAATTTGAGTGAATTTAGATGAAATTTACTATTATTTTTTTGGATTTTATATAAATTTTTAGTCAAATTGTAATAAAGGAATTTGAACCAGCTTCGATTTTTTTTGGATTTTGATGAGTTTTTTTGTTGGAGGCGTTAAATTTGAGTGAATTTAGATGAAATTTACTTTTATTTTTTTGGATTTTATATAAATTTTTAGTCAAATTGTAATAAAAGAATTTGAACCAACTTCGATTTTTTTGGATTTTGATGAGTTTTTTTGTTGGAGGAGTTAAATTTGAGTGAATTTAGTAGAAATTTATTTCTATTTTTTTTTATTTCATATAAATTTTTAGTCAAACTATAATAAAGTACTTAGAAACCAACTCGCGATTTTTTTGGATTTTGATGAATTTTTTTGTTGGAGGAGCTAAATTTGAGTGAATTTACATGAAATTTGCTTTTATTTTTTTGGATTTTATATAAATTTTTAGTCAAATTGTAATAAAGGAATTCGAACCAACTTCGATTTTTTTGGATTTTGATGAGTTTTTTTGTTGGAGGAGTTAAATTTGAGTGAATTTAGATGAAATTTACGTCTATTTTTTTGATTTCATATAAATTTTTAGTCAAATAGTAATAAAGGAATTTGAACCAACTTCGATTTTTTTGGATTTTGATGATTTTGGTTGTTGGAGGAGTTAAATTTGAGTAAATTTAGATGAAATTAACACCTTATTTTTGGATTTTATATAAATTTTTAGTCAAATTGTAATAAAGGGATTTGAAACAACTTCGATTTTTTTGGATTTTGATGAATTTTTTTGTAGGAGGAGCTAAATTTGATTGAATTTAGATGAAATATACTTACATTTTTTGGGATTTTATATAAATTTTTAGTCAAATTGTAATAAAGTACATTGAAACCAACTTGGATTTTTTTGAATTTTGATGAATTTTTTTGTTGGAGGAGCTAAATTTGAGTGAATTTAGATGAAATTTACTTTTCTTTTTTTGTATTTTATATAAATTTTTAGTCAAATTGTAATAAAGCAATTTGAACCAACTTCGATTTTTTTGGATTTTGATGAGTTTTTTTGTTGGAGGAGTTAAATTTGAGTGAATTTAGATGAAATTTACTTCTGTTTTTTTGATTTCATATAAATTTTTAGTCAAATTGTAATAAAGGAATTTGAAACCAACTTCGGTTTTTTTTTATTTTGATGAATTTTTTTGTAGGAGGAGCTAAATTTGATTGAATTTAGATGAAATTTACTTTCATTTTTTTGCATTTTATATAAATTTTTAGTCAAATTGTAATAAAGTACATTGAAACCAACTTGGATTTTTTTGGATTTTGATGAATTTTTTTGTTGGAGGAGCTAAATTTGTGTGAATTTAGATGAAATTTACTTTTATTTTTTTGTATTTTATATAAATTTTTAGTCAAATTGTAATAAAGCAATTTGAACCAACTTCGATTTTTTTGGATTTTGATGAGTTTTTTTGTTTGGAGGATCTAAATTTGAGTGAATTTAGATGAAATTTACTTTTACTTTTTTGGATTTTATATAAATTTTTAGTCAAATTGTAATAAAGTAATTTGAAATCAACTTCGATTTTTTTGGATTTTGATGAATTTTTTTGTTGGAGGAGCTAAATTTGAGTGAATTTAGATGAAATTTACTTTTATTTTTTTGGATTTTATATAAATTTTTAGTCAAATTGTAATAAAGTACATTGAAACCAACTTGGATTTTTTTGGATTTTGATGAATTTTTTTGTTGGAGGAGCTAAATTTGAGTGAATTTAGATGAAATTTACTTTTATTTTTTTGTATTTTATACAAATTTTTAGTCAAACTGTAATAAAGTACTTAGAAACCAACTTCGATTTTTTTGGATTTTGATGAATTTTTTTGTTGGAGGAGCTAAATTTGAGTGAATTTACATGAAATTTACTTTTATTTTTTTTGGATTTTATATAAATTTTTAGTCAAATTGTAATAAAGTAATTTGAAACCAACTTCGATTTTTTGGATTTTGATGAATTTTTTGTTGGAGGAGCTAAATTTGAGTGAATTTAGATGAAATTTACTATTATTTTTTTGGATTTTATATAAATTTTTAGTCAAATTGTAATAAAGGAATTTGAACCAGCTTCGATTTTTTTTGGATTTTGATGAGTTTTTTTGTTGGAGGCGTTAAATTTGAGTGAATTTAGATGAAATTTACTTTTATTTTTTTGGATTTTATATAAATTTTTAGTCTAATAGTAATAAAGGAATTTGAACCAACTTCGATTTTTTTGGATTTTGATGATTTTGGTTGTTGGAGGAGTTAAATTTGAGTAAATTTAGATGAAATTAACACCTTATTTTTGGATTTTATATAAATTTTTAGTCAAATTGTAATAAAGGGATTTGAAACAACTTCGATTTTTTTGGATTTTGATGAATTTTTTTGTAGGAGGAGCTAAATTTGATTGAATTTAGATGAAATATACTTTCATTTTTTGGGATTTTATATAAATTTTTAGTCAAATGGTAATAAAGTACATTGAAACCAACTTGGATTTTTTTGAATTTTGATGATTTTTTTTGTTGGAGGAGCTAAATTTGAGTGAATTTAGATGAAATTTACTTTTCTTTTTTTGTATTTTATATAACTTTTTAGTCAAATTGTAATAAAGCAATTTGAACCAACTTCGATTTTTTTGGATTTTGATGAGTTTTTTTGTTGGAGGAGTTAAATTTGAGTGAATTTAGATGAAATTTACTTCTGTTTTTTTGATTTCATATAAATTTTTAGTCAAATTGTAATAAAGGAATTTGAAACCAACTTCGGTTTTTTTGGATTTTGATGAATTTTTTTGTAGGAGGAGCTAAATTTGATTGAATTTAGATGAAATTTACTTTCATTTTTTTGCATTTTATATAAATTTTTAGTCAAATTGTAATAAAGTACATTGAAACCAACTTGGATTTTTTTGGATTTTGATGAATTTTTTTGTTGGAGGAGCTAAATTTGTGTGAATTTAGATGAAATTTACTTTTATTTTTTTGTATTTTATATAAATTTTTAGTCAAATTGTAATAAAGCAATTTGAACCAACTTCGATTTTTTTGGATTTTGATGAGTTTTTTTGTTTGGAGGATCTAAATTTGAGTGAATTTAGATGAAATTTACTTTTACTTTTTTGGATTTTATATAAATTTTTAGTCAAATTGTAATAAAGTAATTTGAAATCAACTTCGATTTTTTTGGATTTTGATGAATTTTTTTGTTGGAGGAGCTAAATTTGAGTGAAATTAGATGAAATTTACTTTTATTTTTTTGGATTTTATATAAATTTTTAGTCAAATTGTAATAAAGTACATTGAAACCAACTTGGATTTTTTTGGATTTTGATGAATTTTTTTGTTGGAGGAGCTAAATTTGAGTGAATTTAGATGAAATTTACTTTTATTTTTTTGTATTTTATACAAATTTTTAGTCAAACTGTAATAAAGTACTTAGAAACCAACTTCGATTTTTTTGGATTTTGATGAATTTTTTTGTTGGAGGAGCTAAATTTGAGTGAATTTACATGAAATTTACTTTTATTTTTTTTGGATTTTATATAAATTTTTAGTCAAATTGTAATAAAGTAATTTGAAACCAACTTCGATTTTTTGGATTTTGATGAATTTTTTGTTGGAGGAGCTAAATTTGAGTGAATTTAGATGAAATTTACTATTATTTTTTTGGATTTTATATAAATTTTTAGTCAAATTGTAATAAAGGAATTTGAACCAGCTTCGATTTTTTTTGGATTTTGATGAGTTTTTTTGTTGGAGGCGTTAAATTTGAGTGAATTTAGATGAAATTTACTTTTATTTTTTTGGATTTTATATAAATTTTTAGTCTAATAGTAATAAAGGAATTTGAACCAACTTCGATTTTTTTGGATTTTGATGATTTTGGTTGTTGGAGGAGTTAAATTTGAGTAAATTTAGATGAAATTAACACCTTATTTTTGGATTTTATATAAATTTTTAGTCAAATTGTAATAAAGGGATTTGAAACAACTTCGATTTTTTTGGATTTTGATGATTTTTTTTGTAGGAGGAGCTAAATTTGATTGAATTTAGATGAAATTTACTTTCATTTTTTGGGATTTTATATAAATTTTTAGTCAAATTGTAATAAAGTACATTGAAACCAACTTGGATTTTTTTGAATTTTGATGAATTTTTTTGTGGGAGGAGCTAAATTTGAGTGAATTTAGATGAAATTTACTTTTCTTTTTTTGTATTTTATATAAATTTTTAGTCAAATTGTAATAAAGCAATTTGAACCAACTTCAATTTTTTTGGATTTTGATGAGTTTTTTTGTTGGAGGAGTTAAATTTGAGTGAATTTAGATGAAATTTACTTCTGTTTTTTTGATTTCATATAAATTTTTAGTCAAATTGTAATAAAGGAATTTGAAACCAACTTCGGTTTTTTTGGATTTTGATGAATTTTTTTGTAGGAGGAGCTAAATTTGATTGAATTTAGATGAAATTTACTTTCATTTTTTTGCATTTTATATAAATTTTTAGTCAAATTGTAATAAAGTACATTGAAACCAACTTGGATTTTTTTGGATTTTGATGATTTTTTTTGTTGGAGGAGCTAAATTTGAGTGAATTTAGATGAATTTTACTATTATTTTTTTGGATTTTATATAAATTTTTAGTCAAATTGTAATAAAGGAATTTGAACCAGCTTCGATTTTTTTTGGATTTTGATGAGTTTTTTTGTTGGAGGCCTTAAATTTGAGTGAATTTAGATGAAATTTACTTTTATTTTTTTGGATTTTATATAAATTTTTAGTCAAATAGTAATAAAGGAATTTGAACCAACTTCGATTTTTTTGGATTTTGATGATTTTGGTTGTTGGAGGAGTTAAATTTGAGTAAATTTTGATGAAATTAACACCTTATTTTTGGATTTTATATAAATTTTTAGTCAAATTGTAATAAAGGGATTTGAAACAACTTCGATTTTTTTGGATTTTGATGAATTTTTTTGTAGGAGGAGCTAAATTTGATTGAATTTAGATGAAATTTACTTTCATTTTTTGGGATTTTATATAAATTTTTAGTCAAATTGTAATAAAGTACATTGAAACCAACTTGGATTTTTTTGGATTTTGATGAATTTTTTTGTTGGAGGAGCTAAATTTGAGTGAATTTAGATGAAATTTACTTTTATTTTTTTGGATTTTATATAAATTTTTAGTCAAATTGTAATAAAGTACATTGAAACCAACTTGGATTTTTTTGGATTTTGATGAATTTTTTTGTTGGAGGAGCTAAATTTGAGTGAATTTTGATGAAATTTACTTTTATTTTTTTGTATTTTATACAAATTTTTAGTCAAACTGTAATAAAGTACTTAGAAACCAACTTCGATTTTTTTGGATTTTGATGAATTTTTTTGTTGGAGGAGCTAAATTTGAGTGAATTTACATGAAATTTACTTTTATTTTTTTTGGATTTTATATAAATTTTTAGTCAAATTGTAATAAAGTAATTTGAAACCAACTTCGATTTTTTGGATTTTGATGAATTTTTTGTTGGAGGAGCTAAATTTGAGTGAATTTAGATGAAATTTACTATTATTTTTTTGGATTTTATATAAATTTTTAGTCAAATTGTAATAAAGGAATTCGAACCAACTTCGATTTTTTTGGATTTTGATGAGTTTTTTTGTTGGAGGAGTTAAATTTGAGTGAATTTAGATGAAATTTACTTCTATTTTTTTGATTTCATATAAATTTTTAGTCAAATAGTAATAAAGGAATTTGAACCAGCTTCGATTTTTTTGGATTTTGATGAGTTTTTTTGTTGGAGGAGTTAAATTTGAGTGAATTTAGACGAAATTTACTTTTATTTTTTTGGATTTTATATAAATTTTTAGTCAAATTGTAATAAAGGAATTTGAACCAACTTCGATTTTTTTGGATTTTGATGAGTTTTTTTGTTGGAGGAGTTAAATTTGAGTGAATTTAGTAGAAATTTATTTCTATTTTTTTTTGATTTCATATAAATTTTTAGTCAAATTGTAATAAAGTACTTAGAAACCAACTCGCGATTTTTTTGGATTTTGATGAATTTTTTTGTTGGAGGAGCTAAATTTGAGTGAATTTACATGAAATTTACTTTTATTTTTTTGGATTTTATATAAATTTTTAGTCAAATTGTAATAAAGGAATTCGAACCAACTTCGATTTTTTTGGATTTTGATGAGTTTTTTTGTTGGAGGAGTTAAATTTGAGTGAATTTAGATGAAATTTACGTCTATTTTTTTGATTTCATATAAATTTTTAGTCAAATAGTAATAAAGGAATTTGAACCAACTTCGATTTTTTTGGATTTTGATGATTTTGGTTGTTGGAGGAGTTAAATTTGAGTAAATTTAGATGAAATTAACACCTTATTTTTGGATTTTATATAAATTTTTAGTCAAATTGTAATAAAGGGATTTGAAACAACTTCGATTTTTTTGGATTTTGATGAATTTTTTTGTAGGAGGAGCTAAATTTGATTGAATTTAGATGAAATATACTTTCATTTTTTGGGATTTTATATAAATTTTTAGTCAAATTGTAATAAAGTACATTGAAACCAACTTGGATTTTTTTGAATTTTGATGAATTTTTTTGTTGGAGGAGTTAAATTTGAGTGAATTTAGATGAAATTTACTTCTGTTTTTTTGATTTCATATAAATTTTTAGTCAAATTGTAATAAAGGAATTTGAAACCAACTTCGGTTTTTTTGGATTTTGATGAATTTTTTTGTAGGAGGAGCTAAATTTGATTGAATTTAGATTAAATTTACTTTCATTTTTTTGCATTTTATATAAATTTTTAGTCAAATTGTAATAAAGTACATTGAAACCAACTTGGATTTTTTTGGATTTTGATGAATTTTTTTGTTGGAGGAGCTAAATTTGTGTGAATTTAGATGAAATTTACTTTTATTTTTTTGTATTTTATATAAATTTTTAGTCAAATTGTAATAAAGCAATTTGAACCAACTTCGATTTTTTTGGATTTTGATGAGTTTTTTTGTTTGGAGGAGCTAAATTTGAGTGAATTTAGATGAAATTTACTTTTACTTTTTTGGATTTTATATAAAATTTTAGTCAAATTGTAATAAAGTAATTTGAAATCAACTTCGATTTTTTTGGATTTTGATGAATTTTTTTGTTGGAGGAGCTAAATTTGAGTGAATTTAGATGAAATTTACTTCTGTTTTTTTGATTTCATATAAATTTTTAGTCAAATTGTAATAAAGGAATTTGAAACCAACTTCGGTTTTTTTGGATTTTGATGAATTTTTTTGTAGGAGGAGCTAAATTTGATTGAATTTAGATTAAATTTACTTTCATTTTTTTGCATTTTATATAAATTTTTAGTCAAATTGTAATAAAGTACATTGAAACCAACTTGGATTTTTTTGGATTTTGATGAATTTTTTTGTTGGAGGAGCTAAATTTGTGTGAATTTAGATGAAATTTACTTTTATTTTTTTGTATTTTATATAAATTTTTAGTCAAATTGTAATAAAGCAATTTGAACCAACTTCGATTTTTTTGGATTTTGATGAGTTTTTTTGTTTGGAGGAGCTAAATTTTAGTGAATTTAGATGAAATTTACTTTTACTTTTTTGGATTTTATATAAAATTTTAGTCAAATTGTAATAAAGTAATTTGAAATCAACTTCGATTTTTTTGGATTTTGATGAATTTTTTTGTTGGAGGAGCTAAATTTGAGTGAATTTAGATGAAATTTACTTTTATTTTTTTGGATTTTATATAAATTTTTAGTCAAATTGTAATAAAGTACATTGAAACCAACTTGGATTTTTTTGGATTTTGATGAATTTTTTTGTTGGAGGAGCTAAATTTGAGTGAATTTAGATGAAATTTACTTTTATTTTTTTGTATTTTATACAAATTTTTAGTCAAACTGTAATAAAGTACTTAGAAACCAACTTCGGTTTTTTTGGATTTTGATGAATTTTTTTGTAGGAGGAGCTAAATTTGATTGAATTTAGATGAAATTTACTTTCATTTTTTTTGGATTTTATATAAATTTTTAGTCAAATTGTAATAAAGTACATTGAAACCAACTTCGATTTTTTGGATTTTGATGAATTTTTTGTTGGAGGAGCTAAATTTGAGTGAATTTAGATGAAATTTACTATTATTTTTTTGGATTTTATATAAATTTTTAGTCAAATTGTAATAAAGGAATTTGAACCAGCTTCGATTTTTTTTGGATTTTGATGAGTTTTTTTGTTGGAGGCGTTAAATTTGAGTGAATTTAGATGAAATTTACTTTTATTTTTTTGGATTTTATATAAATTTTTAGTCAAATAGTAATAAAGGAATTTGAACCAACTTCGATTTTTTTGGATTTTGATGATTTTGGTTGTTGGAGGAGCTAAATTTGATTGAATTTAGATGAAATTTACTTTCATTTTTTGGGATTTTATATAAATTTTTAGTCAAATTGTAATAAAGTACATTGAAACCAACTTGGATTTTTTTGGATTTTGATGAATTTTTTGTTGGAGGAGCTAAATTTGAGTGAATTTTGATGAAATTTACTTTTATTTTTTTGTATTTTATACAAATTTTTAGTCAAACTGTAATAAAGTACTTAGAAACCAACTTCGATTTTTTTGGATTTTGATGATTTTTTTTGTAGGAGGAGCTAAATTTGATTGAATTTAGATGAAATTTACTTTCATTTTTTGGGATTTTATATAAATTTTTAGTCAAATTGTAATAAAGTACATTGAAACCAACTTGGATTTTTTTGAATTTTGATGAATTTTTTTGTGGGAGGAGCTAAATTTGAGTGAATTTAGATGAAATTTACTTTTCTTTTTTTGTATTTTATATAAATTTTTAGTCAAATTGTAATAAAGCAATTTGAACCAACTTCGATTTTTTTGGATTTTGATGAGTTTTTTTGTTGGAGGAGTTAAATTTGAGTGAATTTAGATGAAATTTACTTCTGTTTTTTTGATTTCATATAAATTTTTAGTCAAATTGTAATAAAGGAATTTGAAACCAACTTCGGTTTTTTTGGATTTTGATGAATTTTTTTGTAGGAGGAGCTAAATTTGATTGAATTTAGATGAAATTTACTTTCATTTTTTTGCATTTTATATAAATTTTTAGTCAAATTGTAATAAAGTACATTGAAACCAACTTGGATTTTTTTGGATTTTGATGATTTTTTTTGTTGGAGGAGCTAAATTTGAGTGAATTTAGATGAATTTTACTATTATTTTTTTGGATTTTATATAAATTTTTAGTCAAACTGTAATAAAGTACTTAGAAACCAACTCGCGATTTTTTTGGATTTTGATGAATTTTTTTGTTGGAGGAGCTAAATTTGAGTGAATTTACATGAAATTTACTTTTATTTTTTTGGATTTTATATAAATTTTTAGTCAAATTGTAATAAAGGAATTCGAACCAACTTCGATTTTTTTGGATTTTGTTGAGTTTTTTTGTTGGAGGAGTTAAATTTGAGTGAATTTAGATGAAATTTACGTCTATTTTTTTGATTTCATATAAATTTTTAGTCAAATAGTAATAAAGGAATTTGAACCAACTTCGATTTTTTTGGATTTTGATGATTTTGGTTGTTGGAGGAGTTAAATTTGAGTAAATTTAGATGAAATTAACACCTTATTTTTGGATTTTATATAAATTTTTAGTCAAATTGTAATAAAGGGATTTGAAACAACTTCGATTTTTTTGGATTTTGATGAATTTTTTTGTAGGAGGAGCTAAATTTGATTGAATTTAGATGAAATATACTTTCATTTTTTGGGATTTTATATAAATTTTTAGTCAAATTGTAATAAAGTACATTGAAACCAACTTGGATTTTTTTGATTTTTGATGAATTTTTTTGTTGGAGGAGCTAAATTTGAGTGAATTTAGATGAAATTTACTTTTCTTTTTTTGTATTTTATATAAATTTTTAGTCAAATTGTAATAAAGCAATTTGAACCAACTTCGATTTTTTTGGATTTTGATGAGTTTTTTTGTTGGAGGAGTTAAATTCGAGTGAATTTAGATGAAATTTACTTCTGTTTTTTTGATTTCATATAAATTTTTAGTCAAATTGTAATAAAGGAATTTGAAACCAACTTCGGTTTTTTTGGATTTTGATGAATTTTTTTGTAGGAGGAGCTAAATTTGATTGAATTTAGATGAAATTTACTTTCATTTTTTTGCATTTTATATAAATTTTTAGTCAAATTGTAATAAAGTACATTGAAACCAACTTGGATTTTTTTGGATTTTGATGAATTTTTTTGTTGGAGGAGCTAAATTTGTGTGAATTTAGATGAAATTTACTTTTATTTTTTTGTATTTTATATAAATTTTTAGTCAAATTGTAATAAAGCAATTTGAACCAACTTCGATTTTTTTGGATTTTGATGAGTTTTTTTTGTTTGGAGGAGCTAAATTTGAGTGAATTTAGATGAAATTTACTTTTACTTTTTTGGATTTTATATAAATTTTTAGTCAAATTGTAATAAAGTAATTTGAAATCAACTTCGATTTTTTTGGATTTTGATGAATTTTTTTGTTGGAGGAGCTAAATTTGAGTGAATTTAGATGAAATTTACTTTTATTTTTTTGGATTTTAAATAAATTTTTAGTCAAATTGTAATAAAGTACATTGAAACCAACTTGGATTTTTTTGGATTTTGATGAATTTTTTTGTTGGAGGAGCTAAATTTGAGTGAATTTAGATGAAATTTACTTTTATTTTTTTGTATTTTATACAAATTTTTAGTCAAACTGTAATAAAGTAGTTAGAAACCAACTTCGATTTTTTTGGATTTTGATGAATTTTTTTGTTGGAGGAGCTAAATTTGAGTGAATTTACATGAAATTTACTTTTATTTTTTTTGGATTTTATATAAATTTTTAGTCAAATTGTAATAAAGTAATTTGAAACCAACTTCGATTTTTTGGATTTTGATGAATTTTTTGTTGGAGGAGCTAAATTTGAGTGAATTTAGATGAAATTTACTATTATTTTTTTGGATTTTATATAAATTTTTAGTCAAATTGTAATAAAGGAATTTGAACCAGCTTCGATTTTTTTTGGATTTTGATGAGTTTTTTTGTTGGAGGCGTTAAATTTGAGTGAATTTAGATGAAATTTACTTTTATTTTTTTGGATTTTATATAAATTTTTAGTCAAATAGTAATAAAGGAATTTGAACCAACTTCGATTTTTTTGGATTTTGATGATTTTGGTTGTTGGAGGAGTTAAATTTGAGTAAATTTAGATGAAATTAACACCTTTTTTTTGGATTTTATATAAATTTTTAGTCAAATTGTAATAAAGGGATTTGAAACAACTTCGATTTTTTTGGATTTTGATGAATTTTTTTGTAGGAGGAGCTAAATTTGATTGAATTTAGATGAAATTTACTTTCATTTTTTGGGATTTTATATAAATTTTTAGTCAAATTGTAATTAAGTACATTGAAACCAACTTGGATTTTTTTGAATTTTGATGAATTTTTTTGTGGGAGGAGCTAAATTTGAGTGAATTTAGATGAAATTTACTTTTCTTTTTTTGTATTTTATATAAATTTTTAGTCAAATTGTAATAAAGCAATTTGAACCAACTTCGATTTTTTTGGATTTTGATGAGTTTTTTTGTTGGAGGAGTTAAATTTGAGTGAATTTAGATGAAATTTACTTCTGTTTTTTTGATTTCATATAAATTTTTAGTCAAATTGTAATAAAGGAATTTGAAACCAACTTCGGTTTTTTTGGATTTTGATGAATTTTTTTGTAGGAGGAGCTAAATTTGATTGAATTTAGATGAAATTTACTTTCATTTTTTTGCATTTTATATAAATTTTTAGTCAAATTGTAATAAAGTACATTGAAACCAACTTGGATTTTTTTGGATTTTGATGAATTTTTTTGTTGGAGGAGCTAAATTTGTGTGAATTTAGATGAAATTTACTTTTATTTTTTTGTATTTTATATAAATTTTTAGTCAAATTGTAATAAAGCAATTTGAACCAACTTCGATTTTTTTGGATTTTGATGAGTTTTTTTGTTTGGAGGAGCTAAATTTGAGTGAATTTAGATGAAATTTACTTTTACTTTTTTGGATTTTATATAAATTTTTAGTCAAATTGTAATAAAGTAATTTGAAATCAACTTCGATTTTTTTGGATTTTGATGAATTTTTTTGTTGGAGGAGCTAAATTTGAGTGAATTTAGATGAAATTTACTTTTTTTTTTTTGGATTTTATATAAATTTTTAGTCAAATTGTAATAAAGTACATTGAAACCAACTTGGATTTTTTTGGATTTTGATGAATTTTTTTGTTGGAGGAGCTAAATTTGAGTGAATTTAGATGAAATTTACTTTTATTTTTTTGTATTTTATACAAATTTTTAGTCAAACTGTAATAAAGTACTTAGAAACCAACTTCGATTTTTTTGGATTTTGATGAATTTTTTTGTTGGAGGAGCTAAATTTGAGTGAATTTACATGAAATTTACTTTTATTTTTTTTGGATTTTATATAAATTTTTAGTCAAATTGTAATAAAGTAATTTGAAACCAACTTCGATTTTTTGGATTTTGATGAATTTTTTGTTGGAGGAGCTAAATTGGAGTGAATTTAGATGAAATTTACTATTATTTTTTTTGGATTTTATATAAATTTTTAGTCAAATTGTAATAAAGGAATTTGAACCAGCTTCGATTTTTTTTGGATTTTGATGAGTTTTTTTGTTGGAGGCGTTAAATTTGAGTGACTTTAGATGAAATTTACTTTTATTTTTTTGTATTTTATATAAATTTTTAGTCAAATAGTAATAAAGGAATTTGAACCAACTTCGATTTTTTTGGATTTTGATGATTTTGGTTGTTGGAGGAGTTAAATTTGAGTAAATTTAGATGAAATTAACACCTTATT
Organism: Andrena chrysosceles; assembly: GCA_963855975.1. Classification (NCBI taxonomy): domain Eukaryota; kingdom Metazoa; phylum Arthropoda; class Insecta; order Hymenoptera; family Andrenidae; genus Andrena; species Andrena chrysosceles. The sequence goes on from CAWLCU010000532.1 coordinate 163,749, forward strand.
TTTGGATTTTATATAAATTTTTAGTCAAATTGTAATAAAGGGATTTGAAACAACTTCGATTTTTTTGGATTTTGATCAATTTTTTTGTAGGAGGAGCTAAATTTGATTGAATTTAGATGAAATTTACTTTCATTTTTTTGCATTTTATATAAATTTTTAGTCAAATTGTAATAAAGTACATTGAAACCAACTTGGATTTTTTTGGATTTTGATGAATTTTTTTGTTGGAGGAGCTAAATTTGTGTGAATTTAGATGAAATTTACTTTTATTTTTTTGTATTTTATATAAATTTTTAGTCAAATTGTAATAAAGCAATTTGAACCAACTTCGATTTTTTTGGATTTTGATGAGTTTTTTTGTTTGGTGGAGCTAAATTTGAGTGAATTTAGATGAAATTTACTTTTACTTTTTTGGATTTTATATAAATTTTTAGTCAAATTGTAATAAAGTAATTTGAAATCAACTTCGATTTTTTTGGATTTTGATGAATTTTTTTGTTGGAGGAGCTAAATTTGAGTGAATTTAGATGAAATTTACTTTTATTTTTTTGGATTTTATATAAATTTTTAGTCAAATTGTAATAAAGTACATTGAAACCAACTTGGATTTTTTTGGATTTTGATGAATTTTTTTGTTGGAGGAGCTAAATTTGAGTGAATTTAGATGAAATTTACTTTTATTTTTTTGTATTTTATACAAATTTTTAGTCAAACTGTAATAAAGTACTTAGAAACCAACTTCGATTTTTTTGGATTTTGATGAATTTTTTTGTTGGAGGAGCTAAATTTGAGTGAATTTACATGAAATTTACTTTTATTTTTTTTGGATTTTATATAAATTTTTAGTCAAATTGTAATAAAGTAATTTGAAACCAACTTCGATTTTTTGGATTTTGATGAATTTTTTGTTGGAGGAGCTAAATTTGAGTGAATTTAGATGAAATTTACTATTATTTTTTTGGATTTTATATAAATTTTTAGTCAAATTGTAATAAAGGAATTTGAACCAGCTTCGATTTTTTTTGGATTTTGATGAGTTGTTTTGTTGGAGGCGTTAAATTTGAGTGAATTTAGATGAAATTTACTTTTATTTTTTTGGATTTTATATAAATTTTTAGTCAAATAGTAATAAAGGAATTTGAACCAACTTCGATTTTTTTGGATTTTGATGATTTTGGTTGTTGGAGGAGTTAAATTTGAGTAAATTTAGATGAAATTAACACCTTTTTTTTGGATTTTATATAAATTTTTAGTCAAATTGTAATAAAGGGATTTGAAACAACTTCGATTTTTTTGGATTTTGATGAATTTTTTTGTAGGAGGAGCTAAATTTGATTGAATTTAGATGAAATTTACTTTCATTTTTTGGGATTTTATATAAATTTTTAGTCAAATTGTAATTAAGTACATTGAAACCAACTTGGATTTTTTTGAATTTTGATGAATTTTTTTGTGGGAGGAGCTAAATTTGAGTGAATTTAGATGAAATTTACTTTTCTTTTTTTGTATTTTATATAAATTTTTAGTCAAATTGTAATAAAGCAATTTGAACCAACTTCGATTTTTTTGGATTTTGATGAGTTTTTTTGTTGGAGGAGTTAAATTTGAGTGAATTTAGATGAAATTTACTTCTGTTTTTTTGATTTCATATAAATTTTTAGTCAAATTGTAATAAAGGAATTTGAAACCAACTTCGGTTTTTTTGGATTTTGATGAATTTTTTTGTAGGAGGAGCTAAATTTGATTGAATTTAGATGAAATTTACTTTCATTTTTTTGCATTTTATATAAATTTTTAGTCAAATTGTAATAAAGTACATTGAAACCAACTTGGATTTTTTTGGATTTTGATGAATTTTTTTGTTGGAGGAGCTAAATTTGTGTGAATTTAGATGAAATTTACTTTTATTTTTTTGTATTTTATATAAATTTTTAGTCAAATTGTAATAAAGCAATTTGAACCAACTTCGATTTTTTTGGATTTTGATGAGTTTTTTTGTTTGGAGGAGCTAAATTTGAGTGAATTTAGATGAAATTTACTTTTACTTTTTTGGATTTTATATAAATTTTTAGTCAAATTGTAATAAAGTAATTTGAAATCAACTTCGATTTTTTTGGATTTTGATGAATTTTTTTGTTGGAGGAGCTAAATTTGAGTGAATTTAGATGAAATTTACTTTTTTTTTTTTGGATTTTATATAAATTTTTAGTCAAATTGTAATAAAGTACATTGAAACCAACTTGGATTTTTTTGGATTTTGATGAATTTTTTTGTTGGAGGAGCTAAATTTGAGTGAATTTAGATGAAATTTACTTTTATTTTTTTGTATTTTATACAAATTTTTAGTCAAACTGTAATAAAGTACTTAGAAACCAACTTCGATTTTTTTGGATTTTGATGAATTTTTTTGTTGGAGGAGCTAAATTTGAGTGAATTTACATGAAATTTACTTTTATTTTTTTTGGATTTTATATAAATTTTTAGTCAAATTGTAATAAAGTAATTTGAAACCAACTTCGATTTTTTGGATTTTGATGAATTTTTTGTTGGAGGAGCTAAATTGGAGTGAATTTAGATGAAATTTACTATTATTTTTTTGGATTTTATATAAATTTTTAGTCAAATTGTAATAAAGGAATTTGAACCAGCTTCGATTTTTTTTGGATTTTGATGAGTTTTTTTGTTGGAGGCGTTAAATTTGAGTGAATTTAGATGAAATTTACTTTTATTTTTTTGTATTTTATATAAATTTTTAGTCAAATAGTAATAAAGGAATTTGAACCAACTTCGATTTTTTTGGATTTTGATGATTTTGGTTGTTGGAGGAGTTAAATTTGAGTAAATTTAGATGAAATTAACACCTTATTTTTGGATTTTATATAAATTTTTAGTCAAATTGTAATAAAGGGATTTGAAACAACTTCGATTTTTTTGGATTTTGATCAATTTTTTTGTAGGAGGAGCTAAATTTGATTGAATTTAGATGAAATTTACTTTCATTTTTTTGCATTTTATATAAATTTTTAGTCAAATTGTAATAAAGTACATTGAAACCAACTTGGATTTTTTTGGATTTTGATGAATTTTTTTGTTGGAGGAGCTAAATTTGTGTGAATTTAGATGAAATTTACTTTTATTTTTTTGTATTTTATATAAATTTTTAGTCAAATTGTAATAAAGCAATTTGAACCAACTTCGATTTTTTTGGATTTTGATGAGTTTTTTTGTTTGGAGGAGCTAAATTTGAGTGAATTTAGATGAAATTTACTTTTACTTTTTTGGATTTTATATAAATTTTTAGTCAAATTGTAATAAAGTAATTTGAAATCAACTTCGATTTTTTTGGATTTTGATGAATTTTTTTGTTGGAGGAGCTAAATTTGAGTGAATTTAGATGAAATTTACTTTTATTTTTTTGGATTTTATATAAATTTTTAGTCAAATTGTAATAAAGTACATTGAAACCAACTTGGATTTTTTTGGATTTTGATGAATTTTTTTGTTGGAGGAGCTAAATTTGAGTGAATTTAGATGAAATTTACTTTTATTTTTTTGTATTTTATACAAATTTTTAGTCAAACTGTAATAAAGTACTTAGAAACCAACTTCGATTTTTTTGGATTTTGATGAATTTTTTTGTTGGAGGAGCTAAATTTGAGTGAATTTACATGAAATTTACTTGTATTTTTTTTGGATTTTATATAAATTTTTAGTCAAATTGTAATAAAGTAATTTGAAACCAACTTCGATTTTTTGGATTTTGATGAATTTTTTGTTGGAGGAGCTAAATTGGAGTGAATTTAGATGAAATTTACTATTATTTTTTTGGATTTTATATAAATTTTTAGTCAAATTGTAATAAAGGAATTTGAACCAGCTTCGATTTTTTTGGGATTTTGATGAGTTTTTTTGTTGGAGGCGTTAAATTTGAGTGAATTTAGATGAAATTTACTTTTATTTTTTTGTATTTTATATAAATTTTTAGTCAAATAGTAATAAAGGAATTTGAACCAACTTCGATTTTTTTGGATTTTGATGATTTTGGTTGTTGGAGGAGTTAAATTTGAGTAAATTTAGATGAAATTAACACCTTATTTTTGGATTTTATATAAATTTTTAGTCAAATTGTAATAAAGGGATTTGAAACAACTTCGATTTTTTTGGATTTTGATCAATTTTTTTGTAGGAGGAGCTAAATTTGATTGAATTTAGATGAAATTTACTTTCATTTTTTGGGATTTTATATAAATTTTTAGTCAAATTGTAATAAAGTACATTGAAACCAACTTGGATTTTTTTGAATTTTGATGAATTTTTTTGTGGGAGGAGCTGAATTTGAGTGAATTTAGATGAAATTTACTTTTCTTTTTTTGTATTTTATATAAATTTTTAGTCAAATTGTAATAAAGCAATTTGAACCAACTTCGATTTTTTTGGATTTTGATGAGTTTTTTTGTTGGAGGAGTTAAATTTGAGTGAATTCAGATGAAATTTACTTCTGTTTTTTTGATTTCATATAAATTTTTAGTCAAATTGTAATAAAGGAATTTGAAACCAACTTCGGTTTTTTTGGATTTTGATGAATTTTTTTGTAGGAGGAGCTAAATTTGATTGAATTTAGATGAAATTTACTTTCATTTTTTTGCATTTTATATAAATTTTTAGTCAAATTGTAATAAAGTACATTGAAACCAACTTGGATTTTTTTGGATTTTGATGAATTTTTTTGTCGGAGGAGCTAAATTTGAGTGAATTTAGATGAAATTTACTTTTCTTTTTTTGTATTTTATATAAATTTTTAGTCAAATTGTAATAAAGCAATTTGGACCAACTTCGATTTTTTTGGATTTTGATGAGTTTTTTGTTTGGAGGAGCTAAATTTGAGTGAATTTAGATGAAATTTACTTTTATTTTTTTTTATTTTATATAAATTTTTAGTCAAATTGTAATAAAGGAATTTGAACCAACTTCGATTTTTTTGGATTTTGATGAGTTTTTTTGTTGGAGGAGTTAAATTTGAGTGAATTTAGTAGAAATTTACTTTTATTTTTTTGGATTTTATATAAATTTTTAGTCAAATTGTAATAAAGGAATTTGAACCAACTTCGATTTTTTTGGATTTTGATGAGATTTTTTGTTGGAGGAGTTAAATTTGAGTGAATTTTGTAGAAATTTATTTCTATTTTTTTGGATTTTATATAAATTTTTAGTCAAATTGTAATAAATTACATTGAAACCAACTTGGATTTTTTTGGATTTTGATGAATTTTTTTGTTGGAGGAGCTAAATTTGAGTGAATTTACATGAAATTTACTTTTATTTTTTTTGGATTTTATATAAATTTTTAGTCAAATTGTAATAAGGGAATTCGAACCAACTTCGATTTTTTTGGATTTTGATGATTTTTTTTGTTGGAGGAGTTAAATTTGAGTGAATTTAGATGAAATTTACTTCTATTTTTTTGATTTCATATAAATTTTTAGTCAAATAGTAATAAAGGAATTTGAACCAGCTTCGATTTTTTTGGATTTTGATGAGTTTTTTTGTTGGAGGAGTTAAACTTGAGTGAATTTAGATGAAATTTACTTTTATTTTTTTGGATTTTATATAAATTTTTAGTCAAATTGTAATAAAGGAATTTGAACCAACTTCGATTTTTTTGGATTTTGATGAGTTTTTTTGTTGGAGGAGTTAAATTTGAGTGAATTTAGTAGAAATTTATTTCTATTTTTTTTTGATTTCATATAAATTTTTAGTCAAACTGTAATAAAGTACTTAGAAACCAACTCGCGATTTTTTTGGATTTTGATGAATTTTTTTGTTGGAGGAGTTAAATTTGAGTGAATTTAGATGAAATTTACGTCTATTTTTTTGATTTCATATAAATTTTTAGTCAAATAGTAATAAAGGAATTTGAACCAACTTCGATTTTTTTGGGTTTTGATGATTTTGGTTGTTGGAGGAGTTAAATTTGAGTAAATTTAGATGAAATTAACACCTTATTTTTGGATTTTATATAAATTTTTAGTCAAATTGTAATAAAGGGATTTGAAACAACTTCGATTTTTTTGGATTTTGATCAATTTTTTTGTAGGAGGAGCTAAATTTGATTGAATTTAGATGAAATTTACTTTCATTTTTTGGGATTTTATATAAATTTTTAGTCAAATTGTAATAAAGTACATTGAAACCAACTTGGATTTTTTTGGATTTTGATGAATTTTTTTGTTGGAGGAGCTAAATTTGAGTGAATTTAGATGAAATTTACTTTTCTTTTTTTGTATTTTATATAAATTTTTAGTCAAATTGTAATAAATTACATTGAAACCAACTTGGATTTTTTTGGATTTTGATGAATTTTTTTGTTGGAGGAGCTAAATTTGAGTGAATTTAGATGAAATTTACTTTTATTTTTTTGGATTTTATATAAATTTTTAGTCAAATTGTAATAAAGCAATTTGAACCAACTTCGATTTTTTTGGATTTTGATGAGTTTTTTGTTTGGAGGAGCTAAATTTGAGTGAATTTAGATGAAATTTACTTTTCTTTTTTTGTATTTTATATAAATTTTTAGTCAAATTGTAATAAAGCAATTTGAACCAACTTCGATTTTTTTGGATTTTTATGAGTTTTTTTGTTTGGAGGAGCTAAATTTGAGTGAATTTAGATGAAATTTACTTTTATTTTTTTTGATTTTATATAAATTTTTAGTCAAATTGTAATAAAGGAATTTGAACCAACTTCGATTTTTTTGGATTTTGATGAGTTTTTTTGTTGGAGGAGTTAAATTTGAGTGAATTTAGTAGAAATTTACTTTTATTTTTTTGGATTTTATATAAATTTTTAGTCAAATTGTAATAAAGGAATTTGAACCAACTTCGATTTTTTTGGATTTTGATGAGATTTTTTGTTGGAGGAGTTAAATTTGAGTGAATTTTGTAGAAATTTATTTCTATTTTTTTGGATTTTATATAAATTTTTAGTCAAATTGTAATAAATTACATTGAAACCAACTTGGATTTTTTTGGATTTTGATGAATTTTTTTGTTGGAGGAGCTAAATTTGAGTGAATTTAGATGAAATTTACTTTTATTTTTTTGGATTTTATATAAATTTTTAGTCAAATTGTAATAAAGCAATTTGAACCAACTACGATTTTTTTGGATTTTGATGAGTTTTTTGTTTGGAGGAGCTAAATTTGAGTGAATTTAGATGAAATTTACTTTTATTTTTTTGGATTTTATATAAATTTTTAGTCAAATTGTAATAAAGGAATTTGAACCAACTTCGATTTTTTTGGATTTTGATGAGATTTTTTGTTGGAGGAGTTAAATTTGAGTGAATTTAGATGGAATTTACTTCTATTTTTTTTGATTTCATATAAATTTTTAGTCAAATTGTAATAAAGTACTTTGAAACCAACCTCGATTTTTTTTAATTTGGATGAATTTTTTTGTTGGAGGAGCTAAACTTGAGTGAATTTAGATGAAATTTACTTTTATTTTTTTGGATTTTATATAAATTTTTAGTCAAATTGTAATAAAGGAATTTGAACCAACTTCGATTTTTTTGGATTTTGATGAGATTTTTTGTTGGAGGAGTTAAATTTGAGTGAATTTAGTAGAAATTTATTTCTATTTTTTTTGATTTCATATAAATTTTTAGACAAACTGTAATAAAGGAATTTGAACCAACTTTGATTTTTTTGGATTTTGATGAGTTTTTTTGTTGGAGGAGTAAAATTTGAGTGAATTTAGATGGAATTTACTTCTATTTTTTTTGATTTCATATAAATTTTTAGTCAAATTGTAATAAAGGGATTTGAAACAACTTCGATTTTTTTGGATTTTGATGAATTTTTTTGTAGGAGGAGCTAAATTTGATTGAATTTAGATGAAATTTACTTTCATTTTTTGGGATTTTATATAAATTTTTAGTCAAATTGTAATAAAGTACATTGAAACCAACTTGGATTTTTTTGGATTTTGATGAATTTTTTTGTCGGAGGAGCTAAATTTGAGTGAATTTAGATGAAATTTACTTTTCTTTTTTTGTATTTTATTTAAATTTTTAGTCAAATTGTAATAAAGCAATTTGGACCAACTTCGATTTTTTTGGATTTTGATGAGTTTTTTGTTTGGAGGAGCTAAATTTGAGTGAATTTAGATGAAATTTACTTTTATTTTTTTTATTTTATATAAATTTTTAGTCAAATTGTAATAAAGGAATTTGAACCAACTTCGATTTTTTTGGATTTTGATGAGTTTTTTTGTTGGAGGAGTTAAATTTGAGTGAATTTAGTAGAAATTTACTTTTATTTTTTTGGATTTTATATAAATTTTTAGTCAAATTGTAATAAAGCAATTTGAACCAACTTCGATTTTTTTGGATTTTGGTGAGATTTTTTGTTGGAGGAGTTAAATTTGAGTGAATTTTGTAGAAATTTATTTCTATTTTTTTGGATTTTATATAAATTTTTAGTCAAATTGTAATAAATTACATTGAAACCAACTTGGATTTTTTTGGATTTTGATGAATTTTTTTGTTGGAGGAGCTAAATTTGAGTGAATTTACATGAAATTTACTTTTATTTTTTTTGGATTTTATATAAATTTTTAGTCAAATTGTAATAAAGGAATTCGAACCAACTTCGATTTTTTTGGATTTTGATGAGTTTTTTTGTTGGAGGAGTTAAATTTGAGTGAATTTAGATGAAATATACTTCTATTTTTTTGATTTCATATAAATTTTTAGTCAAACTGTAATAAAGTACTTAGAAACCAACTCGCGATTTTTTTGGATTTTGATGAATTTTTTTGTTGGAGGAGTTAAATTTGAGTGAATTTAGATGAAATTTACGTCTATTTTTTTGATTTCATATAAATTTTTAGTCAAATAGTAATAAAGGAATTTGAACCAACTTCGATTTTTTTGGGTTTTGATGATTTTGGTTGTTGGAGGAGTTAAATTTGAGTGAATTTAGTAGAAATTTATTTCTATTTTTTTTTGATTTCATATAAATTTTTAGTCAAACTGTAATAAAGTACTTAGAAACCAACTCGCGATTTTTTTGGATTTTGATGAATTTTTTTGTTGGAGGAGTTAAATTTGAGTGAATTTAGATGAAATTTACGTCTATTTTTTTGATTTCATATAAATTTTTAGTCAAATAGTAATAAAGGAATTTGAACCAACTTCGATTTTTTTGGGTTTTGATGATTTTGGTTGTTGGAGGAGTTAAATTTGAGTAAATTTAGATGAAATTAACACCTTATTTTTGGATTTTATATAAATTTTTAGTCAAATTGTAATAAAGGGATTTGAAACAACTTCGATTTTTTTGGATTTTGATCAATTTTTTTGTAGGAGGAGCTAAATTTGATTGAATTTAGATGAAATTTACTTTCATTTTTTGGGATTTTATATAAATTTTTAGTCAAATTGTAATAAATTACATTGAAACCAACTTGGATTTTTTTGGATTTTGATGAATTTTTTTGTTGGAGGAGCTAAATTTGAGTGAATTTAGATGAAATTTACTTTTATTTTTTTGGATTTTATATAAATTTTTAGTCAAATTGTAATAAAGCAATTTGATCCAACTTCGATTTTTTTGGATTTTGATGAGTTTTTTGTTTGGAGGAGCTAAATTTGAGTGAATTTAGATGAAATTTACTTTTATTTTTTTGGATTTTATATAAATTTTTAGTCAAATTGTAATAAAGGAATTTGAACCAACTTCGATTTTTTTGGATTTTGATGAGATTTTTTGTTGGAGGAGTTAAATTTGAGTGAATTTAGATGGAATTTACTTCTATTTTTTTTGATTTCATATAAATTTTTAGTCAAATTGTAATAAAGTACTTTGAAACCAACCTCGATTTTTTTTAATTTGGATGAATTTTTTTGTTGGAGGAGCTAAACTTGAGTGAATTTAGATGAAATTTACTTTTATTTTTTTGGATTTTATATAAATTTTTAGTCAAATTGTAATAAAGGAATTTGAACCAACTTCGATTTTTTTGGATTTTGATGAGATTTTTTGTTGGAGGAGTTAAATTTGAGTGAATTTAGTAGAAATTTATTTCTATTTTTTTTGATTTCATATAAATTTTTAGACAAACTGTAATAATGGAATTTGAACAAACTTCGATTTTTTTGGATTTTGATGAGTTTTTTTGTTGGAGGAGTAAAATTTGAGTGAATTTAGATGGAATTTACTTCTATTTTTTTTGATTTCATATAAATTTTTAGTCAAATTGTAATAAAGGACTTTGAAACCAACTTCGATTTTTTTTAATTTGGATGAATTTTTTTGTTGGAGGAGCTAAACTTGAGTGAATTTAGATGAAATTTACTTTCATTTTTTTGGATTTTATACAAATTTTTAGTCAAATTGTAATAAAGTACATTGAAACCAACTTGGATTTTTTTGGATTTTGATGAATTTTTTTGTTGGAGGAGCTAAATTTGAGTGAATTTAGATGAAATTTACTTTTATTTTTTTGTATTTTATATAAATTTTTAGTCAAATTGTAATAAAGCAATTTGAACCAACTTCGATTTTTTGGGATTTTGATGAGTTTTTTGTTTGGAGGAGCTAAATTTGAGTGAATTTAGATGAAATTTACTTTTATTTTTTTTGATTTTATATAAATTTTTAGTCAAATTGTAATAAAGGAATTTGAACCAACTTCGATTTTTTTGGATTTTGATGAGTTTTTTTGTTGGAGGAGTTAAATTTGAGTGAATTTAGTAGAAATTTACTTTTATTTTTTTGGATTTTATATAAATTTTTAGTCAAATTGTAATAAAGTAATTTGAAACCAACTACGATTTTTTTGGATTTTGATGAATTTTTTTGTTGGAGGAGCTAAATTTGAGTGAGTTTAGATGAAATTTACTTTTATTTTTTTGGATTTTATATAAATTTTTAGTCAAATAGTAATAAAGGAATTTGAACCAACTTCGATTTTTTTGGATTTTGATGATTTTGGCTGTTGGAGGAGTTTAATTTGAGTAAATCTAGATGAAATTAACACCTACTTTTTTGGATTTTATATAAATTTTTAGTCAAATTGTAATAAGGGAATTTGAAACCAACTTCGATTTTTTTGGATTTTGATGAATTTTTTTGTTGGAGGAGCTAAATTTGTGTGAATTTAGATGAAATTAACTTTCATTTTTTGGATTTTATATAAATTTTTAGTCAAATTGTAATAAAGGAATTTGAACCAAATCCGATTTTTTTGGATTTTGATGATTTTGGTTGTTGGAGGAGTTAAATTTGAGTAAATCTAGAAGAAATTAACTCCTATTTTTTTGGATTTTATATAAATTTTTAGTCAAATTGTAATAAAGTAATTTGAAACCAACTTCGATTTTTTTGGATTTTGATGAATTTTTTTGTTGGAGGAGCTAAATTTGAGTGAGTTTAGATGAAATTTACTTTTATTTTTTTGGATTTTATATAAATTTTTAGTCAAATTGTAATAAAGGAATTTGAACCAACTTCGATTTTTTTGGATTTTGATGATTTTGGTTGTTGGAGGAGTTAAATTTGAGTAAATTTAGATGAAATTGACACCTTATTTTTGGATTTTATATAAATTTTTAGTCAAATTGTAATAAAGGAATTTGAAACCAACTTCGATTTTTTTGGATTTTGATGAATTTTTTTGTTGGAGGAGCTAAATTTGTGTGAGTTTAGATGAAATTTACTTTTATTTTTTTGGATTTTATATAAATTTTTAGTCAAATTGTAATAAAGTACATTGAAACCAACTTGGATTTTTTTGGATTTTGATGAATTTTTTTGTTGGAGGAGCTAAATTTGAGTGAATTTAGATGAAATTTACTTTTATTTTTTTGTATTTTATACAAATTTTTAGTCAAACTGTAATAAAGTAGTTAGAAACCAACTTCGATTTTTTTGGATTTTGATGAATTTTTTTGTTGGAGGAGCTAAATTTGAGTGAATTTACATGAAATTTACTTTTATTTTTTTTGGATTTTATATAAATTTTTAGTCAAATTGTAATAAAGTAATTTGAAACCAACTTCGATTTTTTGGATTTTGATGAATTTTTTGTTGGAGGAGCTAAATTTGAGTGAATTTAGATGAAATTTACTATTATTTTTTTGGATTTTATATAAATTTTTAGTCAAATTGTAATAAAGGAATTTGAACCAGCTTCGATTTTTTTTGGATTTTGATGAGTTTTTTTGTTGGAGGCGTTAAATTTGAGTGAATTTAGATGAAATTTACTTTTATTTTTTTGGATTTTATATAAATTTTTAGTCAAATAGTAATAAAGGAATTTGAACCAACTTCGATTTTTTTGGATTTTGATGATTTTGGTTGTTGGAGGAGTTAAATTTGAGTAAATTTAGATGAAATTAACACCTTATTTTTGGATTTTATATAAATTTTTAGTCAAATTGTAATAAAGGGATTTGAAACAACTTCGATTTTTTTGGATTTTGATGAATTTTTTTGTAGGAGGAGCTAAATTTGATTGAATTTAGATGAAATTTACTTTCATTTTTTGGGATTTTATATAAATTTTTAGTCAAATTGTAATTAAGTACATTGAAACCAACTTGGATTTTTTTGAATTTTGATGAATTTTTTTGTGGGAGGAGCTAAATTTGAGTGAATTTAGATGAAATTTACTTTTCTTTTTTTGTATTTTATATAAATTTTTAGTCAAATTGTAATAAAGCAATTTGAACCAACTTCGATTTTTTTGGATTTTGATGAGTTTTTTTGTTGGAGGAGTTAAATTTGAGTGAATTTAGATGAAATTTACTTCTGTTTTTTTGATTTCATATAAATTTTTAGTCAAATTGTAATAAAGGAATTTGAAACCAACTTCGGTTTTTTTGGATTTTGATGAATTTTTTTGTAGGAGGAGCTAAATTTGATTGAATTTAGATGAAATTTACTTTCATTTTTTTGCATTTTATATAAATTTTTAGTCAAATTGTAATAAAGTACATTGAAACCAACTTGGATTTTTTTGGATTTTGATGAATTTTTTTGTTGGAGGAGCTAAATTTGTGTGAATTTAGATGAAATTTACTTTTATTTTTTTGTATTTTATATAAATTTTTAGTCAAATTGTAATAAAGCAATTTGAACCAACTTCGATTTTTTTGGATTTTGATGAGTTTTTTTGTTTGGAGGAGCTAAATTTGAGTGAATTTAGATGAAATTTACTTTTACTTTTTTGGATTTTATATAAATTTTTAGTCAAATTGTAATAAAGTAATTTGAAATCAACTTCGATTTTTTTGGATTTTGATGAATTTTTTTGTTGGAGGAGCTAAATTTGAGTGAATTTAGATGAAATTTACTTTTATTTTTTTGGATTTTATATAAATTTTTAGTCAAATTGTAATAAAGTACATTGAAACCAACTTGGATTTTTTTGGATTTTGATGAATTTTTTTGTTGGAGGAGCTAAATTTGTGTGAATTTAGATGAAATTTACTTTTATTTTTTTGTATTTTATATAAATTTTTAGTCAAATTGTAATAAAGCAATTTGAACCAACTTCGATTTTTTTGGATTTTGATGAGTTTTTTTGTTTGGAGGAGCTAAATTTGAGTGAATTTAGATGAAATTTACTTTTACTTTTTTGGATTTTATATAAATTTTTAGTCAAATTGTAATAAAGTAATTTGAAATCAACTTCGATTTTTTTGGATTTTGATGAATTTTTTTGTTGGAGGAGCTAAATTTGAGTGAATTTAGATGAAATTTACTTTTATTTTTTTGGATTTTATATAAATTTTTAGTCAAATTGTAATAAAGTACATTGAAACCAACTTGGATTTTTTTGGATTTTGATGAATTTTTTTGTTGGAGGAGCTAAATTTGAGTGAATTTAGATGAAATTTACTTTTATTTTTTTGTATTTTATACAAATTTTTAGTCAAACTGTAATAAAGTACTTAGAAACCAACTTCGATTTTTTTGGATTTTGATGAATTTTTTTGTTGGAGGAGCTAAATTTGAGTGAATTTACATGAAATTTACTTTTATTTTTTTTGGATTTTATATAAATTTTTAGTCAAATTGTAATAAAGTAATTTGAAACCAACTTCGATTTTTTGGATTTTGATGAATTTTTTGTTGGAGGAGCTAAATTGGAGTGAATTTAGATGAAATTTACTATTATTTTTTTGGATTTTATATAAATTTTTAGTCAAATTGTAATAAAGGAATTTGAACCAGCTTCGATTTTTTTTGGATTTTGATGAGTTTTTTTGTTGGAGGCGTTAAATTTGAGTGAATTTAGATGAAATTTACTTTTATTTTTTTGTATTTTATATAAATTTTTAGTCAAATAGTAATAAAGGAATTTGAACCAACTTCGATTTTTTTGGATTTTGATGATTTTGGTTGTTGGAGGAGTTAAATTTGAGTAAATTTAGATGAAATTAACACCTTATTTTTGGATTTTATATAAATTTTTAGTCAAATTGTAATAAAGGGATTTGAAACAACTTCGATTTTTTTGGATTTTGATCAATTTTTTTGTAGGAGGAGCTAAATTTGATTGAATTTAGATGAAATTTACTTTCATTTTTTTGCATTTTATATAAATTTTTAGTCAAATTGTAATAAAGTACATTGAAACCAACTTGGATTTTTTTGGATTTTGATGAATTTTTTTGTTGGAGGAGCTAAATTTGTGTGAATTTAGATGAAATTTACTTTAATTTTTTTGTATTTTATATAAATTTTTAGTCAAATTGTAATAAAGCAATTTGAACCAACTTCGATTTTTTTGGATTTTGATGAGTTTTTTTGTTTGGAGGAGCTAAATTTGAGTGAATTTAGATGAAATTTACTTTTACTTTTTTGGATTTTATATAAATTTTTAGTCAAATTGTAATAAAGTAATTTGAAATCAACTTCGATTTTTTTGGATTTTGATGAATTTTTTTGTTGGAGGAGCTAAATTTGAGTGAATTTAGATGAAATTTACTTTTATTTTTTTGGATTTTATATAAATTTTTAGTCAAATTGTAATAAAGTACATTGAAACCAACTTGGATTTTTTTGGATTTTGATGAATTTTTTTGTTGGAGGAGCTAAATTTGAGTGAATTTAGATGAAATTTACTTTTATTTTTTTGTATTTTATACAAATTTTTAGTCAAACTGTAATAAAGTACTTAGAAACCAACTTCGATTTTTTTGGATTTTGATGAATTTTTTTGTTGGAGGAGCTAAATTTGAGTGAATTTACATGAAATTTACTTGTATTTTTTTGGATTTTATATAAATTTTTAGTCAAATTGTAATAAAGTAATTTGAAACCAACTTCGATTTTTTGGATTTTGATGAATTTTTTGTTGGAGGAGCTAAATTGGAGTGAATTTAGATGAAATTTACTATTATTTTTTTGGATTTTATATAAATTTTTAGTCAAATTGTAATAAAGGAATTTGAACCAGCTTCGATTTTTTTTGGATTTTGATGAGTTTTTTTGTTGGAGGCGTTAAATTTGAGTGAATTTAGATGAAATTTACTTTTATTTTTTTGTATTTTATATAAATTTTTAGTCAAATAGTAATAAAGGAATTTGAACCAACTTCGATTTTTTTGGATTTTGATGATTTTGGTTGTTGGAGGAGTTAAATTTGAGTAAATTTAGATGAAATTAACACCTTATTTTTGGATTTTATATAAATTTTTAGTCAAATTGTAATAAAGGGATTTGAAACAACTTCGATTTTTTTGGATTTTGATCAATTTTTTTGTAGGAGGAGCTAAGTTTGATTGAATTTAGATGAAATTTACTTTCATTTTTTGGGATTTTATATAAATTTTTAGTCAAATTGTAATAAAGTACATTGAAACCAACTTGGATTTTTTTGAATTTTGATGAATTTTTTTGTGGGAGGAGCTGAATTTGAGTGAATTTAGATGAAATTTACTTTTCTTTTTTTGTATTTTATATAAATTTTTAGTCAAATTGTAATAAAGCAATTTGAACCAACTTCGATTTTTTTGGATTTTGATGAGTTTTTTTGTTGGAGGAGTTAAATTTGAGTGAATTTAGATGAAATTTACTTCTGTTTTTTTGATTTCATATAAATTTTTAGTCAAATTGTAATAAAGGGATTTGAAACAACTTCGATTTTTTTGGATTTTGATCAATTTTTTTGTAGGAGGAGCTAAATTTGATTGAATTTAGATGAAATTTACTTTCATTTTTTGGGATTTTATATAAATTTTTAGTCAAATTGTAATAAAGTACATTGAAACCAACTTGGATTTTTTTGGATTTTGATGAATTTTTTTGTTGGAGGAGCTAAATTTGAGTGAATTTAGATGAAATTTACTTTTCTTTTTTTGTATTTTATATAAATTTTTAGTCAAATTGTAATAAATTACATTGAAACCAACTTGGATTTTTTTGGATTTTGATGAATTTTTTTGTTGGAGGAGCTAAATTTGAGTGAATTTAGATGAAATTTACTTTTATTTTTTTGGATTTTATATAAATTTTTAGTCAAATTGTAATAAAGCAATTTGAACCAACTTCGATTTTTTTGGATTTTGATGAGTTTTTTGTTTGGAGGAGCTAAATTTGAGTGAATTTAGATGAAATTTACTTTTCTTTTTTTGTATTTTATATAAATTTTTAGTCAAATTGTAATAAAGCAATTTGAACCAACTTCGATTTTTTTGGATTTTTATGAGTTTTTTTGTTTGGAGGAGCTAAATTTGAGTGAATTTAGATGAAATTTACTTTTATTTTTTTTGATTTTATATAAATTTTTAGTCAAATTGTAATAAAGGAATTTGAACCAACTTCGATTTTTTTGGATTTTGATGAGTTTTTTTGTTTAAGGAGTTAAATTTGAGTGAATTTAGTAGAAATTTACTTTTATTTTTTTGGATTTTATATAAATTTTTAGTCAAATTGTAATAAAGGAATTTGAACCAACTTCGATTTTTTTGGATTTTGATGAGATTTTTTGTTGGAGGAGTTAAATTTGAGTGAATTTTGTAGAAATTTATTTCTATTTTTTTGGATTTTATATAAATTTTTAGTCAAATTGTAATAAATTACATTGAAACCAACTTGGATTTTTTTGGATTTTGATGAATTTTTTTGTTGGAGGAGCTAAATTTGAGTGAATTTAGATGAAATTTACTTTTATTTTTTTGGATTTTATATAAATTTTTAGTCAAATTGTAATAAAGCAATTTGAACCAACTTCGATTTTTTTGGATTTTGATGAGTTTTTTGTTTGGAGGAGCTAAATTTGAGTGAATTTAGATGAAATTTACTTTTATTTTTTTGGATTTTATATAAATTTTTAGTCAAATTGTAATAAAGGAATTTGAACCAACTTCGATTTTTTTGGATTTTGATGAGATTTTTTGTTGGAGGAGTTAAATTTGAGTGAATTTAGATGGAATTTACTTCTATTTTTTTTGATTTCATATAAATTTTTAGTCAAATTGTAATAAAGTACTTTGAAACCAACCTCGATTTTTTTTAATTTGGATGAATTTTTTTGTTGGAGGAGCTAAACTTGAGTGAATTTAGATGAAATTTACTTTTATTTTTTTGGATTTTATATAAATTTTTAGTCAAATTGTAATAAAGGAATTTGAACCAACTTCGATTTTTTTGGATTTTGATGAGATTTTTTGTTGGAGGAGTTAAATTTGAGTGAATTTAGTAGAAATTTATTTCTATTTTTTTTGATTTCATATAAATTTTTAGACAAACTGTAATAAAGGAATTTGAACCAACTTTGATTTTTTTGGATTTTGATGAGTTTTTTTGTTGGAGGAGTAAAATTTGAGTGAATTTAGATGGAATTTACTTCTATTTTTTTTGATTTCATATAAATTTTTAGTCAAATTGTAATAAAGGGATTTGAAACAACTTCGATTTTTTTGGATTTTGATGAATTTTTTTGTAGGAGGAGCTAAATTTGATTGAATTTAGATGAAATTTACTTTCATTTTTTGGGATTTTATATAAATTTTTAGTCAAATTGTAATAAAGTACATTGAAACCAACTTGGATTTTTTTGGATTTTGATGAATTTTTTTGTCGGAGGAGCTAAATTTGAGTGAATTTAGATGAAATTTACTTTTCTTTTTTTGTATTTTATATAAATTTTTAGTCAAATTGTAATAAAGCAATTTGGACCAACTTCGATTTTTTTGGATTTTGATGAGTTTTTTGTTTGGAGGAGCTAAATTTGAGTGAATTTAGATGAAATTTACTTTTATTTTTTTTATTTTATATAAATTTTTAGTCAAATTGTAATAAAGGAATTTGAACCAACTTCGATTTTTTTGGATTTTGATGAGTTTTTTTGTTGGAGGAGTTAAACTTGAGTGAATTTAGTAGAAATTTACTTTTATTTTTTTGGATTTTATATAAATTTTTAGTCAAATTGTAATAAAGGAATTTGAACCAACTTCGATTTTTTTGGATTTTGATGAGATTTTTTGTTGGAGGAGTTAAATTTGAGTGAATTTTGTAGAAATTTATTTCTATTTTTTTGGATTTTATATAAATTTTTAGTCAAATTGTAATAAATTACATTGAAACCAACTTGGATTTTTTTGGATTTTGATGAATTTTTTTGTTGGAGGAGCTAAATTTGAGTGAATTTACATGAAATTTACTTTTATTTTTTTTGGATTTTATATAAATTTTTAGTCAAATTGTAATAAAGGAATTCGAACCAACTTCGATTTTTTTGGATTTTGATGAGTTTTTTTGTTGGAGGAGTTAAATTTGAGTGAATTTAGATGAAATATACTTCTATTTTTTTGATTTCATATAAATTTTTAGTCAAATAGTAATAAAGGAATTTGAACCAGCTTCGATTTTTTTGGATTTTGATGAGTTTTTTTGTTGGAGGAGTTAAACTTGAGTGAATTTAGATGAAATTTACTTTTATTTTTTTGGATTTTATATAAATTTTTAGTCAAATTGTAATAAAGGAATTTGAACCAACTTCGATTTTTTTGGATTTTGATGAGTTTTTTTGTTGGAGGAGTTAAATTTGAGTGAATTTAGTAGAAATTTATTTCTATTTTTTTTTGATTTCATATAAATTTTTAGTCAAACTGTAATAAAGTACTTAGAAACCAACTCGCGATTTTTTTGGATTTTGATGAATTTTTTTGTTGGAGGAGTTAAATTTGAGTGAATTTAGATGAAATTTACGTCTATTTTTTTGATTTCATATAAATTTTTAGTCAAATAGTAATAAAGGAATTTGAACCAACTTCGATTTTTTTGGGTTTTGATGATTTTGGTTGTTGGAGGAGTTAAATTTGAGTAAATTTAGATGAAATTAACACCTTATTTTTGGATTTTATATAAATTTTTAGTCAAATTGTAATAAAGGGATTTGAAACAACTTCGATTTTTTTGGATTTTGATCAATTTTTTTGTAGGAGGAGCTAAATTTGATTGAATTTAGATGAAATTTACTTTCATTTTTTGGGATTTTATATAAATTTTTAGTCAAATTGTAATAAAGTACATTGAAACCAACTTGGATTTTTTTGGATTTTGATGAATTTTTTTGTTGGAGGAGCTAAATTTGAGTGAATTTAGATGAAATTTACTTTTCTTTTTTTGTATTTTATATAAATTTTTAGTCAAATTGTAATAAAGCAATTTGAACCAACTTCGATTTTTTTGGATTTTGGTGAGTTTTTTTGTTTGGAGGAGCTAAATTTGAGTGAATTTAGATGAAATTTACTTTTATTTTTTTTGATTTTATATAAATTTTTAGTCAAATTGTAATAAAGGAATTTGAACCAACTTCGATTTTTTTGGATTTTGATGAATTTTTTTGTTGGAGGAGTTAAATTTGAGTGAATTTAGTAGAAATTTACTATTATTTTTTTGGATTTTATATAAATTTTTAGTCAAATTGTAATAAAGGAATTTGAACCAACTTCGATTTTTTTGGATTTTGATGAGATTTTTTGTTGGAGGAGTTAAATTTGAGTGAATTTTGTAGAAATTTATTTCTATTTTTTTGGATTTTATATAAATTTTTAGTCAAATTGTAATAAATTACATTGAAACCAACTTGGATTTTTTTGGATTTTGATGAATTTTTTTGTTGGAGGAGCTAAATTTGAGTGAATTTAGAAGAAATTTACTTTTATTTTTTTGGATTTTATATAAATTTTTAGTCAAATTGTAATAAAGCAATTTGAACCAACTTCGATTTTTTTGGATTTTGATGAGTTTTTTGTTTGGAGGAGCTAAATTTGAGTGCATTTAGATGAAATTTACTTTTCTTTTTTTGTATTTTATATAAATTTTTAGTCAAATTGTAATAAAGGAATTTGAACCAACTTCGATTTTTTTGGATTTTGATGAGTTTTTTTGTTGGAGGAGTTAAATTTGAGTGAATTTAGTAGAAATTTACTTTTATTTTTTTGGATTTTATATAAATTTTTAGTCAAATTGTAATAAAGGAATTTGAACCAACTTCGATTTTTTTGGATTTTGATGAGATTTTTTGTTGGAGGAGTTAAATTTGAGTGAATTTTGTAGAAATTTATTTCTATTTTTTTGGATTTTATATAAATTTTTAGTCAAATTGTAATAAATTACATTGAAACCAACTTGGATTTTTTTGGATTTTGATGAATTTTTTTGTTGGAGGAGCTAAATTTGAGTGAATTTAGATGAAATTTACTTTTATTTTTTTGGATTTTATATAAATTTTTAGTCAAATTGTAATAAAGCAATTTGAACCAACTTCGATTTTTTTGGATTTTGATGAGTTTTTTGTTTGGAGGAGCTAAATTTGAGTGAATTTAGATGAAATTTACTTTTATTTTTTTGGATTTTATATAAATTTTTAGTCAAATTGTAATAAAGGAATTTGAACCAACTTCGATTTTTTTGGATTTTGATGAGATTTTTTGTTGGAGGAGTTAAATTTGATTGAATTTAGATGGAATTTACTTCTATTTTTTTTGATTTCATATAAATTTTTAGTCAAATTGTAATAAAGTACTTTGAAACCAACCTCGATTTTTTTTAATTTGGATGAATTTTTTTGTTGGAGGAGCTAAACTTGAGTGAATTTAGATGAAATTTACTTTTATTTTTTTGGATTTTATATAAATTTTTAGTCAAATTGTAATAAAGGAATTTGAACCAACTTCGATTTTTTTGGATTTTGATGAGATTTTTTGTTGGAGGAGTTAAATTTGAGTGAATTTAGTAGAAATTTATTTCTATTTTTTTTGATTTCATATAAATTTTTAGACAAACTGTAATAATGGAATTTGAACCAACTTCGATTTTTTTGGATTTTGATGAGTTTTTTTGTTGGAGGAGTAAAATTTGAGTGAATTTAGATGGAATTTACTTCTATTTTTTTTGATTTCATACAAATTTTTAGTCAAATTGTAATAAAGGACTTTGAAACCAACTTCGATTTTTTTTAATTTGGATGAATTTTTTTGTTGGAGGAGCTAAACTTGAGTGAATTTAGATGAAATTTACTTTCATTTTTTTGGATTTTATACAAATTTTTAGTCAAATTGTAATAAAGTACATTGAAACCAACTTGGATTTTTTTGGATTTTGATGAATTTTTTTGTTGGAGGAGCTAAATTTGAGTGAATTTAGATGAAATTTACTTTTATTTTTTTGTATTTTATATAAATTTTTAGTCAAATTGTAATAAAGCAATTTGAACCAACTTCGATTTTTTGGGATTTTGATGAGTTTTTTGTTTGGAGGAGCTAAATTTGAGTGAATTTAGATGAAATTTACTTTTATTTTTTTTGATTTTATATAAATTTTTAGTCAAATTGTAATAAAGGAATTTGAACCAACTTCGATTTTTTTGGATTTTGATGAGTTTTTTTGTTGGAGGAGTTAAATTTGAGTGAATTTAGTAGAAATTTACTTTTATTTTTTTGGATTTTATATAAATTTTTAGTCAAATTGTAATAAAGTAATTTGAAACCAACTTCGATTTTTTTGGATTTTGATGAATTTTTTTGTTGGAGGAGCTAAATTTGAGTGAGTTTAGATGAAATTTACTTTTATTTTTTTGGATTTTATATAAATTTTTAGTCAAATAGTAATAAAGGAATTTGAACCAACTTCGATTTTTTTGGATTTTGATGATTTTGGCTGTTGGAGGAGTTTAATTTGAGTAAATCTAGATGAAATTAACACCTACTTTTTTGGATTTTATATAAATTTTTAGTCAAATTGTAATAAGGGAATTTGAAACCAACTTCGATTTTTTTGGATTTTGATGAATTTTTTTGTTGGAGGAGCTAAATTTGTGTGAATTTAGATGAAATTAACTTTCATTTTTTGGATTTTATATAAATTTTTAGTCAAATTGTAATAAAGGAATTTGAACCAAATCCGATTTTTTTGGATTTTGATGATTTTGGTTGTTGGAGGAGTTAAATTTGAGTAAATCTAGAAGAAATTAACTCCTATTTTTTTGGATTTTATATAAATTTTTAGTCAAATTGTAATAAAGTAATTTGAAACCAACTTCGATTTTTTTGGATTTTGATGAATTTTTTTGTTGGAGGAGCTAAATTTGAGTGAGTTTAGATGAAATTTACTTTTATTTTTTTGGATTTTATATAAATTTTTAGTCAAATTGTAATAAAGGAATTTGAACCAACTTCGATTTTTTTGGATTTTGATGATTTTGGTTGTTGGAGGAGTTAAATTTGAGTAAATTTAGATGAAATTGACACCTTATTTTTGGATTTTATATAAATTTTTAGTCAAATTGTAATAAAGGAATTTGAAACCAACTTCGATTTTTTTGGATTTTGATGAATTTTTTTGTTGGAGGAGCTAAATTTGTGTGAGTTTAGATGAAATTTACTTTTATTTTTTTGGATTTTATATAAATTTTTAGTCAAATTGTAATAAAGTACATTGAAACCAACTTGGATTTTTTTGGATTTTGATGAATTTTTTTGTTGGAGGAGCTAAATTTGAGTGAATTTAGATGAAATTTACTTTTATTTTTTTGTATTTTATACAAATTTTTAGTCAAACTGTAATAAAGTAGTTAGAAACCAACTTCGATTTTTTTGGATTTTGATGAATTTTTTTGTTGGAGGAGCTAAATTTGAGTGAATTTACATGAAATTTACTTTTATTTTTTTTGGATTTTATATAAATTTTTAGTCAAATTGTAATAAAGTAATTTGAAACCAACTTCGATTTTTTGGATTTTGATGAATTTTTTGTTGGAGGAGCTAAATTTGAGTGAATTTAGATGAAATTTACTATTATTTTTTTGGATTTTATATAAATTTTTAGTCAAATTGTAATAAAGGAATTTGAACCAGCTTCGATTTTTTTTGGATTTTGATGAGTTTTTTTGTTGGAGGCGTTAAATTTGAGTGAATTTAGATGAAATTTACTTTTATTTTTTTGGATTTTATATAAATTTTTAGTCAAATAGTAATAAAGGAATTTGAACCAACTTCGATTTTTTTGGATTTTGATGATTTTGGTTGTTGGAGGAGTTAAATTTGAGTAAATTTAGATGAAATTAACACCTTATTTTTGGATTTTATATAAATTTTTAGTCAAATTGTAATAAAGGGATTTGAAACAACTTCGATTTTTTTGGATTTTGATGAATTTTTTTGTAGGAGGAGCTAAATTTGATTGAATTTAGATGAAATTTACTTTCATTTTTTGGGATTTTATATAAATTTTTAGTCAAATTGTAATTAAGTACATTGAAACCAACTTGGATTTTTTTGAATTTTGATGAATTTTTTTGTTGGAGGAGCTAAATTTGAGTGAATTTAGATGAAATTTACTTTTCTTTTTTTGTATTTTATATAAATTTTTAGTCAAATTGTAATAAAGCAATTTGAACCAACTTCGATTTTTTTGGATTTTGATGAGTTTTTTTGTTGGAGGAGTTAAATTTGAGTGAATTTAGATGAAATTTACTTCTGTTTTTTTGATTTCATATAAATTTTTAGTCAAATTGTAATAAAGGAATTTGAAACCAACTTCGGTTTTTTTGGATTTTGATGAATTTTTTTGTAGGAGGAGCTAAATTTGATTGAATTTAGATGAAATTTACTTTCATTTTTTTGCATTTTATATAAATTTTTAGTCAAATTGTAATAAAGTACATTGAAACCAACTTGGATTTTTTTGGATTTTGATGAATTTTTTTGTTGGAGGAGCTAAATTTGTGTGAATTTAGATGAAATTTACTTTTATTTTTTTGTATTTTATATAAATTTTTAGTCAAATTGTAATAAAGCAATTTGAACCAACTTCGATTTTTTTGGATTTTGATGAGTTTTTTTGTTTGGAGGAGCTAAATTTGAGTGAATTTAGATGAAATTTACTTTTACTTTTTTGGATTTTATATAAATTTTTAGTCAAATTGTAATAAAGTAATTTGAAATCAACTTCGATTTTTTTGGATTTTGATGAATTTTTTTGTTGGAGGAGCTAAATTTGAGTGAATTTAGATGAAATTTACTTTTATTTTTTTGGATTTTATATAAATTTTTAGTCAAATTGTAATAAAGTACATTGAAACCAACTTGGATTTTTTTGGATTTTGATGAATTTTTTTGTTGGAGGAGCTAAATTTGAGTGAATTTAGATGAAATTTACTTTTATTTTTTTGTATTTTATACAAATTTTTAGTCAAACTGTAATAAAGTACTTAGAAACCAACTTCGATTTTTTTGGATTTTGATGAATTTTTTTGTTGGAGGAGCTAAATTTGAGTGAATTTACATGAAATTTACTTTTATTTTTTTTGGATTTTATATAAATTTTTAGTCAAATTGTAATAAAGTAATTTGAAACCAACTTCGATTTTTTGGATTTTGATGAATTTTTTGTTGGAGGAGCTAAATTGGAGTGAATTTAGATGAAATTTACTATTATTTTTTTGGATTTTATATAAATTTTTAGTCAAATTGTAATAAAGGAATTTGAACCAGCTTCGATTTTTTTTGGATTTTGATGAGTTTTTTTGTTGGAGGCGTTAAATTTGAGTGAATTTAGATGAAATTTACTTTTATTTTTTTGTATTTTATATAAATTTTTAGTCAAATAGTAATAAAGGAATTTGAACCAACTTCGATTTTTTTGGATTTTGATGATTTTGGTTGTTGGAGGAGTTAAATTTGAGTAAATTTAGATGAAATTAACACCTTATTTTTGGATTTTATATAAATTTTTAGTCAAATTGTAATAAAGGGATTTGAAACAACTTCGATTTTTTTGGATTTTGATGAATTTTTTTGTTGGAGGAGCTAAATTTGAGTGAATTTAGATGAAATTTACTTTTATTTTTTTGGATTTTATATAAATTTTTAGTCAAATTGTAATAAAGTACATTGAAACCAACTTGGATTTTTTTGGATTTTGATGAATTTTTTTGTTGGAGGAGCTAAATTTGAGTGAATTTAGATGAAATTTACTTTTATTTTTTTGTATTTTATACAAATTTTTAGTCAAACTGTAATAAAGTACTTAGAAACCAACTTCGATTTTTTTGGATTTTGATGAATTTTTTTGTTGGAGGAGCTAAATTTGAGTGAATTTACATGAAATTTACTTGTATTTTTTTTGGATTTTATATAAATTTTTAGTCAAATTGTAATAAAGTAATTTGAAACCAACTTCGATTTTTTGGATTTTGATGAATTTTTTGTTGGAGGAGCTAAATTGGAGTGAATTTAGATGAAATTTACTATTATTTTTTTGGATTTTATATAAATTTTTAGTCAAATTGTAATAAAGGAATTTGAACCAGCTTCGATTTTTTTTGGATTTTGATGAGTTTTTTTGTTGGAGGCGTTAAATTTGAGTGAATTTAGATGAAATTTACTTTTATTTTTTTGTATTTTATATAAATTTTTAGTCAAATAGTAATAAAGGAATTTGAACCAACTTCGATTTTTTTGGATTTTGATGATTTTGGTTGTTGGAGGAGTTAAATTTGAGTAAATTTAGATGAAATTAACACCTTATTTTTGGATTTTATATAAATTTTTAGTCAAATTGTAATAAAGGGATTTGAAACAACTTCGATTTTTTTGGATTTTGATGAATTTTTTTGTTGGAGGAGCTAAATTTGAGTGAATTTAGATGAAATTTACTTTTATTTTTTTGGATTTTATATAAATTTTTAGTCAAATTGTAATAAAGTACATTGAAACCAACTTGGATTTTTTTGGATTTTGATGAATTTTTTTGTTGGAGGAGCTAAATTTGAGTGAATTTAGATGAAATTTACTTTTATTTTTTTGTATTTTATACAAATTTTTAGTCAAACTGTAATAAAGTACTTAGAAACCAACTTCGATTTTTTTGGATTTTGATGAATTTTTTTGTTGGAGGAGCTAAATTTGAGTGAATTTACATGAAATTTACTTGTATTTTTTTTGGATTTTATATAAATTTTTAGTCAAATTGTAATAAAGTAATTTGAAACCAACTTCGATTTTTTGGATTTTGATGAATTTTTTGTTGGAGGAGCTAAATTGGAGTGAATTTAGATGAAATTTACTATTATTTTTTTGGATTTTATATAAATTTTTAGTCAAATTGTAATAAAGGAATTTGAACCAGCTTCGATTTTTTTTGGATTTTGATGAGTTTTTTTGTTGGAGGCGTTAAATTTGAGTGAATTTAGATGAAATTTACTTTTATTTTTTTGTATTTTATATAAATTTTTAGTCAAATAGTAATAAAGGAATTTGAACCAACTTCGATTTTTTTGGATTTTGATGATTTTGGTTGTTGGAGGAGTTAAATTTGAGTAAATTTAGATGAAATTAACACCTTATTTTTGGATTTTATATAAATTTTTAGTCAAATTGTAATAAAGGGATTTGAAACAACTTCGATTTTTTTGGATTTTGATCAATTTTTTTGTAGGAGGAGCTAAATTTGATTGAATTTAGATGAAATTTACTTTCATTTTTTGGGATTTTATATAAATTTTTAGTCAAATTGTAATAAAGTACATTGAAACCAACTTGGATTTTTTTGAATTTTGATGAATTTTTTTGTGGGAGGAGCTGAATTTGAGTGAATTTAGATGAAATTTACTTTTCTTTTTTTGTATTTTATATAAATTTTTAGTCAAATTGTAATAAAGCAATTTGAACCAACTTCGATTTTTTTGGATTTTGATGAGTTTTTTTGTTGGAGGAGTTAAATTTGAGTGAATTTAGATGAAATTTACTTCTGTTTTTTTGATTTCATATAAATTTTTAGTCAAATTGTAATAAAGGAATTTGAAACCAACTTCGGTTTTTTTGGATTTTGATGAATTTTTTTGTAGGAGGAGCTAAATTTGATTGAATTTAGATGAAATTTACTTTCATTTTTTTGCATTTTATATAAATTTTTAGTCAAATTGTAATAAAGTACATTGAAACCAACTTGGATTTTTTTGGATTTTGATGAATTTTTTTGTCGGAGGAGCTAAATTTGAGTGAATTTAGATGAAATTTACTTTTCTTTTTTTGTATTTTATATAAATTTTTAGTCAAATTGTAATAAAGCAATTTGGACCAACTTCGATTTTTTTGGATTTTGATGAGTTTTTTGTTTGGAGGAGCTAAATTTGAGTGAATTTAGATGAAATTTACTTTTATTTTTTTTTATTTTATATAAATTTTTAGTCAAATTGTAATAAAGGAATTTGAACCAACTTCGATTTTTTTGGATTTTGATGAGTTTTTTTGTTGGAGGAGTTAAATTTGAGTGAATTTAGTAGAAATTTACTTTTATTTTTTTGGATTTTATATAAATTTTTAGTCAAATTGTAATAAAGGAATTTGAACCAACTTCGATTTTTTTGGATTTTGATGAGATTTTTTGTTGGAGGAGTTAAATTTGAGTGAATTTTGTAGAAATTTATTTCTATTTTTTTGGATTTTATATAAATTTTTAGTCAAATTGTAATAAATTACATTGAAACCAACTTGGATTTTTTTGGATTTTGATGAATTTTTTTGTTGGAGGAGCTAAATTTGAGTGAATTTACATGAAATTTACTTTTATTTTTTTTGGATTTTATATAAATTTTTAGTCAAATTGTAATAAGGGAATTCGAACCAACTTCGATTTTTTTGGATTTTGATGAGTTTTTTTGTTGGAGGAGTTAAATTTGAGTGAATTTAGATGAAATTTACTTCTATTTTTTTGATTTCATATAAATTTTTAGTCAAATAGTAATAAAGGAATTTGAACCAGCTTCGATTTTTTTGGATTTTGATGAGTTTTTTTGTTGGAGGAGTTAAACTTGAGTGAATTTAGATGAAATTTACTTTTATTTTTTTGGATTTTATATAAATTTTTAGTCAAATTGTAATAAAGGAATTTGAACCAACTTCGATTTTTTTGGATTTTGATGAGTTTTTTTGTTGGAGGAGTTAAATTTGAGTGAATTTAGTAGAAATTTATTTCTATTTTTTTTTGATTTCATATAAATTTTTAGTCAAACTGTAATAAAGTACTTAGAAACCAACTCGCGATTTTTTTGGATTTTGATGAATTTTTTTGTTGGAGGAGTTAAATTTGAGTGAATTTAGATGAAATTTACGTCTATTTTTTTGATTTCATATAAATTTTTAGTCAAATAGTAATAAAGGAATTTGAACCAACTTCGATTTTTTTGGGTTTTGATGATTTTGGTTGTTGGAGGAGTTAAATTTGAGTAAATTTAGATGAAATTAACACCTTATTTTTGGATTTTATATAAATTTTTAGTCAAATTGTAATAAAGGGATTTGAAACAACTTCGATTTTTTTGGATTTTGATCAATTTTTTTGTAGGAGGAGCTAAATTTGATTGAATTTAGATGAAATTTACTTTCATTTTTTGGGATTTTATATAAATTTTTAGTCAAATTGTAATAAAGTACATTGAAACCAACTTGGATTTTTTTGGATTTTGATGAATTTTTTTGTTGGAGGAGCTAAATTTGAGTGAATTTAGATGAAATTTACTTTTCTTTTTTTGTATTTTATATAAATTTTTAGTCAAATTGTAATAAATTACATTGAAACCAACTTGGATTTTTTTGGATTTTGATGAATTTTTTTGTTGGAGGAGCTAAATTTGTGTGAATTTAGATGAAATTTACTTTTATTTTTTTGGATTTTATATAAATTTTTAGTCAAATTGTAATAAAGCAATTTGAACCAACTTCGATTTTTTTGGATTTTGATGAGTTTTTTGTTTGGAGGAGCTAAATTTGAGTGAATTTAGATGAAATTTACTTTTCTTTTTTTGTATTTTATATAAATTTTTAGTCAAATTGTAATAAAGCAATTTGAACCAACTTCGATTTTTTTGGATTTTTATGAGTTTTTTTGTTTGGAGGAGCTAAATTTGAGTGAATTTAGATGAAATTTACTTTTATTTTTTTTGATTTTATATAAATTTTTAGTCAAATTGTAATAAAGGAATTTGAACCAACTTCGATTTTTTTGGATTTTGATGAGTTTTTTTGTTGGAGGAGTTAAATTTGAGTGAATTTAGTAGAAATTTACTTTTATTTTTTTGGATTTTATATAAATATTTAGTCAAATTGTAATAAAGGAATTTGAACCAACTTCGATTTTTTTGGATTTTGATGAGATTTTTTGTTGGAGGAGTTAAATTTGAGTGAATTTTGTAGAAATTTATTTCTATTTTTTTGGATTTTATATAAATTTTTAGTCAAATTGTAATAAATTACATTGAAACCAACTTGGATTTTTTTGGATTTTGATGAATTTTTTTGTTGGAGGAGCTAAATTTGAGTGAATTTAGATGAAATTTACTTTTATTTTTTTGGATTTTATATAAATTTTTAGTCAAATTGTAATAAAGCAATTTGAACCAACTTCGATTTTTTTGGATTTTGATGAGTTTTTTGTTTGGAGGAGCTAAATTTGAGTGAATTTAGATGAAATTTACTTTTATTTTTTTGGATTTTATATAAATTTTTAGTCAAATTGTAATAAAGGAATTTGAACCAACTTCGATTTTTTTGGATTTTGATGAGATTTTTTGTTGGAGGAGTTAAATTTGAGTGAATTTAGATGGAATTTACTTCTATTTTTTTTGATTTCATATAAATTTTTAGTCAAATTGTAATAAAGTACTTTGAAACCAACCTCGATTTTTTTTAATTTGGATGAATTTTTTTGTTGGAGGAGCTAAACTTGAGTGAATTTAGATGAAATTTACTTTTATTTTTTTGGATTTTATATAAATTTTTAGTCAAATTGTAATAAAGGAATTTGAACCAACTTCGATTTTTTTGGATTTTGATGAGATTTTTTGTTGGAGGAGTTAAATTTGAGTGAATTTAGTAGAAATTTATTTCTATTTTTTTTGATTTCATATAAATTTTTAGACAAACTGTAATAAAGGAATTTGAACCAACTTTGATTTTTTTGGATTTTGATGAGTTTTTTTGTTGGAGGAGTAAAATTTGAGTGAATTTAGATGGAATTTACTTCTATTTTTTTTGATTTCATATAAATTTTTAGTCAAATTGTAATAAAGGGATTTGAAACAACTTCGATTTTTTTGGATTTTGATGAATTTTTTTGTAGGAGGAGCTAAATTTGATTGAATTTAGATGAAATTTACTTTCATTTTTTGGGATTTTATATAAATTTTTAGTCAAATTGTAATAAAGTACATTGAAACCAACTTGGATTTTTTTGGATTTTGATGAATTTTTTTGTCGGAGGAGCTAAATTTGAGTGAATTTAGATGAAATTTACTTTTCTTTTTTTGTATTTTATATAAATTTTTAGTCAAATTGTAATAAAGCAATTTGGACCAACTTCGATTTTTTTGGATTTTGATGAGTTTTTTGTTTGGAGGAGCTAAATTTGAGTGAATTTAGATGAAATTTACTTTTAT
The DNA here is from genome assembly GCA_963855975.1 of Andrena chrysosceles. Taxonomy (NCBI): domain Eukaryota; kingdom Metazoa; phylum Arthropoda; class Insecta; order Hymenoptera; family Andrenidae; genus Andrena; species Andrena chrysosceles. Next base: position 194,705 of record CAWLCU010000532.1, read on the forward strand.
TTTTTTTATTTTATATAAATTTTTAGTCAAATTGTAATAAAGGAATTTGAACCAACTTCGATTTTTTTGGATTTTGATGAGTTTTTTTGTTGGAGGAGTTAAATTTGAGTGAATTTAGTAGAAATTTACTTTTATTTTTTTGGATTTTATATAAATTTTTAGTCAAATTGTAATAAAGGAATTTGAACCAACTTCGATTTTTTTGGATTTTGATGAGATTTTTTGTTGGAGGAGTTAAATTTGAGTGAATTTTGTAGAAATTTATTTCTATTTTTTTGGATTTTATATAAATTTTTAGTCAAATTGTAATAAATTACATTGAAACCAACTTGGATTTTTTTGGATTTTGATGAATTTTTTTGTTGGAGGAGCTAAATTTGAGTGAATTTACATGAAATTTACTTTTATTTTTTTTGGATTTTATATAAATTTTTAGTCAAATTGTAATAAAGGAATTCGAACCAACTTCGATTTTTTTGGATTTTGATGAGTTTTTTTGTTGGAGGAGTTAAATTTGAGTGAATTTAGATGAAATATACTTCTATTTTTTTGATTTCATATAAATTTTTAGTCAAATAGTAATAAAGGAATTTGAACCAGCTTCGATTTTTTTGGATTTTGATGAGTTTTTTTGTTGGAGGAGTTAAACTTGAGTGAATTTAGATGAAATTTACTTTTATTTTTTTGGATTTTATATAAATTTTTAGTCAAATTGTAATAAAGGAATTTGAACCAACTTCGATTTTTTTGGATTTTGATGAGTTTTTTTGTTGGAGGAGTTAAATTTGAGTGAATTTAGTAGAAATTTATTTCTATTTTTTTTTGATTTCATATAAATTTTTAGTCAAACTGTAATAAAGTACTTAGAAACCAACTCGCGATTTTTTTGGATTTTGATGAATTTTTTTGTTGGAGGAGTTAAATTTGAGTGAATTTAGATGAAATTTACGTCTATTTTTTTGATTTCATATAAATTTTTAGTCAAATAGTAATAAAGGAATTTGAACCAACTTCGATTTTTTTGGGTTTTGATGATTTTGGTTGTTGGAGGAGTTAAATTTGAGTAAATTTAGATGAAATTAACACCTTATTTTTGGATTTTATATAAATTTTTAGTCAAATTGTAATAAAGGGATTTGAAACAACTTCGATTTTTTTGGATTTTGATCAATTTTTTTGTAGGAGGAGCTAAATTTGATTGAATTTAGATGAAATTTACTTTCATTTTTTGGGATTTTATATAAATTTTTAGTCAAATTGTAATAAAGTACATTGAAACCAACTTGGATTTTTTTGGATTTTGATGAATTTTTTTGTTGGAGGAGCTAAATTTGAGTGAATTTAGATGAAATTTACTTTTCTTTTTTTGTATTTTATATAAATTTTTAGTCAAATTGTAATAAAGCAATTTGAACCAACTTCGATTTTTTTGGATTTTGGTGAGTTTTTTTGTTTGGAGGAGCTAAATTTGAGTGAATTTAGATGAAATTTACTTTTATTTTTTTTGATTTTATATAAATTTTTAGTCAAATTGTAATAAAGGAATTTGAACCAACTTCGATTTTTTTGGATTTTGATGAGTTTTTTTGTTGGAGGAGTTAAATTTGAGTGAATTTAGATGGAATTTACTTCTATTTTTTTTGATTTCATATAAATTTTTAGTCAAATTGTAATAAAGGACTTTGAAACCAACTTCGATTTTTTTTAATTTGGATGAATTTTTTTGTTGGAGGAGCTAAACTTGAGTGAATTTAGATGAAATTTACTTTCATTTTTTTGGATTTTATACAAATTTTTAGTCAAATTGTAATAAAGTACATTGAAACCAACTTGGATTTTTTTGGATTTTGATGAATTTTTTTGTTGGAGGAGCTAAATTTGAGTGAATTTAGATGAAATTTACTTTTATTTTTTTGTATTTTATATAAATTTTTAGTCAAATTGTAATAAAGCAATTTGAACCAACTTCGATTTTTTGGGATTTTGATGAGTTTTTTGTTTGGAGGAGCTAAATTTGAGTGAATTTAGATGAAATTTACTTTTATTTTTTTTGATTTTATATAAATTTTTAGTCAAATTGTAATAAAGGAATTTGAACCAACTTCGATTTTTTTGGATTTTGATGAGTTTTTTTGTTGGAGGAGTTAAATTTGAGTGAATTTAGTAGAAATTTACTTTTATTTTTTTGGATTTTATATAAATTTTTAGTCAAATTGTAATAAAGTAATTTGAAACCAACTTCGATTTTTTTGGATTTTGATGAATTTTTTTGTTGGAGGAGCTAAATTTGAGTGAGTTTAGATGAAATTTACTTTTATTTTTTTGGATTTTATATAAATTTTTAGTCAAATAGTAATAAAGGAATTTGAACCAACTTCGATTTTTTTGGATTTTGATGATTTTGGCTGTTGGAGGAGTTTAATTTGAGTAAATCTAGATGAAATTAACACCTACTTTTTTGGATTTTATATAAATTTTTAGTCAAATTGTAATAAGGGAATTTGAAACCAACTTCGATTTTTTTGGATTTTGATGAATTTTTTTGTTGGAGGAGCTAAATTTGTGTGAATTTAGATGAAATTAACTTTCATTTTTTGGATTTTATATAAATTTTTAGTCTAATTGTAATAAAGGAATTTGAACCAAATCCGATTTTTTTGGATTTTGATGATTTTGGTTGTTGGAGGAGTTAAATTTGAGTAAATCTAGAAGAAATTAACTCCTATTTTTTTGGATTTTATATAAATTTTTAGTCAAATTGTAATAAAGTAATTTGAAACCAACTTCGATTTTTTTGGATTTTGATGAATTTTTTTGTTGGAGGAGCTAAATTTGAGTGAGTTTAGATGAAATTTACTTTTATTTTTTTGGATTTTATATAAATTTTTAGTCAAATTGTAATAAAGGAATTTGAACCAACTTCGATTTTTTTGGATTTTGATGATTTTGGTTGTTGGAGGAGTTAAATTTGAGTAAATTTAGATGAAATTGACACCTTATTTTTGGATTTTATATAAATTTTTAGTCAAATTGTAATAAAGGAATTTGAAACCAACTTCGATTTTTTTGGATTTTGATGAATTTTTTTGTTGGAGGAGCTAAATTTGTGTGAGTTTAGATGAAATTTACTTTCATTTTTTGGATTTTATATAAATTTTTAGTCAAATTGTAATAAAGTACATTGAAACCAACTACGATTTTTTTGGATTTTGATGAATTTTTTTGTTGGAGGAGCTAAATTTGAGTGAATTTACATGAAATTTACTTTTATTTTTTTGGATTTTATATAAATTTTTAGTTAAATTGTAATAAAGGAATTTGATACCAACTTCGATTTTTTTGGATTTTGATGAATTTTTTTGTTGGAGGAGCTAAATTTGAGTGAGTTTAGATGAAATTTACTTTTATTTTTTTGGATTTTATATAAATTTTTAGTCAAATTGTAATAAAGTAATTTGAAACCAACTTCGATTTTTTTGGATTTTGATGAATTTTTTTGTTGGAGGAGCTAAATTTGAGTGAGTTTAGATGAAATTTACTTTTATTTTTTTGGATTTTATATAAATTTTTAGTCAAATAGTAATAAAGGAATTTGAACCAACTTCGATTTTTTTGGATTTTGATGATTTTGGCTGTTGGAGGAGTTTAATTTGAGTAAATCTAGATGAAATTAACACCTACTTTTTTGGATTTTATATAAATTTTTAGTCAAATTGTAATAAGGGAATTTGAAACCAACTTCGATTTTTTTGGATTTTGATGAATTTTTTTGTTGGAGGAGCTAAATTTGTGTGAATTTAGATGAAATTAACTTTAATTTTTTGGATTTTATATAAATTTTTAGTCAAATTGTAATAAAGGAATTTGAACCAAATCCGATTTTTTTGGATTTTGATGATTTTGGTTGTTGGAGGAGTTAAATTTGAGTAAATCTAGAAGAAATTAACTCCTATTTTTTTGGATTTTATATAAATTTTTAGTCAAATAGTAATAAAGGAATTTGAACCAACTTCGATTTTTTTGGATTTTGATGATTTTGGTTGTTGGAGGAGTTAAATTTGAGTAAATTTAGATGAAATTAACACCTTATTTTTGGATTTTATATAAATTTTTAGTCAAATTGTAATAAAGGGATTTGAAACAACTTCGATTTTTTTTGGATTTTGATGAATTTTTTTGTTGGAGGAGCTAAATTTGAGTGAATTTAGATGAAATTTACTTTTATTTTGTTGGATTTTATATAAATTTTTAGTCAAATTGTAATAAAGGAATTTGAACCAACTTCGATTTTTTTGGATTTTGATGATTTTGGTTGTTGGAGGAGTTAAATTTGAGTAAATCTAGATGAAATTAACACCCATTTTTTTGGATTTTATATAAATTTTTAGTCAAATTGTAATAAAGTAATTTGAAACCAACTTCGATTTTTTTGGATTTTGATGAATTTTTTTGTTGGAGGAGCTAAATTTGAGTGAGTTTAGATGAAATTTACTTTTATTTTTTTGGATTTTATATAAATTTTTAGTCAAATTGTAATAAAGGAATTTGAAACCAACTTCGATTTTTTTGGATTTTGATGAATTTTTTTGTTGGAGGAGCTAAATTTGTGTGAATTTAGATGAAATTTACTTTCATTTTTTGGATTTTATATAAATTTTTAGTCAAATTGTAATAAAGTACATTGAAACCAACTACGATTTTTTTGGATTTTGATGAATTTTTTTGTTGGAGGAGCTAAATTTGAGTGAATTTACATGAAATTTACTTTTATTTTTTGGATTTTATATAAATTTTTAGTCAAATTGTAATAAAGTACATTGAAACCAATTTCGATTTTTTTGGATTTTGATCAATTTTTTTGTTGGAGGAGCTAAATTTGAGTGAATTTAGATGAAATTTACTTTTATTTTTTTGGATTTTATATAAATTTTTAGTCAAATTGTAATAAAGGAATTTGAACCAACTTCGATTTTTTTGGATTTTGATGAATTTTTTTGTTGGAGGAGTTAAATTTGAGTGAATTTAGATGAAATTCACTTCTATTTTTTTTTATTTCATATAAATTTTTAGTCAAATTGTAATAAAGTAATTTGATACCAACTTCGATTTTTTTGGATTTTGATGAATTTTTTTGTTGGAGGAGCTAAATTTGAGTGAATTTACATGAAATTTACTTTTATTTTTTTGGATTTTATATAAATTTTAAGTTAAATTGTAATAAAGGAATTTGAACCAACTTCGATTTTTTTGGATTTTGATGAATGTTTTTGTAGGAGGAGCTAAATTTGATTGAATTTAGATGAAATTTACTTTCATTTTTTTGGATTTTATATAAATTTTTAGTCAAATTGTAATAAAGTACATTGAAACCAACTTGGATTTTTTTGTATTTTGATGAATTTTTTGTTGGAGGAGCTAAATTTGAGTGAATTTAGATGAAATTTACTTTTATTTTTTTGTATTTTATATAAATTTTTAGTCAAATTGTAATAAAGCAATTTTAACCAACTTCGATTTTTTTGGATTTTGATCAGTTTTTTTGTTTGGAGGAGCTAAATTTGAGTGAATTTAGATGAAATTTACTTTTACTTTTTTGGATTTTATATAAATTTTTAGTCAAATTGTAATAAAGTAATTTGAACCAACTTCGATTTTTTTGGATTTTGATGAATTTTTTTGTTGGAGGAGCTAAATTTGAGTGAGTTTAGATGAAATTTACTTTTATTTTTTTGGATTTTATATAAATTTTTAGTCAAATTGTAATAAAGGAATTTGAACCAACTTCGATTTTTTTGGATTTTGATGATTTTGGTTGTTGGAGGAGTTAAATTTGAGTAAATCTAGAAGAAATTAACTCCTATATTTTTGGATTTTATATAAATTTTTAGTCAAATTGTAATAAAGTAATTTGAAACCAACTTCGATTTTTTGGATTTTGATGAATTTTTTTGTTGGAGGAGCTAAATTTGAGTGAGTTTAGATGAAATTTACTTTTATTTTTTTGGATTTTATATAAATTTTTAGTCAAATTGTAATAAAGGAATTTGAACCAACTTCGATTTTTTTGGATTTTCATGATTTTGGTTGTTGGAGGAGTTAAATTTGAGTAAATTTAGATGAAATTGACACCTTATTTTTGGATTTTATATAAATTTTTAGTCAAATTGTAATAAAGGAATTTGAAACCAACTTCGATTTTTTTGGATTTTGATGAATTTTTTTGTTGGAGGAGCTAAATTTGTGTGAATTTAGATGAAATTTACATTCATTTTTTGGATTTTATATAAATTTTTAGTCAAATTGTAATAAAGTACATTGAAACCAACTACGATTTTTTTGGATTTTGATGAATTTTTTTGTTGGAGGAGCTAAATTTGAGTGAATTTACATGAAATTTACTTTTATGTTTTTGGATTTTATATAAATTTTTAGTCAAATTGTAATAAAGGAATTTGATACCAACTTCGATTTTTTTGGATTTTGATGAATTTTTTTGTTGGAGGAGCTAAATTTGAGTGAGTTTAGATGAAATTTACTTTTATTTTTTTGGATTTTATATAAATTTTTAGTCAAATTGTAATAAAGGAATTTGAAACCAACTTCGATTTTTTTGGATTTTGATGAATTTTTTTGTTGGAGGAGCTAAATTTGAGTGAATTTACATGAAATTTACTTTTATTTTTTTGGATTTTATATAAATTTTAAGTTAAATTGTAATAAAGGAATTTGAACCAACTTCGATTTTTTTGGATTTTGATGAATGTTTTTGTAGGAGGAGCTAAATTTGATTGAATTAAGATGAAATTTACTTTCATTTTTTTGGATTTTATATAAATTTTTAGTCAAATTGTAATAAAGTACATTGAAACCAACTTGGATTTTTTTGGATTTTGATGAATTTTTTGTTGGAGGAGCTAAATTTGAGTGAATTTAGATGAAATTTACTTTTATTTTTTTGTATTTTATATAAATTTTTAGTCAAATTGTAATAAAGCAATTTTAACCAACTTCGATTTTTTTGGATTTTGATCAGTTTTTTTGTTTGGAGGAGCTAAATTTGAGTGAATTTAGATGAAATTTACTTTTACTTTTTTGGATTTTATATAAATTTTTAGTCAAATTGTAATAAAGGAATTTGAACCAACTTCGATTTTTTTGGATTTTGATGAATTTTTTTTGTTGGAGGAGCTAAATTTGAGTGAGTTTAGATGAAATTTACTTTTATTTTTTTGGATTTTATATAAATTTTTAGTCAAATTGTAATAAAGGAATTTGAACCAACTTCGATTTTTTTGGATTTTGATGATTTTGGTTGTTGGAGGAGTTAAATTTGAGTAAATCTAGAAGAAATTAACTCCTATTTTTTTGGATTTTATATAAATTTTTAGTCAAATTGTAATAAAGTAATTTGAAACCAACTTCGATTTTTTGGATTTTGATGAATTTTTATGTTGGAGGAGCTAAATTTGAGTGAGTTTAGATGAAATTTACTTTTATTTTTTTGGATTTTATATAAATTTTTAGTCAAATTGTAATAAAGGAATTTGAACCAACTTCGATTTTTTTGGATTTTGATGATTTTGGTTGTTGGAGGAGTTAAATTTGAGTGAATTTACATGAAATTTACTTTTATGTTTTTGGATTTTATATAAATTTTTAGTCGTATTGTAATAAAGGAATTTGATACCAACTTCGATTTTTTTGGATTTTGATGAATTTTTTTGTTGGAGGAGCTAAATTTGAGTGAGTTTAGATGAAATTTACTTTTATTTTTTTGGATTTTATATAAATTTTTAGTCAAATTGTAATAAAGGAATTTGAAACCAACTTCGATTTTTTTGGATTTTGATGAATTTTTTTGTTGGAGGAGCTAAATTTGTGTGAATTTAGATGAAATTTACTTTCATTTTTTGGATTTTATATAAATTTTTAGTCAAATTGTAATAAAGTACATTGAAACGAACTACGATTTTTTTGGATTTTGATGAATTTTTTTGTTGGAGGAGCTAAATTTGAGTGAATTTACATGAAATTTACTTTTATTTTTTTGGATTTTATATAAATTTTTAGTCAAATTGTAATAAAGTACATTGAAACCAATTTCGATTTTTTTGGATTTTGATGAATTTTTTTGTTGGAGGAGCTAAATTTGAGTGAATTTAGATGAAATTTACTTTTATTTTTTTGGATTTTATATAAATTTTTAGTCAAATTGTAATAAAGGAATTTGAACCAACATCGATTTTTTTGGATTTTGATGAATTTTTTTGTTGGAGTTAAATTTGAGTGAATTTAGATGAAATTCACTTCTATTTTTTTTTATTTCATATAAATTTTTAGTCAAATTGTAATAAAGTAATTTGATACCAACGTCGATTTTTTTGGATTTTGATGAATTTTTTTGTTGGAGGAGCTAAATTTGAGTGAATTTACATGAAATTTACTTTTATTTTTTTGGATTTTATATAAATTTTAAGTTAAATTGTAATAAAGGAATTTGAACCAACTTCGATTTTTTTGGATTTTGATGAATTTTTTTGTTGGAGGAGCTAAATTTGAGTGAGTTTAGATGAAATTTACTTTTATTTTTTTGGATTTTATATAAATTTTTAGTCAAATTGTAATAAAGGAATTTGAACCAACTTCGATTTTTTTGGATTTAGATGAATTTTTTTGTTGGAGGAGCTAAATTTGAGTGAGTTTAGATGAAATTTACTTTTATTTTTTTGGATTTTATATAAATTTTTAGTCAAATTGTAATAAAGGAATTTGAACCAACTTCGATTTTTTTGGATTTTGATGATTTTGGTTGTTGGAGGAGTTAAATTTGAGTAAATCTAGAAGAAATTAACTCCTATTTTTTTGGATTTTATATAAATTTTTAGTCAAATTGTAATAAAGTAATTTGAAACCAACTTCGATTTTTTGGATTTTGATGAATTTTTTTGTTGGAGGAGCTAAATTTGAGTGAGTTTAGATGAAATTTACTTTTATTTTTTTGGATTTTATATAAATTTTTAGTCAAATTGTAATAAAGGAATTTGAACCAACTTCAATTTTTTTGGATTTTGATGATTTTGGTTGTTGGAGGAGTTAAATTTGAGTAAATTTAGATGAAATTGACACCTTATTTTTGGATTTTATATAAATTTTTAGTCAAATTGTAATAAATGAATTTGAAACCAACTTCGATTTTTTTGGATTTTGATGAATTTTTTTGTTGGAGGAGCTAAATTTGTGTGAATTTAGATGAAATTTACTTTCATTTTTTGGATTTTATATAAATTTTTAGTCAAATTGTAATAAAGTACATTGAAACCAACTACGATTTTTTTGGATTTTGATGAATTTTTTTGTTGGAGGAGCTAAATTTGAGTGAATTTACATGAAATTTACTTTTATGTTTTTGGATTTTATATAAATTTTTAGTCAAATTGTAATAAAGGAATTTGATACCAACTTCGATTTTTTTGGATTTTGATGAATTTTTTTGTTGGAGGAGCTAAATTTGAGTGAGTTTAGATGAAATTTACTTTTATTTTTTTGGATTTTATATAAATTTTAAGTTAAATTGTAATAAAGGAATTTGAACCAACTTCGATTTTTTTGGATTTTGATGAATGTTTTTGTAGGAGGAGCTAAATTTGATTGAATTTAGATGAAATTTACTTTCATTTTTTTTGGATTTTATATAAATTTTTAGTCAAATTGTAATAAAGTACATTGAAACCAACTTGGATTTTTTTGGATTTTGATGAATTTTTTGTTGGAGGAGCTAAATTTGAGTGAATTTAGATGAAATTTACTTTTATTTTTTTGTATTTTATATAAATTTTTAGTCAAATTGTAATAAAGCAATTTTAACCAACTTCGATTTTTTTGGATTTTGATCAGTTTTTTTGTTTGGAGGAGCTAAATTTGAGTGAATTTAGATGAAATTTACTTTTACTTTTTTGGATTTTATATAAATTTTTAGTCAAATTGTAATAAAGGAATTTGAACCAACTTCGATTTTTTTTGGATTTTGATGAATTTTTTTGTTGGAGGAGCTAAATTTGAGTGAGTTTAGAAGAAATTTTCTTTTATTTTTTTGGATTTTATATAAATTTTTAGTCAAATTGTAATAAAGGAATTTGAACCAACTTCGATTTTTTTGGATTTTGATGATTTTGGTTGTTGGAGGAGTTAAATTTGATTGAATTTAGATGAAATTTACTTTCATTTTTTTGGATTTTAAATAAATTTTTAGTCAAATTGTAATAAAGTACATTGAAACCAACTTGGATTTTTTTGGATTTTGATGAATTTTTTTGTTGGAGGAGCTAAATTTGAGTGAATTTAGATGAAATTTACTTTTATTTTTTTGGATTTTATATAAATTTTAAGTTAAATTGTAATAAAGGAATTTGAACCAACTTCGATTTTTTTGGATTTTGATGAATGTTTTTGTAGGAGGAGCTAAATTTGATTGAATTTAGATGAAATTTACTTTCATTTTTTTGGATTTTATATAAATTTTTAGTCAAATTGTAATAAAGTACATTGAAACCAACTTGGATTTTTTTGGATTTTGATGAATTTTTTGTTGGAGGAGCTAAATTTGAGTGAATTTAGATGAAATTTACTTTTATTTTTTTGTATTTTATATAAATTTTTAGTCAAATTGTAATAAAGCAATTTTAACCAACTTCGATTTTTTTGGATTTTGATCAGTTTTTTTGTTTGGAGGAGCTAAATTTGAGTGAATTTAGATGAAATTTACTTTTACTTTTTTGGATTTTATATAAATTTTTAGTCAAATTGTAATAAAGGAATTTGAACCAACTTCGATTTTTTTTGGATTTTGATGAATTTTTTTGTTGGAGGAGCTAAATTTGAGTGAGTTTAGAAGAAATTTTCTTTTATTTTTTTGGATTTTATATAAATTTTTAGTCAAATTGTAATAAAGGAATTTGAACCAACTTCGATTTTTTTGGATTTTGATGATTTTGGTTGTTGGAGGAGTTAAATTTGATTGAATTTAGATGAAATTTACTTTCATTTTTTTGGATTTTAAATAAATTTTTAGTCAAATTGTAATAAAGTACATTGAAACCAACTTGGATTTTTTTGGATTTTGATGAATTTTTTTGTTGGAGGAGCTAAATTTGAGTGAATTTAGATGAAATTTACTTTTATTTTTTTGGATTTTATATAAATTTTTAGTCAAATTGTAATAAAGGAATTTGAAACCAACTTCGATTTTTTTGGTTTTTGAAGAATTTTTTTGTTGGAGGAGCTAAATTTGTGTGAATTTAGATGAAATTTACTTTCATTTTTTGGATTTTATATAAATTTTTAGTCAAATTGTAATAAAGTACATTGAAACCAACTACGATTTTTTTGGATTTTGATGAATTTTTTTGTTGGAGGAGCTAAATTTGAGTGAATTTACATGAAATTTACTTTTATGTTTTTGGATTTTATATAAATTTTTAGTCAAATTGTAATAAAGCAATTTGATACCAACTTCGATTTTTTTGGATTTTGATGAATTTTTTTGTTGGAGGAGCTAAATTTGAGTGAGTTTAGATGAAATTTACTTTTATTTTTTTGGATTTTATATAAATTTTTAGTCAAATTGTAATAAAGGAATTTGAAACCAACTACGATTTTTTTGGATTTTGATGAATTTTTTTGTTGGAGGAGCTAAATTTGAGTGAGTTTAGATGAAATTTACTTTTATTTTTTTGGATTTTATATAAATTTTTAGTCAAATTGTAATAAAGGAATTTGAACCAACTTCGATTTTTTTGGATTTTGATGATTTTGGTTGTTGGAGGAGTTAAATTTGAGTAAATCTAGAAGAAATTAACTCCTATATTTTTGGATTTTATATAAATTTTTAGTCAAATTGTAATAAAGGAATTTGATACCAACTTCGATTTTTTTGGATTTTGATGAATTTTTTTGTTGGAGGAGCTAAATTTGAGTGAGTTTAGATGAAATTTACTTTTATTTTTTTGGATTTTATATAAATTTTTAGTCAAATTGTAATAAAGGAATTTGAAACCAACTTCGATTTTTTTGGATTTTGATGAATTTGGTTGTTGGAGGAGTTAAATTTGAGTAAATTTAGATGAAATTGACACCTTATTTTTGGATTTTATATAAATTTTTAGTCAAATTGTAATAAAGGAATTTGAAACCAACTTCAATTTTTTTGGATTTTGATGAATTTTTTTGTTGGAGGAGCTAAATTTGAGTGAGTTTAGATGAAATTTACTTTTATTTTTTTGGATTTTATATAAATTTTTAGTCAAATTGTAATAAAGGAATTTGAACCAACTTCGATTTTTTTGGATTTTGATGAATTTTTTTGTTGGAGGAGCTAAATTTGAGTGAGTTTAGATGAAATTTACTTTTATTTTTTTGGATTTTATATAAATTTTTAGTCAAATTGTAATAAAGGAATTTGAACCAACTTCGATTTTTTTGGATTTTGATGATTTTGGTTGTTGGAGGAGTTAAATTTGAGTAAATCTAGAAGAAATTAACTCCTATTTTTTTGGATTTTATATAAATTTTTAGTCAAATTGTAATAAAGTAATTTGAAACCAACTTCGATTTTTTGGATTTTGATGAATTTTTTTGTTGGAGGAGCTAAATTTGAGTGAGTTTAGATGAAATTTACTTTTATTTTTTTGGATTTTATATAAATTTTTAGTCAAATTGTAATAAAGGAATTTGAACCAACTTCGATTTTTTTGGATTTTGATGATTTTGGTTGTTGGAGGAGTTAAATTTGAGTAAATTTAGATGAAATTGACACCTTATTTTTGGATTTTATATAAATTTTTAGTCAAATTGTAATAAAGGAATTTGAAACCAACTTCGATTTTTTTGGATTTTGATGAATTTTTTTGTTGGAGGAGCTAAATTTGTGTGAATTTAGATGAAATTTACTTTCATTTTTTGGATTTTATATAAATTTTTAGTCAAATTGTAATAAAGTACATTGAAACCAACTACGATTTTTTTGGATTTTGATGAATTTTTTTGTTGGAGGAGCTAAATTTGAGTGAATTTACATGAAATTTACTTTTATGTTTTTGGATTTTATATAAATTTTTAGTCAAATTGTAATAAAGGAATTTGATACCAACTTCGATTTTTTTGGATTTTGATGAATTTTTTTGTTGGAGGAGCTAAATTTGAGTGAGTTTAGATGAAATTTACTTTTATTTTTTTGGATTTTATATAAATTTTAAGTTAAATTGTAATAAAGGAATTTGAACCAACTTCGATTTTTTTGGATATTGATGAATGTTTTTGTAGGAGGAGCTAAATTTGATTGAATTTAGATGAAATTTACTTTCATTTTTTTGGATTTTATATAAATTTTTAGTCAAATTGTAATAAAGTACATTGAAACCAACTTGGATTTTTTTGGATTTTGATGAATTTATTGTTGGAGGAGCTAAATTTGAGTGAATTTAGATGAAATTTACATTTATTTTTTTGTATTTTATATAAATTTTTAGTCAAATTGTAATAAAGCAATTTTAACCAACTTCGATTTTTTTGGATTTTGATCAGTTTTTTTGTTTGGAGGAGCTAAATTTGAGTGAATTTAGATGAAATTTACTTTTACTTTTTTGGATTTTATATAAATTTTTAGTCAAATTGTAATAAAGGAATTTGAACCAACTTCGTTTTTTTTTGGATTTTGATGAATTTTTTTGTTGGAGGAGCTAAATTTGAGTGAGTTTAGATGAAATTTTCTTTTATTTTTTTGGATTTTATATAAATTTTTAGTCAAATTGTAATAAAGGAATTTGAACCAACTTCGATTTTTTTGGATTTTGATGATTTTGGTTGTTGGAGGAGTTAAATTTGATTGAATTTAGATGAAATTTACTTTCATTTTTTTGGATTTTAAATAAATTTTTAGTCAAATTGTAATAAAGTACATTGAAACCAACTTGGATTTTTTTGGATTTTGATGAATTTTTTTGTTGGAGGAGCTAAATTTGAGTGAATTTAGATGAAATTTACTTTTATTTTTTTGGATTTTATATAAATTTTTAGTCAAATTGTAATAAAGGAATTTGAACCAACTTCGATTTTTTTGGATTTTGATGAATTTTTTTGTTGGAGGAGCTAAATTTGAGTGAGTTTAGATGAAATTTACTTTTATTTTTTTGGATTTTATATAAATTTTTAGTCAAATAGTAATAAAGGAATTTGAACCAACTTCGATTTTTTTGGATTTTGATGATTTTGGTTGTTGGAGGAGTTAAATTTGAGTAAATTTAGATGAAATTAACACCTTATTTTTGGATTTTATATAAATTTTTTAGTCAAATTGTAATAAAGGGATTTGAAACAACTTCGATTTTTTTGGATTTTGATGAATTTTTTTGTTGGAGGAGCTAAATTTGAGTGAATTTAGATGAAATTTACTTTTATTTTGTTGGATTTTATATAAATTTTTAGTCAAATTGTAATAAAGGAATTTGAACCAACTTCGATTTTTTTGGATTTTGATGATTTTGGTTGTTGGAGGAGTTAAATTTGAGTAAATCTAGATGAAATTAACACCCATTTTTTTGGATTTTATATAAATTTTTAGTCAAATTGTAATAAAGTAATTTGAAACCAACTTCGATTTTTTTGGATTTTGATGAATTTTTTTGTTGGAGGAGCTAAATTTGAGTGAGTTTAGATGAAATTTACTTTTATTTTTTTGGATTTTATATAAATTTTTAGTCAAATTGTAATAAAGGAATTTGAAACCAACTTCGATTTTTTTGGATTTTGATGAATTTTTTTGTTGGAGGAGCTAAATTTGTGTGAATTTAGATGAAATTTACTTTCATTTTTTGGATTTTATATAAATTTTTAGTCAAATTGTAATAAAGTACATTGAAACCAACTACGATTTTTTTGGATTTTGATGAATTTTTTTGTTGGAGGAGCTAAATTTGAGTGAATTTACATGAAATTTACTTTTATTTTTTGGATTTTATATATATTTTTAGTCAAATTGTAATAAAGTACATTGAAACCAATTTCGATTTTTTTGGATTTTGATCAATTTTTTTGTTGGAGGAGCTAAATTTGAGTGAATTTAGATGAAATTTACTTTTATTTTTTTGGATTTTATATAAATTTTTAGTCAAATTGTAATAAAGGAATTTGAACCAACTTCGATTTTTTTGGATTTTGATGAATTTTTTTGTTGGAGGAGCTAAATTTGAGTGAGTTTAGATGAAATTTACTTTTATTTTTTTGGATTTTATATAAATTTTTAGTCAAATAGTAATAAAGGAATTTGAACCAACTTCGATTTTTTTGGATTTTGATGATTTTGGTTGTTGGAGGAGTTAAATTTGAGTAAATTTAGATGAAATTAACACCTTATTTTTGGATTTTATATAAATTTTTTAGTCAAATTGTAATAAAGGGATTTGAAACAACTTCGATTTTTTTGGATTTTGATGAATTTTTTTGTTGGAGGCGCTAAATTTGAGTGAATTTAGATGAAATTTACTTTTATTTTGTTGGATTTTATATAAATTTTTAGTCAAATTGTAATAAAGGAATTTGAACCAACTTCGATTTTTTTGGATTTTGATGATTTTGGTTGTTGGAGGAGTTAAATTTGAGTAAATCTAGATGAAATTAACACCCATTTTTTTGGATTTTATATAAATTTTTAGTCAAATTGTAATAAAGTAATTTGAAACCAACTTCGATTTTTTTGGATTTTGATGAATTTTTTTGTTGGAGGAGCTAAATTTGAGTGAGTTTAGATGAAATTTACTTTTATTTTTTTGGATTTTATATAAATTTTTAGTCAAATTGTAATAAAGGAATTTGAAACCAACTTCGATTTTTTTGGATTTTGATGAATTTTTTTGTTGGAGGAGCTAAATTTGTGTGAATTTAGATGAAATTTACTTTCATTTTTTGGATTTTATATAAATTTTTAGTCAAATTGTAATAAAGTACATTGAAACCAACTACGATTTTTTTGGATTTTGATGAATTTTTTTGTTGGAGGAGCTAAATTTGAGTGAATTTACATGAAATTTACTTTTATTTTTTGGATTTTATATATATTTTTAGTCAAATTGTAATAAAGTACATTGAAACCAATTTCGATTTTTTTGGATTTTGATCAATTTTTTTGTTGGAGGAGCTAAATTTGAGTGAATTTAGATGAAATTTACTTTTATTTTTTTGGATTTTATATAAATTTTTAGTCAAATTGTAATAAAGGAATTTGAACCAACTTCGATTTTTTTGGATTTTGATGAATTTTTTTGTTGGAGGAGTTAAATTTGAGTGAATTTAGATGAAATTCACTTCTATTTTTTTTTATTTCATATAAATTTTTAGTCAAATTGTAATAAAGTAATTTGATACCAACTTCGATTTTTTTGGATTTTGATGAATTTTTTTGTTGGAGGAGCTAAATTTGAGTGAATTTACATGAAATTTACTTTTATTTTTTTGGATTTTATATAAATTTTAAGTTAAATTGTAATAAAGGAATTTGAACCAACTTCGATTTTTTTGGATTTTGATGAATGTTTTTGTAGGAGGAGCTAAATTTGATTGAATTTAGATGAAATTTACTTTCATTTTTTTGGATTTTATATAAATTTTTAGTCAAATTGTAATAAAGTACATTGAAACCAACTTGGATTTTTTTGGATTTTGATGAATTTTTTGTTGGAGGAGCTAAATTTGAGTGAATTTAGATGAAATTTACTTTTATTTTTTTGTATTTTATATAAATTTTTAGTCAAATTGTATTAAAGCAATTTTAACCAACTTCGATTTTTTTGGATTTTGATCAGTTTTTTTGTTTGGAGGAGCTAAATTTGAGTGAATTTAGATGAAATTTACTTTTACTTTTTTGGATTTTATATAAATTTTTAGTCAAATTGTAATAAAGGAATTTGAACCAACTTCGATTTTTTTGGATTTTGATGAATTTTTTTGTTGGAGGAGCTAAATTTGAGTGAGTTTAGATGAAATTTACTTTTATTTTTTTGGATTTTATATAAATTTTTAGTCAAATTGTAATAAAGGAATTTGAACCAACTTCGATTTTTTTGGATTTTGATGATTTTGGTTGTTGGAGGAGTTAAATTTGAGTAAATCTAGAAGAAATTAACTCCTATTTTTTTGGATTTTATATAAATTTTTAGTCAAATTGTAATAAAGTAATTTGAAACCAACTTCGATTTTTTGGATTTTGATGAATTTTTTTGTTGGAGGAGCTAAATTTGAGTGAGTTTAGATGAAATTTACTTTTATTTTTTTGGATTTTATATAAATTTTTAGTCAAATTGTAATAAAGGAATTTGAACCAACTTCGATTTTTTTGGATTTTGATGATTTTGGTTGTTGGAGGAGTTAAATTTGAGTAAATTTAGATGAAATTGACACCTTATTTTTGGATTTTATATAAATTTTTAGTCAAATTGTAATAAAGGAATTTGAAACCAACTTCGATTTTTTTGGTTTTTGAAGAATTTTTTTGTTGGAGGAGCTAAATTTGTGTGAATTTAGATGAAATTTACTTTCATTTTTTGGATTTTATATAAATTTTTAGTCAAATTGTAATAAAGTACATTGAAACCAACTACGATTTTTTTGGATTTTGATGAATTTTTTTGTTGGAGGAGCTAAATTTGAGTGAATTTACATGAAATTTACTTTTATGTTTTTGGATTTTATATAAATTTTTAGTCAAATTGTAATAAAGCAATTTGATACCAACTTCGATTTTTTTGGATTTTGATGAATTTTTTTGTTGGAGGAGCTAAATTCGAGTGAGTTTAGATGAAATTTACTTTTATTTTTTTGGATTTTATATAAATTTTTAGTCAAATTGTAATAAAGGAATTTGAAACCAACTACGATTTTTTTGGATTTTGATGAATTTTTTTGTTGGAGGAGCTAAATTTGAGTGAATTTACATGAAATTTACTTTTATTTTTTTGGATTTTATATAAATTTTTAGTCAAATTGTAATAAAGTACATTGAAACCAATTTCGATTTTTTTGGATTTTGATCAATTTTTTTGTTGGAGGAGCTAAATTTGAGTGAATTTAGATGAAATTTACTTTTATTTTTTTGGATTTTATATAAATTTTTAGTCAAATTGTAATAAAGGAATTTGAATCAACTTCGATTTTTTTGGATTTTGATGATTTTGGTTGTTGGAGGAGTTAAATTTGAGTAAATTTAGATGAAATTGACACCTTATTTTTGGATTTTATATAAATTTTTAGTCAAATTGTAATAAAGGAATTTGAAACCAACTTCGATTTTTTTGGTTTTTGAAGAATTTTTTTGTTGGAGGAGCTAAATTTGTGTGAATTTAGATGAAATTTACTTTCATTTTTTGGATTTTATATAAATTTTTAGTCAAATTGTAATAAAGTACATTGAAACCAACTACGATTTTTTTGGATTTTGATGAATTTTTTTGTTGGAGGAGCTAAATTTGAGTGAATTTACATGAAATTTACTTTTATGTTTTTGGATTTTATATAAATTTTTAGTCAAATTGTAATAAAGCAATTTGATACCAACTTCGATTTTTTTGGATTTTGATGAATTTTTTTGTTGGAGGAGCTAAATTTGAGTGAGTTTAGATGAAATTAACTTTTATTTTTTTGGATTTTATATAAATTTTTAGTCAAATTGTAATAAAGGAATTTGAAACCAACTACGATTTTTTTGGATTTTGATGAATTTTTTTGTTGGAGGAGCTAAATTTGAGTGAATTTACATGAAATTTACTTTTATTTTTTTGGATTTTATATAAATTTTTAGTCAAATTGTAATAAAGTACATTGAAACCAATTTCGATTTTTTTGGATTTTGATCATTTTTTTGTTGGAGGAGCTAAATTTGAGTGAATTTAGATGAAATTTACTTTTATTTTTTTGGATTTTATATAAATTTTTAGTCAAATTGTAGTAAAGGAATTTGAACCAACTTCGATTTTTTTGGATTTTGATGAATTTTTTTGTTGGAGGAGTTAAATTTGAGTGAATTTAGATGAAATTCACTTCTATTTTTTTTTATTTCATATAAATTTTTAGTCAAATTGTAATAAAGTAATTTGATACCAACTTCGATTTTTTTGGATTTTGATGAATTTTTTTGTTGGAGGAGCTAAATTTGAGTGAATTTACATGAAATTTACTTTTATTTTTTTGGATTTTATATAAATTTTAAGTTAAATTGTAATAAAGGAATTTGAACCAACTTCGATTTTTTTGGATTTTGATGAATGTTTTTGTAGGAGGAGCTAAATTTGATTGAATTTAGATGAAATTTACTTTCATTTTTTTGGATTTTATATAAATTTTTAGTCAAATTGTAATAAAGTACATTGAAACCAACTTGGATTTTTTTGTATTTTGATGAATTTTTTGTTGGAGGAGCTAAATTTGAGTGAATTTAGATGAAATTTACTTTTATTTTTTTGTATTTTATATAAATTTTTAGTCAAATTGTAATAAAGCAATTTTAACCAACTTCGATTTTTTTGGATTTTGATCAGTTTTTTTGTTTGGAGGAGCTAAATTTGAGTGAATTTAGATGAAATTTACTTTTACTTTTTTGGATTTTATATAAATTTTTAGTCAAATTGTAATAAAGTAATTTGAACCAACTTCGATTTTTTTGGATTTTGATGAATTTTTTTGTTGGAGGAGCTAAATTTGAGTGAGTTTAGATGAAATTTACTTTTATTTTTTTGGATTTTATATAAATTTTTAGTCAAATTGTAATAAAGGAATTTGAACCAACTTCGATTTTTTTGGATTTTGATGATTTTGGTTGTTGGAGGAGTTAAATTTGAGTAAATCTAGAAGAAATTAACTCCTATATTTTTGGATTTTATATAAATTTTTAGTCAAATTGTAATAAAGTAATTTGAAACCAACTTCGATTTTTTGGATTTTGATGAATTTTTTTGTTGGAGGAGCTAAATTTGAGTGAGTTTAGATGAAATTTACTTTTATTTTTTTGGATTTTATATAAATTTTTAGTCAAATTGTAATAAAGGAATTTGAACCAACTTCGATTTTTTTGGATTTTCATGATTTTGGTTGTTGGAGGAGTTAAATTTGAGTAAATTTAGATGAAATTGACACCTTATTTTTGGATTTTATATAAATTTTTAGTCAAATTGTAATAAAGGAATTTGAAACCAACTTCGATTTTTTTGGATTTTGATGAATTTTTTTGTTGGAGGAGCTAAATTTGTGTGAATTTAGATGAAATTTACTTTCATTTTGTGGATTTTATATAAATTTTTAGTCAAATTGTAATAAAGTACATTGAAACCAACTACGATTTTTTTGGATTTTGATGAATTTTTTTGTTGGAGGAGCTAAATTTGAGTGAATTTACATGAAATTTACTTTTATGTTTTTGGATTTTATATAAATTTTTAGTCAAATTGTAATAAAGGAATTTGATACCAACTTCGATTTTTTTGGATTTTGATGAATTTTTTTGTTGGAGGAGCTAAATTTGAGTGAGTTTAGATGAAATTTACTTTTATTTTTTTGGATTTTATATAAATTTTTAGTCAAATTGTAATAAAGGAATTTGAAACCAACTTCGATTTTTTTGGATTTTGATGAATTTTTTTGTTGGAGGAGCTAAATTTGAGTGAATTTACATGAAATTTACTTTTATTTTTTTGGATTTTATATAAATTTTAAGTTAAATTGTAATAAAGGAATTTGAACCAACTTCGATTTTTTTGGATTTTGATGAATGTTTTTGTAGGAGGAGCTAAATTTGATTGAATTTAGATGAAATTTACTTTCATTTTTTTGGATTTTATATAAATTTTTAGTCAAATTGTAATAAAGTACATTGAAACCAACTTGGATTTTTTTGGATTTTGATTAATTTTTTGTTGGAGGAGCTAAATTTGAGTGAATTTAGATGAAATTTACTTTTATTTTTTTGTATTTTATATAAATTTTTAGTCAAATTGTAATAAAGCAATTTTAACCAACTTCGATTTTTTTGGATTTTGATCAGTTTTTTTGTTTGGAGGAGCTAAATTTGAGTGAATTTAGATGAAATTTACTTTTACTTTTTTGGATTTTATATAAATTTTTAGTCAAATTGTAATAAAGGAATTTGAACCAACTTCGATTTTTTTGGATTTTGATGAATTTTTTTTGTTGGAGGAGCTAAATTTGAGTGAGTTTAGATGAAATTTACTTTTATTTTTTTGGATTTTATATAAATTTTTAGTCAAATTGTAATAAAGGAATTTGAACCAACTTCGATTTTTTTGGATTTTGATGATTTTGGTTGTTGGAGGAGTTAAATTTGAGTAAATCTAGAAGAAATTAACTCCTATTTTTTTGGATTTTATATAAATTTTTAGTCAAATTGTAATAAAGTAATTTGAAACCAACTTCGATTTTTTGGATTTTGATGAATTTTTTTGTTGGAGGAGCTAAATTTGAGTGAGTTTAGATGAAATTTACTTTTATTTTTTTGGATTTTATATAAATTTTTAGTCAAATTGTAATAAAGGAATTTGAACCAACTTCGATTTTTTTGGATTTTGATGATTTTGGTTGTTGGAGGAGTTAAATTTGAGTGAATTTACATGAAATTTACTTTTATGTTTTTGGATTTTATATAAATTTTTAGTCAAATTGTAATAAAGGAATTTGATACCAACTTCGATTTTTTTGGATTTTGATGAATTTTTTTGTTGGAGGAGCTAAATTTGAGTGAGTTTAGATGAAATTTACTTTTATTTTTTTGGATTTTATATAAATTTTTAGTCAAATTGTAATAAAGGAATTTGAAACCAACTTCGATTTTTTTGGATTTTGATGAATTTTTTTGTTGGAGGAGCTAAATTTGTGTGAATTTAGATGAAATTTACTTTCATTTTTTGGATTTTATATAAATTTTTAGTCAAATTGTAATAAAGTACATTGAAACCAACTACGATTTTTTTGGATTTTGATGAATTTTTTTGTTGGAGGAGCTAAATTTGAGTGAATTTACATGAAATTTACTTTTATTTTTTTGGATTTTATATAAATTTTTAGTCAAATTGTAATAAAGTACATTGAAACCAATTTCGATTTTTTTGGATTTTGATGAATTTTTTTGTTGGAGGAGCTAAATTTGTGTGAATTTAGATGAAATTTACTTTCATTTTGTGGATTTTATATAAATTTTTAGTCAAATTGTAATAAAGGAATTTGAACCAACTTCGATTTTTTTGGATTTTGATGAATTTTTTTGTTGGAGTTAAATTTGAGTGAATTTAGATGAAATTCACTTCTATTTTTTTTTATTTCATATAAATTTTTAGTCAAATTGTAATAAAGTAATTTGATACCAACTTCGATTTTTTTGGATTTTGATGAATTTTTTTGTTGGAGGAGCTAAATTTGAGTGAATTTACATGAAATTTACTTTTATTTTTTTGGATTTTATATAAATTTTAAGTTAAATTGTAATAAAGGAATTTGAACCAACTTCGATTTTTTTGGATTTTGATGAATTTTTTTGTTGGAGGAGCTAAATTTGAGTGAGTTTAGATGAAATTTACTTTTATTTTTTTGGATTTTATATAAATTTTTAGTCAAATTGTAATAAAGGAATTTGAACCAACTTCGATTTTTTTGGATTTTGATGAATTTTTTTGTTGGAGGAGCTAAATTTGAGTGAGTTTAGATGAAATTTACTTTTATTTTTTTGGATTTTATATAAATTTTTAGTCAAATTGTAATAAAGGAATTTGAACCAACTTCGATTTTTTTGGATTTTGATGATTTTGGTTGTTGGAGGAGTTAAATTTGAGTAAATCTAGAAGAAATTAACTCCTATTTTTTTGGATTTTATATAAATTTTTAGTCAAATTGTAATAAAGTAATTTGAAACCAACTTCGATTTTTTGGATTTTGATGAATTTTTTTGTTGGAAGAGCTAAATTTGAGTGAGTTTAGATGAAATTTACTTTTATTTTTTTGGATTTTATATAAATTTTTAGTCAAATTGTAATAAAGGAATTTGAACCAACTTCGATTTTTTTGGATTTTGATGATTTTGGTTGTTGGAGGAGTTAAATTTGAGTAAATTTAGATGAAATTGACACCTTATTTTTGGATTTTATATAAATTTTTAGTCAAATTGTAATAAAGGAATTTGAAACCAACTTCGATTTTTTTGGATTTTGATGAATTTTTTTGTTGGAGGAGCTAAATTTGTGTGAATTTAGATGAAATTTACTTTCATTTTTTGGATTTTATATAAATTTTTAGTCAAATTGTAATAAAGTACATTGAAACCAACTACGATTTTTTTGGATTTTGATCAGTTTTTTTGTTTGGAGGAGCTAAATTTGAGTGAATTTACATGAAATTTACTTTTATGTTTTTGGATTTTATATAAATTTTTAGTCAAATTGTAATAAAGGAATTTGAACCAACTTCGATTTTTTTGGATTTTGATGATTTTGGTTGTTGGAGGAGTTAAATTTGAGTAAATTTAGATGAAATTAACACCTTATTTTTGGATTTTATATAAATTTTTAGTCAAATTGTAATAAAGGGATTTGAAACAACTTCGATTTTTTTGGATTTTGATGAATGTTTTTGTAGGAGGAGCTAAATTTGATTGAATTTAGATGAAATTTACTTTCATTTTTTTGGATTTTATATAAATTTTAAGTTAAATTGTAATAAAGGAATTTGAACCAACTTCGATTTTTTTGGATTTTGATGAATTTTTTTGTTGGAGGAGCTAAATTTGAGTGAGTTTAGATGAAATTTACTTTTATTTTTTTGGATTTTATATAAATTTTTAGTCAAATTGTAATAAAGGAATTTGAACCAACTTCGATTTTTTTGGATTTTGATGAATTTTTTTGTTGGAGGAGCTAAATTTGAGTGAGTTTAGATGAAATTTACTTTTATTTTTTTGGATTTTATATAAATTTTTAGTCAAATTGTAATAAAGGAATTTGAACCAACTTCGATTTTGTTGGATTTTGATGATTTTGGTTGTTGGAGGAGTTAAATTTGAGTAAATCTAGAAGAAATTAACTCCTATTTTTTTGGATTTTATATAAATTTTTAGTCAAATTGTAATAAAGTAATTTGAAACCAACTTCGATTTTTTGGATTTTGATGAATTTTTTTGTTGGAGGAGCTAAATTTGAGTGAGTTTAGATGAAATTTACTTTTATTTTTTTGGATTTTATATAAATTTTTAGTCAAATTGTAATAAAGGAATTTGAACCAACTTCGATTTTTTTGGATTTTGATGATTTTGGTTGTTGGAGGAGTTAAATTTGAGTAAATTTAGATGAAATTGACACCTTATTTTTGGATTTTATATAAATTTTTAGTCAAATTGTAATAAAGGAATTTGAAACCAACTTCGATTTTTTTGGATTTTGATGAATTTTTTTGTTGGAGGAGCTAAATTTGTGTGAATTTAGATGAAATTTACTTTCATTTTTTGGATTTTATATAAATTTTTAGTCAAATTGTAATAAAGTACATTGAAACCAACTACGATTTTTTTGGATTTTGATCAGTTTTTTTGTTTGGAGGAGCTAAATTTGAGTGAATTTACATGAAATTTACTTTTATGTTTTTGGATTTTATATAAATTTTTAGTCAAATTGTAATAAAGGAATTTGAACCAACTTCGATTTTTTTGGATTTTGATGATTTTGGTTGTTGGAGGAGTTAAATTTGAGTAAATTTAGATGAAATTAACACCTTATTTTTGGATTTTATATAAATTTTTAGTCAAATTGTAATAAAGGGATTTGAAACAACTTCGATTTTTTTGGATTTTGATGAATGTTTTTGTAGGAGGAGCTAAATTTGATTGAATTTAGATGAAATTTACTTTCATTTTTTTTGATTTTATATAAATTTTTAGTCAAATTGTAATAAAGTACATTGAAAACAAACTTTGATTTTTTTGGATTTTGATGAATTTTTTTGTTGGAGGAGCTAAATTTGAGTGAATTTAGATGAAATTTACTTTTATTCTTTTGGATTTTATATAAATTTTTAGTCTAATTGTAATAAAGGAATTTGAACCAATTTCGATTTTTTTGGATTTTGATGAGTTTTTTTGTTGGAGGAGTTAAATTTGAGTGAACTTAGTAGAAATTTATTTCATATTTTTTTTATTTCATATAAATATTTAGTCAAACTGTAATAAAGTACTTTGAAACCAACTTCGATTTTTTTTAATTTGGATGAATTTTTTTGTTGGAGGAGCTAAATTTGAGTGAATTTAGATGAAATTTACTTTCATTTTTTTTGATTTTATATAAATTTTTAGTCAAATTGTAATAAAGGGATTTGAAACAACTTCGTTTTTTTTGGATTTTGATGAATTTTTTTGTTGGAGGAGCTAAATTTGAGTGAGTTTAGATGAAACTTACTTTTATTTTTTTGGATTTTATATAAATTTTTAGTCAAATAGTAATAAAGGAATTTGAACCAACTTCGATTTTTTTGGATTTTGATGATTTTGGTTGTTGGAGGAGTTAAATTTGAGTAAATTTAGATGAAATTAACACCTTATTTTTGGATTTTATATAAATTTTTAGTCAAATTGTAATAAAGGGATTTGAAACAACTTCGATTTTTTTGGATTTTGATGAATTTTTTTGTTGGAGGAGCTAAATTTGAGTGAATTTAGATGAAATTTACTTTTATTTTGTTGGATTTTATATAAATTTTTAGTCAAATTGTAATAAAGGAATTTGAACCAACTTCGATTTTTTTGGATTTTGATGATTTTGGTTGTTGGAGGAGTTAAATTTGAGTAAATATAGATGAAATTAACACCTATTTTTTTGGATTTTATATAAATTTTTAGTCAAATTGTAATAAAGTAATTTGAAACCAACTTCGATTTTTTTGGATTTTGATGAATTTTTTTGTTGGAGGAGCTAAATTTGAGTGAGTTTAGATGAAATTTACTTTTATTTTTTTGGATTTTATATAAATTTTTAGTCAAATTGTAATAAAGGAATTTGAACCAACTTCGATTTTTTTGGATTTTGATGAATTTTTTTGTTGGAGGAGCTAAATTTGAGTGAGTTTAGATGAAACTTACTTTTATTTTTTTGGATTTTATATAAATTTTTAGTCAAATAGTAATAAAGGAATTTGAACCAACTTCGATTTTTTTGGATTTTGATGATTTTGGTTGTTGGAGGAGTTAAATTTGAGTAAATTTAGATGAAATTAACACCTTATTTTTGGATTTTATATAAATTTTTAGTCAAATTGTAATAAAGGGATTTGAAACAACTTCGATTTTTTTGGATTTTGATGAATTTTTTTGTTGGAGGAGCTAAATTTGAGTGAATTTAGATGAAATTTACTTATATTTTGTTGGATTTTATATAAATTTTTAGTCAAATTGTAACAAAGGAATTTGAACCAACTTCGATTTTTTTGGATTTTGATGATTTTGGTTGTTGGAGGAGTTAAATTTGAGTAAATATAGATGAAATTAACACCTATTTTTTTGGATTTTATATAAATTTTTAGTCAAATTGTAATAAAGTAATTTGAAACCAACTTCGATTTTTTTGGATTTTGATGAATTTTTTTGTTGGAGGAGCTAAATTTGAGTGAGTTTAGATGAAATTTACTTTTATTTTTTTGGATTTTATATAAATTTTTAGTCAAATTGTAATAAAGGAATTTGAAACCAACTTCGATTTTTTTGGATTTTGATGAATTTTTTTGTTGGAGGAGCTAAATTTGTGTGAATTTAGATGAAATTTACTTTCATTTTTTGGATTTTATATAAATTTTTAGTCAAATTGTAATAAAGTACATTGAAACCAACTACGATTTTTTTGGATTTTGATGAATTTTTTTGTTGGAGGAGCTAAATTTGAGTGAATTTACATGAAATTTACTTTTATTTTTTTGGATTTTATATAAATTTTTAGTCAAATTGTAATAAAGTACATTGAAACCAATTTCGATTTTTTTGGATTTTGATGAATTTTTTTGTTGGAGGAGCTAAATTTGAGTGAATTTAGATGAAATTTACTTTCATTTTTTTGGATTTTATATAAATTTTTAGTCAAATTGTAATAAAGGAATTTGAACCAAATTCGATTTTTTTGGATTTTGATGAGTTTTTTTATTGGAGGAGTTAAATTTGAGTGAATTTAGATGAAATTCACTTCTATTTTTTTTTATTTCATATAAATTAATAGTCAAATTGTAATAAAGTAATTTGATACCAACTTCGATTTTTTTGGATTTTGATGAATTTTTTTGTTGGAGGAGCTAAATTTGAGTGAATTTACATGAAATTTACTTTTATTTTTTTGGATTTTATATAAATTTTTAGTCAAATTGTAATAAAGGAATTTGAACCAACTTCGATTTTTTTGGATTTTGATGAATTTTTTTGTTGGAGGAGCTAAATTTGAGTGAGTTTAGATGAAATTTACTTTTATTTTTTTGGATTTTATATAAATTTTTAGTCAAATTGTAATAAAGGAATTTGAACCAAATTCGATTTTTTTGGATTTTGATGATTTTGGTTGTTGGAGGAGTTAAATTTGAGTAAATCTAGATGAAATTAACTCCTATTTTTTTGGATTTTATATAAATTTTTAGTCAAATTGTAATAAAGTAATTTGAAACCAACTTCGATTTTTTTGGATTTTGATGAATTTTTTTGTTGGAGGAGCTAAATTTGAGTGAGTTTAGATGAAATTTACTTTTATTTTTTTGGATTTTATATAAATTTTTAGTCAAATTGTAATAAAGGAATTTGAACCAACTTCGATTTTTTTGGATTTTGATGATTTTGGTTGTTGGAGGAGTTAAATTTGAGTAAATTTAGATGAAATTGACACCTTATTTTTGGATTTTATATAAATTTTTTGTCAAATTGTAATAAAGGAATTTGAAACCAACTTCGATTTTTTTGGATTTTGATGAATTTTTTTGTTGGAGGAGCTAAATTTGTGTGAGTTTAGATGAAATTTACTTTTATTTTTTTGGATTTTATATAAATTTTTAGTCAAATAGTAATAAAGGAATTTGAACCAACTTCGATTTTTTTGGATTTTGATGATTTTGGTTGTTGGAGGAGTTAAATTTGAGTAAATTTAGATGAAATTAACACCTTATTTTTGGATTTTATATAAATTTTTAGTCAAATTGTAATAAAGGGATATGAAACAACTTCGATTTTTTTGGATTTTGATGAATTTTTTTGTTGGAGGAGCTAAATTTGAGTGAATTTAGATGAAATTTACTTTTATTTTGTTGGATTTTATATAAATTTTTAGTCAAATTGTAATAAAGGAATTTGAACCAACTTCGATTTTTTTGGATTTTGATGAGTTTTTTTGTTGGAGGAGTTAAATTTGAGTAAATCTAGATGAAATTAACACCTCCCTTTTTGGATTTTATATAAATTTTTAGTCAAATTGTAATAAAGGAATTTGAACCAAATTCGATTTTTTTGGATTTTGATGATTTTGGTTGTTGGAGGAGTTAAATTTGAGTAAATCTAGATGAAATTAACTCCTATTTTTTTGGATTTTATATAAATTTTTAGTCAAATTGTAATAAAGTAATTTGAAACCAACTTCGATTTTTTTGGATTTTGATGAATTTTTTTGTTGGAGGAGCTAAATTTGAGTGAGTTTAGATGAAATTTACTTTTATTTTTTTGGATTTTATAAAATTTTTAGTCAAATTGTAATAAAGGAATTTGAACCAACTTCGATTTTTTTGGATTTTGATGATTTTGGTTGTTGGAGGAGTTAAATTTGAGTAAATTTAGATGAAATTGACACCTTATTTTTGGATTTTATATAAATTTTTAGTCAAATTGTAATAAAGGAATTTGAAACCAACTTCGATTTTTTTGGATTTTGATGAATTTTTTTGTTGGAGGAGCTAAATTTGTGTGAGTTTAGATGAAATTTACTTTTATTTTTTTGGATTTTATATAAATTTTTAGTCAAATAGTAATAAAGGAATTTGAACCAACTTCGATTTTTTTGGATTTTGATGATTTTGGTTGTTGGAGGAGTTAAATTTGAGTAAATTTAGATGAAATTAACACCTTATTTTTGGATTTTATATAAATTTTTAGTCAAATTGTAATAAAGGGATATGAAACAACTTCGATTTTTTTGGATTTTGATGAATTTTTTTGTTGGAGGAGCTAAATTTGAGTGAATTTAGATGAAATTTACTTTTATTTTGTTGGATTTTATATAAATTTTTAGTCAAATTGTAATAAAGGAATTTGAACCAACTTCGATTTTTTTGGATTTTGATGAGTTTTTTTGTTGGAGGAGTTAAATTTGAGTAAATCTAGATGAAATTAACACCTCCTTTTTTGGATTTTATATAAATTTTTAGTCAAATTGTAATAAGGGAATTTGAAACCAACTTCGATTTTTTTGGATTTTGATGAATTTTTTTGTTGGAGGAGCTAAATTTGTGTGAATTTAGATGAAATTTACTTTCATTTTTTGGATTTTATATAAATTTTTAGTCAAATTGTAATAAAGTACATTGAATCCAACTACGATTTTTTTGGATTTTGATGAATTTTTTTGTTGGAGGTGCTAAATTTGAGTAAATTTAGATGAAATTAACACCTTATTTTTGGATTTTATATAAATTTTTAGTCAAATTGTAATAAAGGGATTTGAAACAACTTCGATTTTTTTGGATTTTGATGAATGTTTTTGTAGGAGGAGCTAAATTTGATTGAATTTAGATGAAATTTACTTTCATTTTTTTGGATTTTATATAAATTTTTAGTCAAATTGTAATAAAGTACATTGAAAACAAACTTTGATTTTTTTGGATTTTGATGAATTTTTTTGTTGGAGGAGCTAAATTTGAGTGAATTTAGATGAAATTTACTTTTATTCTTTTGGATTTTATATAAATTTTTAGACTAATTGTAATAAAGGAATTTGAACCAATTTCGATTTTTTTGGATTTTGATGAGTTTTTTTGTTGGAGGAGTTAAATTTGAGTGAATTTAGTAGAAATTTATTTCATATTTTTTTTATTTCATATAAATTTTTAGTCAAATTGTAATAAAGGGATTTGAAACAACTTCGATTTTTTTGGATTTTGATGAATGTTTTTGTAGGAGGAGCTAAATTTGATTGAATTTAGATGAAATTTACTTTCATTTTTTTGGATTTTATATAAATTTTTAGTCAAATTGTAATAAAGTACATTGAAAACCAACTTCGATTTTTTTGGATTTTGATGAATTTTTTTGTTGGAGGAGCAAATTTGAGTGAATTTAGATGAAATTTACTTTTATTTTTTTGGATTTTATATAAATTTTTAGTCGAATAGTAATAAAGAAATTTGAACCAACTTCGATTTTTTGGGATTTTGATGATTTTGGTTGTTGGAGGAGTTAAATTTGATTGAATTTAGATGAAATTTACTTTCATTTTTTTGGATTTTAAATAAATTTTTAGTCAAATTGTAATAAAGTACATTGAAACCAACTTGGATTTTTTTGGATTTTGATGAATTTTTTTGTTGGAGGAGCTAAATTTGAGTGAATTTAGATGAAATTTACTTTTATTTTTATGGATTTTATATAAATTTTTAGTCAAATTGTAATAAAGGAATTTGAACCAACTTCGATTTTTTTGGATTTTGATGAATTTTTTTGTTGGAGGAGCTAAATTTGAGTGAGTTTAGATGAAACTTACTTTTATTTTTTTGGATTTTATATAAATTTTTAGTCAAATAGTAATAAAGGAATTTGAACCAACTTCGATTTTTTTGGATTTTGATGATTTTGGTTGTTGGAGGAGTTAAATTTGAGTAAATTTAGATGAAATTAACACCTTATTTTTGGATTTTATATAAATTTTTAGTCAAATTGTAATGAAGGGATTTGAAACAACTTCGATTTTTTTGGATTTTGATGAATTTTTTTGTTGGAGGAGCTAAATTTGAGTGAATTTAGATGAAATTTACTTTTATTTTGTTGGATTTTATATAAATTTTTAGTCAAATTGTAATAAAGGGATTTGAAACAACTTCGATTTTTTTGGATTTTGATGAATGTTTTTGTAGGAGGAGCTAAATTTGATTGAATTTAGATGAAATTTACTTTCATTTTTTTGGATTTTATATAAATTTTTAGTCAAATTGTAATAAAGTACATTGAAAACAAACTTTGATTTTTTTGGATTTTGATGAATTTTTTTGTTGGAGGAGCTAAATTTGAGTGAATTTAGATGAAATTTACTTTTATTCTTTTGGATTTTATATAAATTTTTAGACTAATTGTAATAAAGGAATTTGAACCAATTTCGATTTTTTTGGATTTTGATGAGTTTTTTTGTTGGAGGAGTTAAATTTGAGTGAATTTAGTAGAAATTTATTTCATATTTTTTTTATTTCATATAAATTTTTAGTCAAATTGTAATAAAGGGATTTGAAACAACTTCGATTTTTTTGGATTTTGATGAATGTTTTTGTAGGAGGAGCTAAATTTGATTGAATTTAGATGAAATTTACTTTCATTTTTTTGGATTTTATATAAATTTTTAGTCAAATTGTAATAAAGTACATTGAAAACCAACTTCGATTTTTTTGGATTTTGATGAATTTTTTTGTTGGAGGAGCAAATTTGAGTGAATTTAGATGAAATTTACTTTTATTTTTTTGGATTTTATATAAATTTTTAGTCGAATAGTAATAAAGAAATTTGAACCAACTTCGATTTTTTGGGATTTTGATGATTTTGGTTGTTGGAGGAGTTAAATTTGATTGAATTTAGATGAAATTTACTTTCATTTTTTTGGATTTTAAATAAATTTTTAGTCAAATTGTAATAAAGTACATTGAAACCAACTTGGATTTTTTTGGATTTTGATGAATTTTTTTGTTGGAGGAGCTAAATTTGAGTGAATTTAGATGAAATTTACTTTTATTTTTATGGATTTTATATAAATTTTTAGTCAAATTGTAATAAAGGAATTTGAACCAACTTCGATTTTTTTGGATTTTGATGAATTTTTTTGTTGGAGGAGCTAAATTTGAGTGAGTTTAGATGAAACTTACTTTTATTTTTTTGGATTTTATATAAATTTTTAGTCAAATAGTAATAAAGGAATTTGAACCAACTTCGATTTTTTTGGATTTTGATGATTTTGGTTGTTGGAGGAGTTAAATTTGAGTAAATTTAGATGAAATTAACACCTTATTTTTGGATTTTATATAAATTTTTAGTCAAATTGTAATAAAGGGATTTGAAACAACTTCGATTTTTTTGGATTTTGATGAATTTTTTTGTTGGAGGAGCTAAATTTGAGTGAATTTAGATGAAATTTACTTTTATTTTGTTGGATTTTATATAAATTTTTAGTCAAATTGTAATAAAGGAATTTGAACCAACTTCGATTTTTTTGGATTTTGATGATTTTGGTTGTTCGAGGAGTTAAATTTGAGTAAATCTAGATGAAATTAACACCTATTTTTTTGGATTTTATATAAATTTCTAGTCAAATTGTAATAAAGTAATTTGAAACCAACTTCGATTTTTTTGGATTTTGATGAATTTTTTTGTTGGAGGAGCTAAATTTGTGTGAATTTAGATGAAATTTACTTTCATTTTTAGGATTTTATATAAATTTTTAGTCAAATTGTAATAAAGTACATTGAATCCAACTACGATATTTTTGGATTTTGATGAATTTTTTTGTTGGAGGTGCTAAATTTGAGTAAATTTAGATGAAATTAACACCTTATTTTTGGATTTTATATAAATTTTTAGTCAAATTGTAATAAAGGGATTTGAAACAACTTCGATTTTTTTGGATTTTGATGAATGTTTTTGTAGGAGGAGCTAAATTTGATTGAATTTAGATGAAATTTACTTTCATTTTTTTGGATTTTATATAAATTTTTAGTCAAATTGTAATAAAGTACATTGAAAACAAACTTTGATTTTTTTGGATTTTGATGAATTTTTTTGTTGGAGGAGCTAAATTTGAGTGAATTTAGATGAAATTTACTTTTATTCTTTTGGATTTTATATAAATTTTTAGTCTAATTGTAATAAAGGAATTTGAACCAATTTCGATTTTTTTGGATTTTGATGAGTTTTTTTGTTGGAGGAGTTAAATTTGAGTGAATTTAGTAGAAATTTATTTCATATTTTTTTTATTTCATATAAATTTTTAGTTTAACTGTAATAAAGTACTTTGAAACCAACTTCGATTTTTTTTAATTTGGATGAATTTTTTTGTTGGAGGAGCTAAATTTGAGTAAATTTAGATGAAATTAACACCTTATTTTTGGATTTTATATAAATTTTTAGTCAAATTGTAATAAAGGGATTTGAAACAACTTCGATTTTTTTGGATTTTGATGAATTTTTTTGTTGGAGGAGCTAAATTTGAGTGAATTTAGATGAAATTTACTTATATTTTGTTGGATTTTATATAAATTTTTAGTCAAATTGTAATAAAGGAATTTGAACCAACTTCGATTTTTTTGGATTTTGATGATTTTGGTTGTTGGAGGAGTTAAATTTGAGTAAATATAGATGAAATTAACACCTATTTTTTTGGATTTTATATAAATTTTTAGTCAAATTGTAATAAAGTAATTTGAAACCAACTTCGATTTTTTTGGATTTTGATGAATTTTTTTGTTGGAGGAGCTAAATTTGAGTGAGTTTAGATGAAATTTACTTTTATTTTTTTGGATTTTATATAAATTTTTAGTCAAATTGTAATAAAGGAATTTGAAACCAACTTCGATTTTTTTGGATTTTGATGAATTTTTTTGTTGGAGGAGCTAAATTTGTGTGAATTTAGATGAAATTTACTTTCATTTTTTGGATTTTATATAAATTTTTAGTCAAATTGTAATAAAGTACATTGAAACCAACTACGATTTTTTTGGATTTTGATGAATTTTTTTGTTGGAGGAGCTAAATTTGAGTGAATTTACATGAAATTTACTTTTATTTTTTTGGATTTTATATAAATTTTTAGTCAAATTGTAATAAAGTACATTGAAACCAATTTCGATTTTTTTGGATTTTGATGAATTTTTTTGTTGGAGGAGCTAAATTTGAGTGAATTTAGATGAAATTTACTTTTATTTTTTTGGATTTTATATAAATTTTTAGTCAAATTGTAATAAAGGAATTTGAACCAAATTCGATTTTTTTGGATTTTGATGATTTTGGTTGTTGGAGGAGTTAAATTTGAGTAAATTTAGATGAAATTAACACCTTATTTTTGGATTTTATATAAATTTTTAGTCAAATTGTAATAAAGGGATTTGAAACAACTTCGATTTTTTTGGATTTTGATGAATTTTTTTGTTGGAGGAGCTAAATTTGAGTGAATTTAGATGAAATTTACTTTTATTTTGTTGGATTTTATATAAATTTTTAGTCAAATTGTAATAAAGGAATTTGAACCAACTT
Source organism: Andrena chrysosceles (assembly GCA_963855975.1). NCBI lineage: Eukaryota > Metazoa > Arthropoda > Insecta > Hymenoptera > Andrenidae > Andrena > Andrena chrysosceles. The sequence continues at coordinate 229,239 of CAWLCU010000532.1, forward strand.
CGATTTTTTTGGATTTTGATGATTTTGGTTGTTCGAGGAGTTAAATTTGAGTAAATCTAGATGAAATTAACACCTATTTTTTTGGATTTTATATAAATTTCTAGTCAAATTGTAATAAAGTAATTTGAAACCAACTTCGATTTTTTTGGATTTTGATGAATTTTTTTGTTGGAGGAGCTAAATTTGTGTGAATTTAGATGAAATTTACTTTCATTTTTAGGATTTTATATAAATTTTTAGTCAAATTGTAATAAAGTACATTGAATCCAACTACGATATTTTTGGATTTTGATGAATTTTTTTGTTGGAGGTGCTAAATTTGAGTAAATTTAGATGAAATTAACACCTTATTTTTGGATTTTATATAAATTTTTAGTCAAATTGTAATAAAGGGATTTGAAACAACTTCGATTTTTTTGGATTTTGATGAATGTTTTTGTAGGAGGAGCTAAATTTGATTGAATTTAGATGAAATTTACTTTCATTTTTTTGGATTTTATATAAATTTTTAGTCAAATTGTAATAAAGTACATTGAAAACAAACTTTGATTTTTTTGGATTTTGATGAATTTTTTTGTTGGAGGAGCTAAATTTGAGTGAATTTAGATGAAATTTACTTTTATTCTTTTGGATTTTATATAAATTTTTAGTCTAATTGTAATAAAGGAATTTGAACCAATTTCGATTTTTTTGGATTTTGATGAGTTTTTTTGTTGGAGGAGTTAAATTTGAGTGAATTTAGTAGAAATTTATTTCATATTTTTTTTATTTCATATAAATTTTTAGTTTAACTGTAATAAAGTACTTTGAAACCAACTTCGATTTTTTTTAATTTGGATGAATTTTTTTGTTGGAGGAGCTAAATTTGAGTGAATTTAGATGAAATTTACTTTCATTTTTTTTGATTTTATATAAATTTTTAGTCAAATTGTAATAAAGGGATTTGAAACAACTTCGATTTTTTTGGATTTTGATGAATTTTTTTGTTGGAGGAGCAAATTTGAGTGAATTTAGATGAAATTTACTTTTATTTTTTTGGATTTTATATAAATTTTTAGTCGAATAGTAATAAAGAAATTTGAACCAACTTCGTTTTTTTTTGGATTTTGATGAGTTTTTTTGTTGGAGGAGTTAAATTTGAGTGAATTTAGAAGAAATTTACTTCTATTTTTTTTTATTTCATATAAATTTTTAGTCAAATAGTAATAAAGGAATTTGAACCAACTTCGATTTTTTTGGATTTTGATGATTTTGGTTGTTGGAGGAGTTAAATTTGATTGAATTTAGATGAAATTTACTTTCATTTTTTTGGATTTTAAATAAATTTTTAGTCAAATTGTAATAAAGTACATTGAAACCAACTTGGATTTTTTTGGATTTTGATGAATTTTTTTGTTGGAGGAGCTAAATTTGAGTGAATTTAGATGAAATTTACTTTTATTTTTTTGGATTTTATATAAATTTTTAGTCAAATTGTAATAAAGGAATTTGAACCAACTTCGATTTTTTTGGATTTTGATGAATTTTTTTGTTGGAGGAGCTAAATTTGAGTGAGTTTAGATGAAACTTACTTTTATTTTTTTGGATTTTATATAAATTTTTAGTCAAATAGTAATAAAGGAATTTGAACCAACTTCGATTTTTTTGGATTTTGATGATTTTGGTTGTTGGAGGAGTTAAATTTGAGTAAATTTAGATGAAATTAACACCTTATTTTTGGATTTTATATAAATTTTTAGTCAAATTGTAATAAAGGGATTTGAAACAACTTCGATTTTTTTGGATTTTGATGAATTTTTTTGTTGGAGGAGCTAAATTTGAGTGAATTTAGATGAAATTTACTTTTATTTTGTTGGATTTTATATAAATTTTTAGTCAAATTGTAATAAAGGAATTTGAACCAACTACGATTTTTTTGGATTTTGATGAATTTTTTTGTTGGAGGTGCTAAATTTGAGTAAATTTAGATGAAATTAACACCTTATTTTTGGATTTTATATAAATTTTTAGTCAAATTGTAATAAAGGGATTTGAAACAACTTCGATTTTTTTGGATTTTGATGAATGTTTTTGTAGGAGGAGCTAAATTTGATTGAATTTAGATGAAATTTACTTTCATTTTTTTGGATTTTATATAAATTTTTAGTCAAATTGTAATAAAGTACATTGAAAACAAACTTTGATTTTTTTGGATTTTGAAGAATTTTTTTGTTGGAGGAGCTAAATTTGAGTGAATTTAGATGAAATTTACTTTTATTCTTTTGGATTTTATATAAATTTTTAGTCTAATTGTAATAAAGGAATTTGAACCAATTTCGATTTTTTTGGATTTTGATGAGTTTTTTTGTTGGAGGAGTTAAATTTGAGTGAATTTAGTAGAAATTTATTTCATATTTTTTTTATTTCATATAAATTTTTAGTCAAACTGTAATAAAGTACTTTGAAACCAACTTCGATTTTTTTTAATTTGGATGAATTTTTTTGTTGGAGGAGCTAAATTTGAGTAAATTTAGATGAAATTTACTTTCATTTTTTTGATTTTATATAAATTTTTAGTCAAATTGTAATAAAGGGATTCGAAACAACTTCGATTTTTTTGGATTTTGATGAATGTTTTGGTAGGAGGAGCTAAATTTGATTGAATTTAGATGAAATTTACTTTCATTTTTTTGGATTTTATATAAATTTTTAGTCAAATTGTAATAAAGTACATTGAAAACCAACTTCGATTTTTTTGGATTTTGATGAATTTTTTTGTTGGAGGAGCAAATTTGAGTGAATTTAGATGAAATTTACTTTTATTTTTTTGGATTTTATATAAATTTTTAGTCGAATAGTAATAAAGAAATTTGAACCAACTTCGTTTTTTTTTGGATTTTGATGATTTTGGTTGTTGGAGGAGTTAAATTTGATTGAATTTAGAAGAAATTTACTTCTATTTTTTTTTATTTCATATAAATTTTTAGTCAAATAGTAATAAAGGAATTTGAACCAACTTCGATTTTTTTGGATTTTGATGATTTTGGTTGTTGGAGGAGTTAAATTTGATTGAATTTAGATGAAATTTACTTTCATTTTTTTGGATTTTAAATAAATTTTTAGTCAAATTGTAATAAAGTACATTGAAACCAACTTGGATTTTTTTGGATTTTGATGAATTTTTTTGTTGGAGGAGCTAAATTTGAGTGAATTTAGATGAAATTTACTTTTATTTTTTTGGATTTTATATAAATTTTTAGTCAAATTGTAATAAAGGAATTTGAACCAACTTCGATTTTTTTGGATTTTGATGAATTTTTTTGTTGGAGGAGCTAAATTTGAGTGAGTTTAGATGAAACTTACTTTTATTTTTTTGGATTTTATATAAATTTTTAGTCAAATAGTAATAAAGGAATTTGAACCAACTTCGATTTTTTTGGATTTTGATGATTTTGGTTGTTGGAGGAGTTAAATTTGAGTAAATTTAGATGAAATTAACACCTTATTTTTGGATTTTATATAAATTTTTAGTCAAATTGTAATAAAGTAATTTGAAACCAACTTCGATTTTTTTGGATTTTGATGAATTTTTTTGTTGGAGGAGCTAAATTTGAGTGAGTTTAGATGAAATTTACTTTTATTTTTTTGGATTTTATATAAATTTTTAGTCAAATTGTAATAAAGGAATTTGAAACCAACTTCGATTTTTTTGGATTTTGATGAATTTTTTTGTTGGAGGAGCTAAATTTGTGTAAATTTAGATGAAATTTACTTTCATTTTTTGGATTTTATATAAATTTTTAGTCAAATTGTAATAAAGTACATTGAAACCAACTACGATTTTTTTGGATTTTGATGAATTTTTTTGTTGGAGGAGCTAAATTTGAGTGAATTTACATGAAATTTACTTTTATTTTTTTGGATTTTATATAAATTTTTAGTCAAATTGTAATAAAGTACATTGAAACCAATTTCGATTTTTTTGGATTTTGATGAATTTTTTTGTTGGAGGAGCTAAATTTGAGTGAATTTAGATGAAATTTACTTTTATTTTTTTGGATTTTATATAAATTTTTAGTCAAATTGTAATAAAGGAATTTGAACCAACTTCGATTTTTTGGATTTTGATGAGTTTTTTTGTTGGAGGAGTTAAATTTGAGTGAATTTAGATGAAATTCACTTCTATTTTTTTTTATTTCATATAAATTTTTAGTCAAATTGTAATAAAGTAATTTGATACCAACTTCGATTTTTTTGGATTTTGATGAATTTTTTTGTTGGAGGAGCTAAATTTGAGTGAATTTACATGAAATTTACTTTTATTTTTTTGGATTTTATATAAATTTTTAGTCAAATTGTAATAGAGGAATTTGAACCAACTTCGATTTTTTTGGATTTTGATGAATGTTTTTGTAGGAGGAGCTAAATTTGATTGAATTTAGATGAAATTTACTTTCATTTTTTTTGGATTTTATATAAATTTTTAGTCAAATTGTAATAAAGTACATTGAAACCAACTTGGATTTTTTTGGATTTTGATGAATTTTTTGTTGGAGGAGCTAAATTTGAGTGAATTTAGATGAAATTTACTTTTATTTTTTTGTATTTTATATAAATTTTTAGTCAAATTGTAATAAAGCAATTTTAACCAACTTCGAGTTTTTTGGATTTTGATCAGTTTTTTTGTTTGGAGGAGCTAAATTTGAGTGAATTTAGATGAAATTTACTTTTACTTTTTTGGATTTTATATAAATTTTTAGTCAAATTGTAATAAAGGAATTTGAACCAACTTCGATTTTTTTGGATTTTGATGAATTTTTTTGTTGGAGGAGCTAAATTTGAGTGAGTTTAGATGAAATTTACTTTTATTTTTTTGGATTTTATATAAATTTTTAGTCAAATTGTAATAAAGGAATTTGAACCAAATTCGATTTTTTTGGATTTTGATGATTTTGGTTGTTGGAGGAGTTAAATTTGAGTAAATCTAGAAGAAATTAACTCCTATTTTTTGGATTTTATATAAATTTTTAGTCAAATTGTAATAAAGTAATTTGAAACCAACTACGATTTTTTTGGATTTTGTTGAATTTTTTTGTTGGAGGTGCTAAATTTGAGTGAATTTACATGAAATTTACTTTTATTTTTTTGGATTTTATATAAATTTTTAGTCAAATTGTAATAAAGTACATTGAAACCAACTTGGATTTTTTTGGATTTTGATGAATTTTTTGTGGGAGTAGCTAAATTTGAGTGAGTTTAGATGAAATTTACTTTTATTTTTTTTGATTTTATATAAATTTTTAGTCAAATTGTAATAAAGGAATTTGAACCAACTTCGATTTTTTTGGATTTTGATGATTATGGTTGTTCGAGGAGTTAAATTTGAGTAAATCTAGATGAAATTAACACCTATTTTTTTGGATTTTATATAAATTTTTAGTCAAATTGTAATAAAGGAATTTGAAACCAACTTCGATTTTTTTGGATTTTGATGAATTTTTTTGTTGGAGGAGCTAAATTTGAGTGAGTTTAGATGAAATTTACTTTTATTTTTTTGGATTTTATATAAATTTTTAGTCAAATAGTAATAAAGGAATTTGAACCAACTTCGATTTTTTTGGATTTTGATGATTTTGGTTGTTGGAGGAGTTAAATTTGAGTAAATCTAGATGAAATTAACACCTACTTTTTTGGATTTTATATAAATTTTTAGTCAAATTGTAATAAGGGAATTTGAAACCAACTTCGATTTTTTTGGATTTTGATGAATTTTTTTGTTGGAGGAGCTAAATTTGTGTGAATTTAGATGAAATTTACTTTCATTTTTTGGATTTTATATAAATTTTTAGTCAAATTGTAATAAAGTACATTGAATCCAACTACGATTTTTTTGGATTTTGATGATTATGGTTGTTCGAGGAGTTAAATTTGAGTAAATCTAGATGAAATTAACACCTATTTTTTTGGATTTTATATAAATTTTTAGTCAAATTGTAATAAAGGAATTTGAAACCAACTTCGATTTTTTTGGATGTTGATGAATTTTTTTGTTGGAGGAGCTAAATTTGAGTGAGTTTAGATGAAATTTACTTTTATTTTTTTTGGATTTTATATAAATTTTTAGTCAAATAGTAATAAAGGAATTTGAACCAACTTCGATTTTTTTGGATTTTGATGATTTTGGTTGTTGGAGGAGTTAAATTTGAGTAAATCTAGATGAAATTAACACCTACTTTTTTGGATTTTATATAAATTTTTAGTCAAATTGTAATAAGGGAATTTGAAACCAACTTCGATTTTTTTGGATTTTGATGAATTTTTTTGTTGGAGGAGCTAAATTTGTGTGAATTTAGATGAAATTTACTTTCATTTTTTGTATTTTATATAAATTTTTAGTCAAATTGTAATAAAGTACATTGAATCCAACTACGATTTTTTGGGATTTTGATGAATTTTTTTGTTGGAGGTGCTAAATTTGAGTAAATTTAGATGAAATTAACACCTTATTTTTGGATTTTATATAAATTTTTAGTCAAATTGTAATAAAGCAATTTTAACCAACTTCGAGTTTTTTGGATTTTGATCAGTTTTTTTGTTTGGAGGAGCTAAATTTGAGTGAATTTAGATGAAATTTACTTTTACTTTTTTGGATTTTATATAAATTTTTAGTCAAATTGTAATAAAGGAATTTGAACCAACTTCGATTTTTTTGGATTTTGATGAATTTTTTTGTTGGAGGAGCTAAATTTGAGTGAGTTTAGATGAAATTTACTTTTATTTTTTTGGATTTTATATAAATTTTTAGTCAAATTGTAATAAAGGAATTTGAACCAAATTCGATTTTTTTGGATTTTGATGATTTTGGTTGTTGGAGGAGTTAAATTTGAGTAAATCTAGAAGAAATTAACTCCTATTTTTTTGGATTTTATATAAATTTTTAGTCAAATTGTAATAAAGTAATTTGAAACCAACTTCGATTTTTTTGGATTTTGATGAATTTTTTTGTTGGAGGAGCTAAATTTGAGTGAGTTTAGATGAAATTTACTTTTATTTTTTTGGATTTTATATAAATTTTTAGTCAAATTGTAATAAAGGAATTTGAACCAACTTCGATTTTTTTGGATTTTGATGATTTTGGTTGTTGGAGGAGTTAAATTTGAGTAAATTTAGATGAAATTAACACCTTATTTTTGGATTTTATATAAATTTTTAGTCAAATTGTAATAAAGGGATTTGAAACAACTTCGATTTTTTTGGATTTTGATGAATTTTTTTGTTGGAGGAGCTAAATTTGAGTGAATTTAGATGAAATTTACTTTTATTTTGTTGGATTTTATATAAATTTTTAGTCAAATTGTAATAAAGGAATTTGAACCAACTACGATTTTTTTGGATTTTGATGAATTTTTTTGTTGGAGGTGCTAAATTTGAGTAAATTTAGATGAAATTAACACCTTATTTTTGGATTTTATATAAATTTTTAGTCAAATTGTAATAAAGGGATTTGAAACAACTTCGATTTTTTTGGATTTTGATGAATGTTTTTGTAGGAGGAGCTAAATTTGATTGAATTTAGATGAAATTTACTTTCATTTTTTTGGATTTTATATAAATTTTTAGTCAAATTGTAATAAAGTACATTGAAAACAAACTTTGATTTTTTTGGATTTTGAAGAATTTTTTTGTTGGAGGAGCTAAATTTGAGTGAATTTAGATGAAATTTACTTTTATTCTTTTGGATTTTATATAAATTTTTAGTCTAATTGTAATAAAGGAATTTGAACCAATTTCGATTTTTTTGGATTTTGATGAGTTTTTTTGTTGGAGGAGTTAAATTTGAGTGAATTTAGTAGAAATTTATTTCATATTTTTTTTATTTCATATAAATTTTTAGTCAAACTGTAATAAAGTACTTTGAAACCAACTTCGATTTTTTTTAATTTGGATGAATTTTTTTGTTGGAGGAGCTAAATTTGAGTAAATTTAGATGAAATTTACTTTCATTTTTTTGATTTTATATAAATTTTTAGTCAAATTGTAATAAAGGGATTCGAAACAACTTCGATTTTTTTGGATTTTGATGAATGTTTTGGTAGGAGGAGCTAAATTTGATTGAATTTAGATGAAATTTACTTTCATTTTTTTGGATTTTATATAAATTTTTAGTCAAATTGTAATAAAGTACATTGAAAACCAACTTCGATTTTTTTGGATTTTGATGAATTTTTTTGTTGGAGGAGCAAATTTGAGTGAATTTAGATGAAATTTACTTTTATTTTTTTGGATTTTATATAAATTTTTAGTCGAATAGTAATAAAGAAATTTGAACCAACTTCGTTTTTTTTTGGATTTTGATGATTTTGGTTGTTGGAGGAGTTAAATTTGATTGAATTTAGAAGAAATTTACTTCTATTTTTTTTTATTTCATATAAATTTTTAGTCAAATAGTAATAAAGGAATTTGAACCAACTTCGATTTTTTTGGATTTTGATGATTTTGGTTGTTGGAGGAGTTAAATTTGATTGAATTTAGATGAAATTTACTTTCATTTTTTTGGATTTTAAATAAATTTTTAGTCAAATTGTAATAAAGTACATTGAAACCAACTTGGATTTTTTTGGATTTTGATGAATTTTTTTGTTGGAGGAGCTAAATTTGAGTGAATTTAGATGAAATTTACTTTTATTTTTTTGGATTTTATATAAATTTTTAGTCAAATTGTAATAAAGGAATTTGAACCAACTTCGATTTTTTTGGATTTTGATGAATTTTTTTGTTGGAGGAGCTAAATTTGAGTGAGTTTAGATGAAACTTACTTTTATTTTTTTGGATTTTATATAAATTTTTAGTCAAATAGTAATAAAGGAATTTGAACCAACTTCGATTTTTTTGGATTTTGATGATTTTGGTTGTTGGAGGAGTTAAATTTGAGTAAATTTAGATGAAATTAACACCTTATTTTTGGATTTTATATAAATTTTTAGTCAAATTGTAATAAAGTAATTTGAAACCAACTTCGATTTTTTTGGATTTTGATGAATTTTTTTGTTGGAGGAGCTAAATTTGAGTGAGTTTAGATGAAATTTACTTTTATTTTTTTGGATTTTATATAAATTTTTAGTCAAATTGTAATAAAGGAATTTGAAACCAACTTCGATTTTTTTGGATTTTGATGAATTTTTTTGTTGGAGGAGCTAAATTTGTGTAAATTTAGATGAAATTTACTTTCATTTTTTGGATTTTATATAAATTTTTAGTCAAATTGTAATAAAGTACATTGAAACCAACTACGATTTTTTTGGATTTTGATGAATTTTTTTGTTGGAGGAGCTAAATTTGAGTGAATTTACATGAAATTTACTTTTATTTTTTTGGATTTTATATAAATTTTTAGTCAAATTGTAATAAAGTACATTGAAACCAATTTCGATTTTTTTGGATTTTGATGAATTTTTTTGTTGGAGGAGCTAAATTTGAGTGAATTTAGATGAAATTTACTTTTATTTTTTTGGATTTTATATAAATTTTTAGTCAAATTGTAATAAAGGAATTTGAACCAACTTCGATTTTTTGGATTTTGATGAGTTTTTTTGTTGGAGGAGTTAAATTTGAGTGAATTTAGATGAAATTCACTTCTATTTTTTTTTATTTCATATAAATTTTTAGTCAAATTGTAATAAAGTAATTTGATACCAACTTCGATTTTTTTGGATTTTGATGAATTTTTTTGTTGGAGGAGCTAAATTTGAGTGAATTTACATGAAATTTACTTTTATTTTTTTGGATTTTATATAAATTTTTAGTCAAATTGTAATAGAGGAATTTGAACCAACTTCGATTTTTTTGGATTTTGATGAATGTTTTTGTAGGAGGAGCTAAATTTGATTGAATTTAGATGAAATTTACTTTCATTTTTTTTGGATTTTATATAAATTTTTAGTCAAATTGTAATAAAGTACATTGAAACCAACTTGGATTTTTTTGGATTTTGATGAATTTTTTGTTGGAGGAGCTAAATTTGAGTGAATTTAGATGAAATTTACTTTTATTTTTTTGTATTTTATATAAATTTTTAGTCAAATTGTAATATAGCAATTTTAACCAACTTCGAGTTTTTTGGATTTTGATCAGTTTTTTTGTTTGGAGGAGCTAAATTTGAGTGAATTTAGATGAAATTTACTTTTACTTTTTTGGATTTTATATAAATTTTTAGTCAAATTGTAATAAAGGAATTTGAACCAACTTCGATTTTTTTGGATTTTGATGAATTTTTTTGTTGGAGGAGCTAAATTTGAGTGAGTTTAGATGAAATTTACTTTTATTTTTTTGGATTTTATATAAATTTTTAGTCAAATTGTAATAAAGGAATTTGAACCAAATTCGATTTTTTTGGATTTTGATGATTTTGGTTGTTGGAGGAGTTAAATTTGAGTAAATCTAGCAGAAATTAACTCCTATTTTTTTGGATTTTATATAAATTTTTAGTCAAATTGTAATAAAGTAATTTGAAACCAACTTCGATTTTTTTGGATTTTGATGAATTTTTTTGTTGGAGGAGCTAAATTTGAGTGAGTTTAGATGAAATTTACTTTTATTTTTTTGGATTTTATATAAATTTTTAGTCAAATTGTAATAAAGGAATTTGAACCAACTTCGATTTTTTTGGATTTTGATGATTTTGGTTGTTGGAGGAGTTAAATTTGAGTAAATTTAGATGAAATTAACACCTTATTTTTGGATTTTATATAAATTTTTAGTCAAATTGTAATAAAGGGATTTGAAACAACTTCGATTTTTTTGGATTTTGATGAATTTTTTTGTTGGAGGAGCTAAATTTGAGTGAATTTAGATGAAATTTACTTTTATTTTGTTGGATTTTATATAAATTTTTAGTCAAATTGTAATAAAGGAATTTGAACCAACTACGATTTTTTTGGATTTTGATGAATTTTTTTGTTGGAGGTGCTAAATTTGAGTAAATTTAGATGAAATTAACACCTTATTTTTGGATTTTATATAAATTTTTAGTCAAATTGTAATAAAGGGATTTGAAACAACTTCGATTTTTTTGGATTTTGATGAATGTTTTTGTAGGAGGAGCTAAATTTGATTGAATTTAGATGAAATTTACTTTCATTTTTTTGGATTTTATATAAATTTTTAGTCAAATTGTAATAAAGTACATTGAAAACAAACTTTGATTTTTTTGGATTTTGAAGAATTTTTTTGTTGGAGGAGCTAAATTTGAGTGAATTTAGATGAAATTTACTTTTATTCTTTTGGATTTTATATAAATTTTTAGTCTAATTGTAATAAAGGAATTTGAACCAATTTCGATTTTTTTGGATTTTGATGAGTTTTTTTGTTGGAGGAGTTAAATTTGAGTGAATTTAGTAGAAATTTATTTCATATTTTTTTTATTTCATATAAATTTTTAGTCAAACTGTAATAAAGTACTTTGAAACCAACTTCGATTTTTTTTAATTTGGATGAATTTTTTTGTTGGAGGAGCTAAATTTGAGTAAATTTAGATGAAATTTACTTTCATTTTTTTGATTTTATATAAATTTTTAGTCAAATTGTAATAAAGGGATTCGAAACAACTTCGATTTTTTTGGATTTTGATGAATGTTTTGGTAGGAGGAGCTAAATTTGATTGAATTTAGATGAAATTTACTTTCATTTTTTTGGATTTTATATAAATTTTTAGTCAAATTGTAATAAAGTACATTGAAAACCAACTTCGATTTTTTTGGATTTTGATGAATTTTTTTGTTGGAGGAGCAAATTTGAGTGAATTTAGATGAAATTTACTTTTATTTTTTTGGATTTTATATAAATTTTTAGTCGAATAGTAATAAAGAAATTTGAACCAACTTCGTTTTTTTTTGGATTTTGATGATTTTGGTTGTTGGAGGAGTTAAATTTGATTGAATTTAGAAGAAATTTACTTCTATTTTTTTTTATTTCATATAAATTTTTAGTCAAATAGTAATAAAGGAATTTGAACCAACTTCGATTTTTTTGGATTTTGATGAATTTTTTTGTTGGAGGAGCTAAATTTGAGTGAGTTTAGATGAAACTTACTTTTATTTTTTTGGATTTTATATAAATTTTTAGTCAAATAGTAATAAAGGAATTTGAACCAACTTCGATTTTTTTGGATTTTGATGATTTTGGTTGTTGGAGGAGTTAAATTTGAGTAAATTTAGATGAAATTAACACCTTATTTTTGGATTTTATATAAATTTTTAGTCAAATTGTAATAAAGTAATTTGAAACCAACTTCGATTTTTTTGGATTTTGATGAATTTTTTTGTTCGAGGAGCTAAATTTGAGTGAGTTTAGATGAAATTTACTTTTATTTTTTTGGATTTTATATAAATTTTTAGTCAAATTGTAATAAAGGAATTTGAAACCAACTTCGATTTTTTTGGATTTTGATGAATTTTTTTGTTGGAGGAGCTAAATTTGTGTGAATTTAGATGAAATTTACTTTCATTTTTTGGATTTTATATAAATTTTTAGTCAAATTGTAATAAAGTACATTGAAACCAACTACGATTTTTTTGGATTTTGATGAATTTTTTTGTTGGAGGAGCTAAATTTGAGTGAATTTACATGAAATTTACTTTTATTTTTTTGGATTTTATATAAATTTTTAGTCAAATTGTAATAAAGTACATTGAAACCAATTTCGATTTTTTTGGATTTTGATGAATTTTTTTGTTGGAGGAGCTAAATTTGAGTGAATTTAGATGAAATTTACTTTTATTTTTTTGGATTTTATATAAATTTTTAGTCAAATTGTAATAAAGGAATTTGAACCAACTTCGATTTTTTGGATTTTGATGAGTTTTTTTGTTGGAGGAGTTAAATTTGAGTGAATTTAGATGAAATTCACTTCTATTTTTTTTTATTTCATATAAATTTTTAGTCAAATTGTAATAAAGTAATTTGATACCAACTTCGATTTTTTTGGATTTTGATGAATTTTTTTGTTGGAGGAGCTAAATTTGAGTGAATTTACATGAAATTTACTTTTATTTTTTTGGATTTTATATAAATTTTTAGTCAAATTGTAATAGAGGAATTTGAACCAACTTCGATTTTTTTGGATTTTGATGAATGTTTTTGTAGGAGGAGCTAAATTTGATTGAATTTAGATGAAATTTACTTTCATTTTTTTTGGATTTTATATAAATTTTTAGTCAAATTGTAATAAAGTACATTGAAACCAACTTGGATTTTTTTGGATTTTGATGAATTTTTTGTTGGAGGAGCTAAATTTGAGTGAATTTAGATGAAATTTACTTTTATTTTTTTGTATTTTATATAAATTTTTAGTCAAATTGTAATAAAGCAATTTTAACCAACTTCGAGTTTTTTGGATTTTGATCAGTTTTTTTGTTTGGAGGAGCTAAATTTGAGTGAATTTAGATGAAATTTACTTTTACTTTTTTGGATTTTATATAAATTTTTAGTCAAATTGTAATAAAGGAATTTGAACCAACTTCGATTTTTTTGGATTTTGATGAATTTTTTTGTTGGAGGAGCTAAATTTGAGTGAGTTTAGATGAAATTTACTTTTATTTTTTTGGATTTTATATAAATTTTTAGTCAAATTGTAATAAAGGAATTTGAACCAAATTCGATTTTTTTGGATTTTGATGATTTTGGTTGTTGGAGGAGTTAAATTTGAGTAAATCTAGAAGAAATTAACTCCTATTTTTTTGGATTTTATATAAATTTTTAGTCAAATTGTAATAAAGTAATTTGAAACCAACTTCGATTTTTTTGGATTTTGATGAATTTTTTTGTTGGAGGAGCTAAATTTGAGTGAGTTTAGATGAAATTTACTTTTATTTTTTTGGATTTTATATAAATTTTTAGTCAAATTGTAATAAAGGAATTTGAACCAACTTCGATTTTTTTGGATTTTGATGATTTTGGTTGTTGGAGGAGTTAAATTTGAGTAAATTTAGATGAAATTGACACCTTATTTTTGGATTTTATATAAATTTTTAGTCAAATTGTAATAAAGGAATTTGAAACCAACTTCGATTTTTTTGGATTTTGATGAATTTTTTTGTTGGAGGAGCTAAATTTGTGTGAGTTTAGATGAAATTTACTTTCATTTTTTGGATTTTATATAAATTTTTAGTCAAATTGTAATAAAGTACATTGAAACCAACTACGATTTTTTTGGATTTTGATGAATTTTTTTGTTGGAGGAGCTAAATTTGAGTGAATTTACATGAAATTTACTTTTATTTTTTTGGATTTTATATAAATTTTTAGTCAAATTGTAATAAAGGAATTTGATACCAACTTCGATTTTTTTGGATTTTGATGATTTTTTTTGTTGGAGGAGCTAAATTTGAGTGAGTTTAGATGAAATTTACTTTTATTTTTTTGGATTTTATATAAATTTAAAGTCAAATTGTAATAAAGTAATTTGAAACCAACTTCGATTTTTTTGGATTTTGATGAATTTTTTTGTTGGAGGAGCTAAATTTGAGTGAGTTTAGATGAAATTTACTTTTATTTTTTTGGATTTTATATAAATTTTTAGTCAAATAGTAATAAAGGAATTTGAACCAACTTCGATTTTTTTGGATTTTGATGATTTTGGTTGTTGGAGGAGTTTAATTTGAGTAAATCTAGATGAAATTAACCCCTACTTTTTTGGATTTTATATAAATTTTTAGTCAAATTGTAATAAGGGAATTTGAAACCAACTTCGATTTTTTTGGATTTTGATGAATTTTTTTGTTGGAGGAGCTAAATTTGTGTGAATTTAGATGAAATTAACTTTCATTTTTTGGATTTTATATAAATTTTTAGTCAAATTGTAATAAAGTACATTGAATCCAACTACGATTTTTTTGGATTTTGTTGAATTTTTTTGTTGGAGGTGCTAAATTTGAGTGAATTTACATGAAATTTACTTTTATTTTTTTGGATTTTATATAAATTTTTAGTCAAATTGTAATAAAGTAATTTGAAACCAACTTCGATTTTTTTGGATTTTGATGAATTTTTTGTGGGAGTAGCTAAATTTGAGTGAGTTTAGATGAAATTTACTTTTATTTTTTTTGATTTTATATAAATTTTTAGTCAAATTGTAATAAAGGAATTTGAACCAACTTCGATTTTTTTGGATTTTGATGATTATGGTTGTTCGAGGAGTTAAATTTGAGTAAATCTAGATGAAATTAACACCTATTTTTTTGGATTTTATATAAATTTTTAGTCAAATTGTAATAAAGGAATTTGAAACCAACTTCGATTTTTTTGGATTTTGATGAATTTTTTTGTTGGAGGAGCTAAATTTGAGTGAGTTTAGATGAAATTTACTTTTATTTTTTTGGATTTTATATAAATTTTTAGTCAAATAGTAATAAAGGAATTTGAACCAACTTCGATTTTTTTGGATTTTGATGATTTTGGTTGTTGGAGGAGTTAAATTTGAGTAAATCTAGATGAAATTAACACCTACTTTTTTGGATTTTATATAAATTTTTAGTCAAATTGTAATAAGGGAATTTGAAACCAACTTCGATTTTTTTGGATTTTGATGAATTTTTTTGTTGGAGGAGCTAAATTTGTGTGAATTTAGATGAAATTTACTTTCATTTTTTGGATTTTATATAAATTTTTAGTCAAATTGTAATAAAGTACATTGAATCCAACTACGATTTTTTTGGATTTTGATGATTATGGTTGTTCGAGGAGTTAAATTTGAGTAAATCTAGATGAAATTAACACCTATTTTTTTGGATTTTATATAAATTTTTAGTCAAATTGTAATAAAGGAATTTGAACCAACTTCGATTTTTTTGGATTTTGATGATTATGGTTGTTCGAGGAGTTAAATTTGAGTAAATCTAGATGAAATTAACACCTATTTTTTTGGATTTTATATAAATTTTTAGTCAAATTGTAATAAAGGAATTTGAACCAACTTCGATTTTTTTGGATTTTGATGAATTTTTTTGTTGGAGGAGCTAAATTTGAGTGAGTTTAGATGAAATTTACTTTTATTTTTTTGGATTTTATATAAATTTTTAGTCAAATTGTAATAAAGGAATTTGAACCAAATTCGATTTTTTTGGATTTTGATGATTTTGGTTGTTGGAGGAGTTAAATTTGAGTAAATCTAGAAGAAATTAACTCCTATTTTTTTGGATTTTATATAAATTTTTAGTCAAATTGTAATAAAGTAATTTGAAACCAACTTCGATTTTTTTGGATTTTGATGAATTTTTTTGTTGGAGGAGCTAAATTTGAGTGAGTTTAGATGAAATTTACTTTTATTTTTTTGGATTTTATATAAATTTTTAGTCAAATTGTAATAAAGGAATTTGAACCAACTTCGATTTTTTTGGATTTTGATGATTTTGGTTGTTGGAGGAGTTAAATTTGAGTAAATCTAGATGAAATTAACACCTATTTTTTTGGATTTTATATAAATTTTTAGTCAAATTGTAATAAAGGAATTTGAAACCAACTTCGATTTTTTTGGATTTTGATGAATTTTTTTGTTGGAGGAGCTAAATTTGAGTGAGTTTAGATGAAATTTACTTTTATTTTTTTGGATTTTATATAAATTTTTAGTCAAATAGTAATAAAGGAATTTGAACCAACTTCGATTTTTTTGGATTTTGATGATTTTGGTTGTTGGAGGAGTTAAATTTGAGTAAATCTAGATGAAATTAACACCCACTTTTTTGGATTTTATATAAATTTTTAGTCAAATTGTAATAAGGGAATTTGAAACCAACTTCGATTTTTTTGGATTTTGATGAATTTTTTTGTTGGAGGAGCTAAATTTGTGTGAATTTAGATGAAATTTACTTTCATTTTTTGGATTTTATATAAATTTTTAGTCAAATTGTAATAAAGTACATTGAATCCAACTACGATTTTTTTGGATTTTGATGATTATGGTTGTTCGAGGAGTTAAATTTGAGTAAATCTAGATGAAATTAACACCTATTTTTTTGGATTTTATATAAATTTTTAGTCAAATTGTAATAAAGGAATTTGAAACCAACTTCGATTTTTTTGGATGTTGATGAATTTTTTTGTTGGAGGAGCTAAATTTGAGTGAGTTTAGATGAAATTTACTTTTATTTTTTTTGGATTTTATATAAATTTTTAGTCAAATAGTAATAAAGGAATTTGAACCAACTTCGATTTTTTTGGATTTTGATGATTTTGGTTGTTGGAGGAGTTAAATTTGAGTAAATCTAGATGAAATTAACACCTACTTTTTTGGATTTTATATAAATTTTTAGTCAAATTGTAATAAGGGAATTTGAAACCAACTTCGATTTTTTTGGATTTTGATGAATTTTTTTGTAGGAGGAGCTAAATTTGTGTGAATTTAGATGAAATTTACTTTCATTTTTTGGATTTTATATAAATTTTTAGTCAAATTGTAATAAAGTACATTGAATCCAACTATGATTTTTTGGGATTTTGATGAATTTTTTTGTTGGAGGTGCTAAATTTGAGTAAATTTAGATGAAATTAACACCTTATTTTTGGATTTTATATAAATTTTTAGTCAAATTGTAATAAAGGGATTTGAAACAACTTCGATTTTTTTGGATTTTGATGAATGTTTTTGTAGGAGGAGCTAAATTTGATTGAATTTAGATGAAATTTACTTTCATTTTTTTGGATTTTATATAAATTTTTAGTCAAATTGTAATAAAGTACATTGAAAACAAACTTTGATTTTTTTGGATTTTGAAGAATTTTTTTGTTGGAGGAGCTAAATTTGAGTGAATTTAGATGAAATTTACTTTTATTCTTTTGGATTTTATATAAATTTTTAGTCTAATTGTAATAAAGGAATTTGAACCAATTTCGATTTTTTTGGATTTTGATGAGTTTTTTTGTTGGAGGAGTTAAATTTGAGTGAATTTAGTAGAAATTTATTTCATATTTTTTTTATTTCATATAAATTTTTAGTCAAACTGTAATAAAGTACTTTGAAACCAACTTCGATTTTTTTTAATTTGGATGAATTTTTTTGTTGGAGGAGCTAAATTTGAGTAAATTTAGATGAAATTTACTTTCATTTTTTTGATTTTATATAAATTTTTAGTCAAATTGTAATAAAGGGATTCGAAACAACTTCGATTTTTTTGGATTTTGATGAATGTTTTGGTAGGAGGAGCTAAATTTGATTGAATTTAGATGAAATTTACTTTCATTTTTTTGGATTTTATATAAATTTTTAGTCAAATTGTAATAAAGTACATTGAAAACCAACTTCGATTTTTTTGGATTTTGATGAATTTTTTTGTTGGAGGAGCAAATTTGAGTGAATTTAGATGAAATTTACTTTTATTTTTTTGGATTTTATATAAATTTTTAGTCGAATAGTAATAAAGAAATTTGAACCAACTTCGTTTTTTTTTGGATTTTGATGAGTTTTTTTGTTGGAGGAGTTAAATTTGAGTGAATTTAGAAGAAATTTACTTCTATTTTTTTTTATTTCATATAAATTTTTAGTCAAATAGTAATAAAGGAATTTGAACCAACTTCGATTTTTTTGGATTTTGATGATTTTGGTTGTTGGAGGAGTTAAATTTGATTGAATTTAGATGAAATTTACTTTCATTTTTTTGGATTTTAAATAAATTTTTAGTCAAATTGTAATAAAGTACATTGAAACCAACTTGGATTTTTTTGGATTTTGATGAATTTTTTTGTTGGAGGAGCTAAATTTGAGTGAATTTAGATGAAATTAACACCTTATTTTTGGATTTTATATAAATTTTTAGTCAAATTGTAATAAAGTAATTTGAAACCAACTTCGATTTTTTTGGATTTTGATGAATTTTTTTGTTGGAGGAGCTAAATTTGTGTGAATTTAGATGAAATTTACTTTCATTTTTTGGATTTTATATAAATTTTTAGTCAAATTGTAATAAAGTACATTGAAACCAACTACGATTTTTTTGGATTTTGATGAATTTTTTTGTTGGAGGAGCTAAATTTGAGTGAATTTACATGAAATTTACTTTTATTTTTTTGGATTTTATATAAATTTTTAGTCAAATTGTAATAAAGTACATTGAAACCAATTTCGATTTTTTTGGATTTTGATGAATTTTTTTGTTGGAGGAGCTAAATTTGAGTGAATTTAGATGAAATTTACTTTTATTTTTTTGGATTTTATATAAATTTTTAGTCAAATTGTAATAAAGGAATTTGAACCAACTTCGATTTTTTGGATTTTGATGAGTTTTTTTGTTGGAGGAGTTAAATTTGAGTGAATTTAGATGAAATTCACTTCTATTTTTTTTTATTTCATATAAATTTTTAGTCAAATTGTAATAAAGTAATTTGATACCAACTTCGATTTTTTTGGATTTTGATGAATTTTTTTGTTGGAGGAGCTAAATTTGAGTGAATTTACATGAAATTTACTTTTATTTTTTTGGATTTTATATAAATTTTTAGTCAAATTGTAATAGAGGAATTTGAACCAACTTCGATTTTTTTGGATTTTGATGAATGTTTTTGTAGGAGGAGCTAAATTTGATTGAATTTAGATGAAATTTACTTTCATTTTTTTTGGATTTTATATAAATTTTTAGTCAAATTGTAATAAAGTACATTGAAACCAACTTGGATTTTTTTGGATTTTGATGAATTTTTTGTTGGAGGAGCTAAATTTGAGTGAATTTAGATGAAATTTACTTTTATTTTTTTTGTATTTTATATAAATTTTTAGTCAAATTGTAATAAAGCAATTTTAACCAACTTCGAGTTTTTTGGATTTTGATCAGTTTTTTTGTTTGGAGGAGCTAAATTTGAGTGAATTTAGATGAAATTTACTTTTACTTTTTTGGATTTTATATAAATTTTTAGTCAAATTGTAATAAAGGAATTTGAACCAACTTCGATTTTTTTGGATTTTGATGAATTTTTTTGTTGGAGGAGCTAAATTTGAGTGAGTTTAAATGAAATTTACTTTTATTTTTTTGGATTTTATATAAATTTTTAGTCAAATTGTAATAAAGGAATTTGAACCAAATTCGATTTTTTTGGATTTTGATGATTTTGGTTGTTGGAGGAGTTAAATTTGAGTAAATCTAGAAGAAATTAACTCCTATTTTTTTGGATTTTATATAAATTTTTAGTCAAATTGTAATAAAGTAATTTGAAACCAACTTCGATTTTTTTGGATTTTGATGAATTTTTTTGTTGGAGGAGCTAAATTTGAGTGAGTTTAGATGAAATTTACTTTTATTTTTTTGGATTTTATATAAATTTTTAGTCAAATTGTAATAAAGGAATTTGAACCAACTTCGATTTTTTTGGATTTTGATGATTTTGGTTGTTGGAGGAGTTAAATTTGAGTAAATTTAGATGAAATTGACACCTTATTTTTGGATTTTATATAAATTTTTAGTCAAATTGTAATAAAGGAATTTGAAACCAACTTCGATTTTTTTGGATTTTGATGAATTTTTTTGTTGGAGGAGCTAAATTTGTGTGAGTTTAGATGAAATTTACTTTCATTTTTTGGATTTTATATAAATTTTTAGTCAAATTGTAATAAAGTACATTGAAACCAACTACGATTTTTTTGGATTTTGATGAATTTTTTTGTTGGAGGAGCTAAATTTGAGTGAATTTACATGAAATTTACTTTTATTTTTTTGGATTTTATATAAATTTTTAGTCAAATTGTAATAAAGGAATTTGATACCAACTTCGATTTTTTTGGATTTTGATGAATTTTTTTGTTGGAGGAGCTAAATTTGAGTGAGTTTAGATGAAATTTACTTTTATTTTTTTGGATTTTATATAAATTTTTAGTCAAATTGTAATAAAGTAATTTGAAACCAACTTCGATTTTTTTGGATTTTGATGAATTTTTTTGTTGGAGGAGCTAAATTTGAGTGAGTTTAGATGAAATTTACTTTTATTTTTTTGGATTTTATATAAATTTTTAGTCAAATAGTAATAAAGGAATTTGAACCAACTTCGATTTTTTTGGATTTTGATGATTTTGGTTGTTGGAGGAGTTTAATTTGAGTAAATCTAGATGAAATTAACCCCTACTTTTTTGGATTTTATATAAATTTTTAGTCAAATTGTAATAAGGGAATTTGAAACCAACTTCGATTTTTTTGGATTTTGATGAATTTTTTTGTTGGAGGAGCTAAATTTGTGTGAATTTAGATGAAATTAACTTTCATTTTTTGGATTTTATATAAATTTTTAGTCAAATTGTAATAAAGTACATTGAATCCAACTACGATTTTTTTGGATTTTGTTGAATTTTTTTGTTGGAGGTGCTAAATTTGAGTGAATTTACATGAAATTTACTTTTATTTTTTTGGATTTTATATAAATTTTTAGTCAAATTGTAATAAAGTAATTTGAAACCAACTTCGATTTTTTTGGATTTTGATGAATTTTTTGTGGGAGTAGCTAAATTTGAGTGAGTTTAGATGAAATTTACTTTTATTTTTTTTGATTTTATATAAATTTTTAGTCAAATTGTAATAAAGGAATTTGAACCAACTTCGATTTTTTTGGATTTTGATGATTATGGTTGTTCGAGGAGTTAAATTTGAGTAAATCTAGATGAAATTAACACCTATTTTTTTGGATTTTATATAAATTTTTAGTCAAATTGTAATAAAGGAATTTGAAACCAACTTCGATTTTTTTGGATTTTGATGAATTTTTTTGTAGGAGGAGCTAAATTTGTGTGAATTTAGATGAAATTTACTTTCATTTTTTGGATTTTATATAAATTTTTAGTCAAATTGTAATAAAGTACATTGAATCCAACTATGATTTTTTGGGATTTTGATGAATTTTTTTGTTGGAGGTGCTAAATTTGAGTAAATTTAGATGAAATTAACACCTTATTTTTGGATTTTATATAAATTTTTAGTCAAATTGTAATAAAGGGATTTGAAACAACTTCGATTTTTTTGGATTTTGATGAATGTTTTTGTAGGAGGAGCTAAATTTGATTGAATTTAGATGAAATTTACTTTCATTTTTTTGGATTTTATATAAATTTTTAGTCAAATTGTAATAAAGTACATTGAAAACAAACTTTGATTTTTTTGGATTTTGATGAATTTTTTTGTTGGAGGAGTTAATTTTGAGTGAATTTAGAAGAAATTTACTTCTATTTTTTTTATTTCATATAAATTTTTAGTCAAATAGTAATAAAGGAATTTGAACCAACTTCGATTTTTTTGGATTTTGATGATTTTGGTTGTTGGAGGAGTTAAATTTGATTGAATTTAGATGAAATTTACTTTCATTTTTTTGGATTTTAAATAAATTTTTAGTCAAATTGTAATAAAGTACATTGAAACCAACTTGGATTTTTTTGGATTTTGATGAATTTTTTTGTTGGAGGAGCTAAATTTGAGTGAATTTAGATGAAATTTACTTTTATTTTTTTGGATTTTATATAAATTTTTAGTCAAATTGTAATAAAGGAATTTGAACCAACTTCGATTTTTTTGGATTTTGTTAAATTTTTTGTTGGAGGAGCTAAATTTGAGTGAGTTTAGATGAAATTTACTTTTATTTTTTTGGATTTTATATAAATTTTTAGTCAAATAGTAATAAAGGAATTTGAACCAACTTCGATTTTTTTGGATTTTGATGATTTTAGTTGTTGGAGGAGTTAAATTTGAGTAAATTTAGATGAAATTAACACCTTATTTTTGGATTTTATATAAATTTTTAGTCAAATTGTAATAAAGGGATTTGAAACAACTTCGATTTTTTTGGATTTTGATGAATTTTTTTGTTGGAGGAGCTAAATTTGAGTGAATTTAGATGAAATTTACTTTTATTTTGTTGGATTTTATATAAATTTTTAGTCAAATTGTAATAAAGGAATTTGAACCAACTTCGATTTTTTTGGATTTTGATGAATTTTTTTGTTGGAGGAGCTAAATTTGAGTGAATTTACATGAAATTTACTTTTATTTTTTTGGATTTTATATAAATTTTTAGTCAAATTGTAATAAAGGAATTTGATACCAACTTCGATTTTTTTGGATTTTGATGAATTTTTTTGTTGGAGGAGCTAAATTTGAGTGAGTTTAGATGAAATTTACTTTTATTTTTTTGGATTTTATATAAATTTTTAGTCAAATTGTAATAAAGTAATTTGAAACCAACTTCGATTTTTTTGGATTTTGATGAATTTTTTTGTTGGAGGAGCTAAATTTGAGTGAGTTTAGATGAAATTTACTTTTATTTTTTTGGATTTTATATAAATTTTTAGTCAAATAGTAATAAAGGAATTTGAACCAACTTCGATTTTTTTGGATTTTGATGATTTTGGTTGTTGGAGGAGTTTAATTTGAGTAAATCTAGATGAAATTAACCCCTACTTTTTTGGATTTTATATAAATTTTTAGTCAAATTGTAATAAGGGAATTTGAAACCAACTTCGATTTTTTTGGATTTTGATGAATTTTTTTGTTGGAGGAGCTAAATTTGTGTGAATTTAGATGAAATTAACTTTCATTTTTTGGATTTTATATAAATTTTTAGTCAAATTGTAATAAAGTACATTGAATCCAACTACGATTTTTTTGGATTTTGTTGAATTTTTTTGTTGGAGGTGCTAAATTTGAGTGAATTTACATGAAATTTACTTTTATTTTTTTGGATTTTATATAAATTTTTAGTCAAATTGTAATAAAGTAATTTGAAACCAACTTCGATTTTTTTGGATTTTGATGAATTTTTTGTGGGAGTAGCTAAATTTGAGTGAGTTTAGATGAAATTTACTTTTATTTTTTTTGATTTTATATAAATTTTTAGTCAAATTGTAATAAAGGAATTTGAACCAACTTCGATTTTTTTGGATTTTGATGATTATGGTTGTTCGAGGAGTTAAATTTGAGTAAATCTAGATGAAATTAACACCTATTTTTTTGGATTTTATATAAATTTTTAGTCAAATTGTAATAAAGGAATTTGAAACCAACTTCGATTTTTTTGGATTTTGATGAATTTTTTTGTTGGAGGAGCTAAATTTGAGTGAGTTTAGATGAAATTTACTTTTATTTTTTTGGATTTTATATAAATTTTTAGTCAAATAGTAATAAAGGAATTTGAACCAACTTCGATTTTTTTGGATTTTGATGATTTTGGTTGTTGGAGGAGTTAAATTTGAGTAAATCTAGATGAAATTAACACCTACTTTTTTGGATTTTATATAAATTTTTAGTCAAATTGTAATAAGGGAATTTGAAACCAACTTCGATTTTTTTGGATTTTGATGAATTTTTTTGTTGGAGGAGCTAAATTTGTGTGAATTTAGATGAAATTTACTTTCATTTTTTGGATTTTATATAAATTTTTAGTCAAATTGTAATAAAGTACATTGAATCCAACTACGATTTTTTTGGATTTTGATGATTATGGTTGTTCGAGGAGTTAAATTTGAGTAAATCTAGATGAAATTAACACCTATTTTTTTGGATTTTATATAAATTTTTAGTCAAATTGTAATAAAGGAATTTGAAACCAACTTCGATTTTTTTGGATGTTGATGAATTTTTTTGTTGGAGGAGCTAAATTTGAGTGAGTTTAGATGAAATTTACTTTTATTTTTTTTGGATTTTATATAAATTTTTAGTCAAATAGTAATAAAGGAATTTGAACCAACTTCGATTTTTTTGGATTTTGATGATTTTGGTTGTTGGAGGAGTTAAATTTGAGTAAATCTAGATGAAATTAACACCTACTTTTTTGGATTTTATATAAATTTTTAGTCAAATTGTAATAAGGGAATTTGAAACCAACTTCGATTTTTTTGGATTTTGATGAATTTTTTTGTAGGAGGAGCTAAATTTGTGTGAATTTAGATGAAATTTACTTTCATTTTTTGGATTTTATATAAATTTTTAGTCAAATTGTAATAAAGTACATTGAATCCAACTATGATTTTTTGGGATTTTGATGAATTTTTTTGTTGGAGGTGCTAAATTTGAGTAAATTTAGATGAAATTAACACCTTATTTTTGGATTTTATATAAATTTTTAGTCAAATTGTAATAAAGGGATTTGAAACAACTTCGATTTTTTTGGATTTTGATGAATGTTTTTGTAGGAGGAGCTAAATTTGATTGAATTTAGATGAAATTTACTTTCATTTTTTTGGATTTTATATAAATTTTTAGTCAAATTGTAATAAAGTACATTGAAAACAAACTTTGATTTTTTTGGATTTTGATGAATTTTTTTGTTGGAGGAGTTAATTTTGAGTGAATTTAGAAGAAATTTACTTCTATTTTTTTTATTTCATATAAATTTTTAGTCAAATAGTAATAAAGGAATTTGAACCAACTTCGATTTTTTTGGATTTTGATGATTTTGGTTGTTGGAGGAGTTAAATTTGATTGAATTTAGATGAAATTTACTTTCATTTTTTTGGATTTTAAATAAATTTTTAGTCAAATTGTAATAAAGTACATTGAAACCAACTTGGATTTTTTTGGATTTTGATGAATTTTTTTGTTGGAGGAGCTAAATTTGAGTGAATTTAGATGAAATTTACTTTTATTTTTTTGGATTTTATATAAATTTTTAGTCAAATTGTAATAAAGGAATTTGAACCAACTTCGATTTTTTTGGATTTTGTTAAATTTTTTGTTGGAGGAGCTAAATTTGAGTGAGTTTAGATGAAATTTACTTTTATTTTTTTGGATTTTATATAAATTTTTAGTCAAATAGTAATAAAGGAATTTGAACCAACTTCGATTTTTTTGGATTTTGATGATTTTAGTTGTTGGAGGAGTTAAATTTGAGTAAATTTAGATGAAATTAACACCTTATTTTTGGATTTTATATAAATTTTTAGTCAAATTGTAATAAAGGGATTTGAAACAACTTCGATTTTTTTGGATTTTGATGAATTTTTTTGTTGGAGGAGCTAAATTTGAGTGAATTTAGATGAAATTTACTTTTATTTTGTTGGATTTTATATAAATTTTTAGTCAAATTGTAATAAAGGAATTTGAACCAACTTCGATTTTTTTGGATTTTGATGAATTTTTTTGTTGGAGGAGCTAAATTTGAGTGAGTTTAGATGAAATTTACTTTTATTTTTTTGGATTTTATATAAATTTTTAGTCAAATAGTAATAACGGAATTTGAACCAACTTCGATTTTTTTGGATTTTGATGATTTTGGTTGTTGGAGGAGTTAAATTTGAGTAAATTTAGATGAAATTAACACCTTATTTTTGGATTTTATATAAATTTTTAGTCAAATTGTAATAAAGGGATTTGAAACAACTTCGATTTTTTTGGATTTTGATGAATTGTTGGAGGAGCTAAATTTGAGTGAATTTAGATGAAATTTACTTTTATTTTGTTGGATTTTATATAAATTTTTAGTCAAATTGTAATAAAGGAATTTGAACCAACTTCGATTTTTTTGGATTTTGATGATTTTGGTTGTTGGAGGAGTTAAATTTGAGTAAATCTAGATGAAATTAACACCTATTTTTTTGGATTTTATATAAATTTTTAGTCAAATTGTAATAAAGTAATTTGAAACCAACTTCGATTTTTTTGGATTTTGATGAATTATTTTGTTGGAGGAGCTAAATTTGAGTGAGTTTAGATGAAATTTACTTTTATTTTTTTGGATTTTATATAAATTTTTAGTCAAATTGTAATAAAGGAATTTGAAACCAACTTCGATTTTTTTGGATTTTGATGAATTTTTTTGTTGGAGGAGCTAAATTTGTGTGAATTTAGATGAAATTTACTTTCATTTTTTGTATTTTATATAAATTTTTAGTCAAATTGTAATAAAGTACATTGAAACCAACTACGATTTTTTGGATTTTGATGAATTTTTTTGTTGGAGGAGCTAAATTTGAGTGAATTTACATGAAATTTACTTTTATTTTTTTGGATTTTATATAAATTTTTAGTCAAATTGTAATAAAGTACATTGAAACCAATTTCGATTTTTTTGGATTTTGATGAATTTTTTTGTTGGAGGAGCTAAATTTGAGTGAATTTAGATGAAATTTACTTTTATTTTTTTGGATTTTATATAAATTTTTAGTCAAATTGTAATAAAGGAATTTGAACCAACTTCGATTTTTTTGGATTTTGATGAGTTTTTTTGTTGGAGGAGTTAAATTTGAGTGAATTTAGATGAAATTCACTTCTATTTTTTTTTATTTCATATAAATTTTTAGTCAAATTGTAATAAAGTAATTTGATACCAACTTCGATTTTTTTGGATTTTGATGAATTTTTTTGTTGGAGGAGCTAAATTTGAGTGAATTTACATGAAATTTAATTTTATTTTTTTGGATTTTATATAAATTTTAAGTTAAATTGTAATAAAGGAATTTGAACCAACTTCGATTTTTTTGGATTTTGATGAATGTTTTTGTAGGAGGAGCTAAATTTGATTGAATTTAGATGAAATTTACTTTCATTTTTTTGGATTTTATATAAATTTTTAGTCAAATTGTAATAAAGTACATTGAAACCAACTTCGATTTTTTTGGATTTTGATGAATTTTTTTGTTGGAGGAGCTAAATTTGAGTGAGTTTAGATGAAATTTACTTTTATTTTTTTGGATTTTATATAAATTTTTAGTCAAATTGTAATAGAGGAATTTGAACCAACTTCGATTTTTTTGGATTTTGATGAATGTTTTTGTAGGAGGAGCTAAATTTGATTGAATTTAGATGAAATTTACTTTCATTTTTTTTGGATTTTATATAAATTTTTAGTCAAATTGTAATAAAGTACATTGAAACCAACTTGGATTTTTTTGGATTTTGATGAATTTTTTGTTGGAGGAGCTAAATTTGAGTGAATTTAGATGAAATTTACTTTTATTTTTTTGTATTTTATATAAATTTTTAGTCAAATTGTAATAAAGCAATTTTAACCAACTTCGAGTTTTTTGGATTTTGATCAGTTTTTTTGTTTGGAGGAGCTAAATTTGAGTGAATTTAGATGAAATTTACTTTTACTTTTTTGGATTTTATATAAATTTTTAGTCAAATTGTAATAAAGGAATTTGAACCAACTTCGATTTTTTTGGATTTTGATGAATTTTTTTGTTGGAGGAGCTAAATTTGAGTGAGTTTAAATGAAATTTACTTTTATTTTTTTGGATTTTATATAAATTTTTAGTCAAATTGTAATAAAGGAATTTGAACCAAATTCGATTTTTTTGGATTTTGATGATTTTGGTTGTTGGAGGAGTTAAATTTGAGTAAATCTAGAAGAAATTAACTCCTATTTTTTTGGATTTTATATAAATTTTAGTCAAATTGTAATAAAGTAATTTGAAACCAACTTCGATTTTTTTGGATTTTGATGAATTTTTTTGTTGGAGGAGCTAAATTTGAGTGAATTTAGATGAAATTTACTTTTATTTTTTTGGATTTTATATAAATTTTTAGTCAAATTGTAATAAAGGAATTTGAACCAACTTCGATTTTTTTGGATTTTGATGATTTTGGTTGTTGGAGGAGTTAAATTTGAGTAAATTTAGATGAAATTGACACCTTATTTTTGGATTTTATATAAATTTTTAGTCAAATTGTAATAAAGGAATTTGAAACCAACTTCGATTTTTTTGGATTTTGATGAATTTTTTTGTTGGAGGAGCTAAATTTGTGTGAGTTTAGATGAAATTTACTTTCATTTTTTGGATTTTATATAAATTTTTAGTCAAATTGTAATAAAGTACATTGAAACCAACTACGATTTTTTTGGATTTTGATGAATTTTTTTGTTGGAGGAGCTAAATTTGAGTGAATTTACATGAAATTTACTTTTATTTTTTTGGATTTTATATAAATTTTTAGTCAAATTGTAATAAAGGAATTTGATACCAACTTCGATTTTTTTGGATTTTGATGAATTTTTTTGTTGGAGGAGCTAAATTTGAGTGAGTTTAGATGAAATTTACTTTTATTTTTTTGGATTTTATATAAATTTTTAGTCAAATTGTAATAAAGTAATTTGAAACCAACTTCGATTTTTTTGGATTTTGATGAATTTTTTTGTTGGAGGAGCTAAATTTGAGTGAGTTTAGATGAAATTTACTTTTATTTTTTTGGATTTTATATAAATTTTTAGTCAAATAGTAATAAAGGAATTTGAACCAACTTCGATTTTTTTGGATT
Source organism: Andrena chrysosceles (assembly GCA_963855975.1). Lineage (NCBI taxonomy): Eukaryota > Metazoa > Arthropoda > Insecta > Hymenoptera > Andrenidae > Andrena > Andrena chrysosceles. The sequence continues at coordinate 258,422 of CAWLCU010000532.1, forward strand.
TTGATGATTTTGGTTGTTGGAGGAGTTTAATTTGAGTAAATCTAGATGAAATTAACCCCTACTTTTTTGGATTTTATATAAATTTTTAGTCAAATTGTAATAAGGGAATTTGAAACCAACTTCGATTTTTTTGGATTTTGATGAATTTTTTTGTTGGAGGAGCTAAATTTGTGTGAATTTAGATGAAATTAACTTTCATTTTTTGGATTTTATATAAATTTTTAGTCAAATTGTAATAAAGTACATTGAATCCAACTACGATTTTTTTGGATTTTGTTGAATTTTTTTGTTGGAGGTGCTAAATTTGAGTGAATTTACATGAAATTTACTTTTATTTTTTTGGATTTTATATAAATTTTTAGTCAAATTGTAATAAAGTAATTTGAAACCAACTTCGATTTTTTTGGATTTTGATGAATTTTTTGTGGGAGTAGCTAAATTTGAGTGAGTTTAGATGAAATTTACTTTTATTTTTTTTGATTTTATATAAATTTTTAGTCACATTGTAATAAAGGAATTTGAACCAACTTCGATTTTTTTGGATTTTGATGATTATGGTTGTTCGAGGAGTTAAATTTGAGTAAATCTAGATGAAATTAACACCTATTTTTTTGGATTTTATATAAATTTTTAGTCAAATTGTAATAAAGGAATTTGAAACCAACTTCGATTTTTTTGGATTTTGATGAATTTTTTTGTTGGAGGAGCTAAATTTGAGTGAGTTTAGATGAAATTTACTTTTATTTTTTTGGATTTTATATAAATTTTTAGTCAAATAGTAATAAAGGAATTTGAACCAACTTCGATTTTTTTGGATTTTGATGATTTTGGTTGTTGGAGGAGTTAAATTTGAGTAAATCTAGATGAAATTAACACCTACTTTTTTGGATTTTATATAAATTTTTAGTCAAATTGTAATAAGGGAATTTGAAACCAACTTCGATTTTTTTGGATTTTGATGAATTTTTTTGTTGGAGGAGCTAAATTTGTGTGAATTTAGATGAAATTTACTTTCATTTTTTGGATTTTATATAAATTTTTAGTCAAATTGTAATAAAGTACATTGAATCCAACTACGATTTTTTTGGATTTTGATGATTATGGTTGTTCGAGGAGTTAAATTTGAGTAAATCTAGATGAAATTAACACCTATTTTTTTGGATTTTATATAAATTTTTAGTCAAATTGTAATAAAGGAATTTGAACCAACTTCGATTTTTTTGGATTTTGATGATTATGGTTGTTCGAGGAGTTAAATTTGAGTAAATCTAGATGAAATTAACACCTATATTTTTGGATTTTATATAAATTTTTAGTCAAATTGTAATAAAGGAATTTGAACCAAATTCGATTTTTTTGGATTTTGATGATTTTGGTTGTTGGAGGAGTTAAATTTGAGTAAATCTAGAAGAAATTAACTCCTATTTTTTTGGATTTTATATAAATTTTTAGTCAAATTGTAATAAAGTAATTTGAAACCAACTTCGATTTTTTTGGATTTTGATGAATTTTTTTGTTGGAGGAGCTAAATTTGAGTGAGTTTAGATGAAATTTACTTTTATTTTTTTGGATTTTATATAAATTTTTAGTCAAATTGTAATAAAGGAATTTGAACCAACTTCGATTTTTTTGGATTTTGATGATTTTGGTTGTTGGAGGAGTTAAATTTGAGTAAATTTAGATGAAATTGACACCTTATTTTTGGATTTTATATAAATTTTTAGTCAAATTGTAATAAAGGAATTTGAAACCAACTTCGATTTTTTTGGATTTTGATGAATTTTTTTGTTGGAGGAGCTAAATTTGTGTGAGTTTAGATGAAATTTACTTTCATTTTTTGGATTTTATATAAATTTTTAGTCAAATTGTAATAAAGTACATTGAAACCAACTACGATTTTTTTGGATTTTGATGAATTTTTTTGTTGGAGGAGCTAAATTTGAGTGAATTTACATGAAATTTACTTTTATTTTTTTGGATTTTATATAAATTTTTAGTCAAATTGTAATAAAGGAATTTGATACCAACTTCGATTTTTTTGGATTTTGATGAATTTTTTTGTTGGAGGAGCTAAATTTGAGTGAGTTTAGATGAAATTTACTTTTATTTTTTTGGATTTTATATAAATTTTTAGTCAAATTGTAATAAAGTAATTTGAAACCAACTTCGATTTTTTTGGATTTTGATGAATTTTTTTGTTGGAGGAGCTAAATTTGAGTGAGTTTAGATGAAATTTACTTTTATTTTTTTGGATTTTATATAAATTTTTAGTCAAATAGTAATAAAGGAATTTGAACCAACTTCGATTTTTTTGGATTTTGATGATTTTGGTTGTTGGAGGAGTTTAATTTGAGTAAATCTAGATGAAATTAACCCCTACTTTTTTGGATTTTATATAAATTTTTAGTCAAATTGTAATAAGGGAATTTGAAACCAACTTCGATTTTTTTGGATTTTGATGAATTTTTTTGTTGGAGGAGCTAAATTTGTGTGAATTTAGATGAAATTAACTTTCATTTTTTGGATTTTATATAAATTTTTAGTCAAATTGTAATAAAGTACATTGAATCCAACTACGATTTTTTTGGATTTTGTTGAATTTTTTTGTTGGAGGTGCTAAATTTGAGTGAATTTACATGAAATTTACTTTTATTTTTTTGGATTTTATATAAATTTTTAGTCAAATTGTAATAAAGTAATTTGAAACCAACTTCGATTTTTTTGGATTTTGATGAATTTTTTGTGGGAGTAGCTAAATTTGAGTGAGTTTAGATGAAATTTACTTTTATTTTTTTTGATTTTATATAAATTTTTAGTCAAATTGTAATAAAGGAATTTGAACCAACTTCGATTTTTTTGGATTTTGATGATTATGGTTGTTCGAGGAGTTAAATTTGAGTAAATCTAGATGAAATTAACACCTATTTTTTTGGATTTTATATAAATTTTTAGTCAAATTGTAATAAAGGAATTTGAAACCAACTTCGATTTTTTTGGATTTTGATGAATTTTTTTGTTGGAGGAGCTAAATTTGAGTGAGTTTAGATGAAATTTACTTTTATTTTTTTGGATTTTATATAAATTTTTAGTCAAATAGTAATAAAGGAATTTGAACCAACTTCGATTTTTTTGGATTTTGATGATTTTGGTTGTTGGAGGAGTTAAATTTGAGTAAATCTAGATGAAATTAACACCTACTTTTTTGGATTTTATATAAATTTTTAGTCAAATTGTAATAAGGGAATTTGAAACCAACTTCGATTTTTTTGGATTTTGATGATTATGGTTGTTCGAGGAGTTAAATTTGAGTAAATCTAGATGAAATTAACACCTATATTTTTGGATTTTATATAAATTTTTAGTCAAATTGTAATAAAGGAATTTGAACCAAATTCGATTTTTTTGGATTTTGATGATTTTGGTTGTTGGAGGAGTTAAATTTGAGTAAATCTAGAAGAAATTAACTCCTATTTTTTTGGATTTTATATAAATTTTTAGTCAAATTGTAATAAAGTAATTTGAAACCAACTTCGATTTTTTTGGATTTTGATGAATTTTTTTGTTGGAGGAGCTAAATTTGAGTGAGTTTAGATGAAATTTACTTTTATTTTTTTGGATTTTATATAAATTTTTAGTCAAATTGTAATAAAGGAATTTGAACCAACTTCGATTTTTTTGGATTTTGATGATTTTGGTTGTTGGAGGAGTTAAATTTGAGTAAATTTAGATGAAATTGACACCTTATTTTTGGATTTTATATAAATTTTTAGTCAAATTGTAATAAAGGAATTTGAAACCAACTTCGATTTTTTTGGATTTTGATGAATTTTTTTGTTGGAGGAGCTAAATTTGTGTGAGTTTAGATGAAATTTACTTTCATTTTTTGGATTTTATATAAATTTTTAGTCAAATTGTAATAAAGTACATTGAAACCAACTACGATTTTTTTGGATTTTGATGAATTTTTTTGTTGGAGGAGCTAAATTTGAGTGAATTTACATGAAATTTACTTTTATTTTTTTGGATTTTATATAAATTTTTAGTCAAATTGTAATAAAGGAATTTGATACCAACTTCGATTTTTTTGGATTTTGATGAATTTTTTTGTTGGAGGAGCTAAATTTGAGTGAGTTTAGATGAAATTTACTTTTATTTTTTTGGATTTTATATAAATTTTTAGTCAAATTGTAATAAAGTAATTTGAAACCAACTTCGATTTTTTTGGATTTTGATGAATTTTTTTGTTGGAGGAGCTAAATTTGAGTGAGTTTAGATGAAATTTACTTTTATTTTTTTGGATTTTATATAAATTTTTAGTCAAATAGTAATAAAGGAATTTGAACCAACTTCGATTTTTTTGGATTTTGATGATTTTGGTTGTTGGAGGAGTTTAATTTGAGTAAATCTAGATGAAATTAACCCCTACTTTTTTGGATTTTATATAAATTTTTAGTCAAATTGTAATAAGGGAATTTGAAACCAACTTCGATTTTTTTGGATTTTGATGAATTTTTTTGTTGGAGGAGCTAAATTTGTGTGAATTTAGATGAAATTAACTTTCATTTTTTGGATTTTATATAAATTTTTAGTCAAATTGTAATAAAGTACATTGAATCCAACTACGATTTTTTTGGATTTTGTTGAATTTTTTTGTTGGAGGTGCTAAATTTGAGTGAATTTACATGAAATTTACTTTTATTTTTTTGGATTTTATATAAATTTTTAGTCAAATTGTAATAAAGTAATTTGAAACCAACTTCGATTTTTTTGGATTTTGATGAATTTTTTGTGGGAGTAGCTAAATTTGAGTGAGTTTAGATGAAATTTACTTTTATTTTTTTTGATTTTATATAAATTTTTAGTCAAATTGTAATAAAGGAATTTGAACCAACTTCGATTTTTTTGGATTTTGATGATTATGGTTGTTCGAGGAGTTAAATTTGAGTAAATCTAGATGAAATTAACACCTATTTTTTTGGATTTTATATAAATTTTTAGTCAAATTGTAATAAAGGAATTTGAAACCAACTTCGATTTTTTTGGATTTTGATGAATTTTTTTGTTGGAGGAGCTAAATTTGAGTGAGTTTAGATGAAATTTACTTTTATTTTTTTGGATTTTATATAAATTTTTAGTCAAATAGTAATAAAGGAATTTGAACCAACTTCGATTTTTTTGGATTTTGATGATTTTGGTTGTTGGAGGAGTTAAATTTGAGTAAATCTAGATGAAATTAACACCTACTTTTTTGGATTTTATATAAATTTTTAGTCAAATTGTAATAAGGGAATTTGAAACCAACTTCGATTTTTTTGGATTTTGATGAATTTTTTTGTTGGAGGAGCTAAATTTGTGTGAATTTAGATGAAATTTACTTTCATTTTTTGGATTTTATATAAATTTTTAGTCAAATTGTAATAAAGTACATTGAATCCAACTACGATTTTTTTGGATTTTGATGATTATGGTTGTTCGAGGAGTTAAATTTGAGTAAATCTAGATGAAATTAACACCTATTTTTTTGGATTTTATATAAATTTTTAGTCAAATTGTAATAAAGGAATTTGAAACCAACTTCGATTTTTTTGGATGTTAATGAATTTTTTTGTTGGAGGAGCTAAATTTGAGTGAGTTTAGATGAAATTTACTTTTATTTTTTTTGGATTTTATATAAATTTTTAGTCAAATAGTAATAAAGGAATTTGAACCAACTTCGATTTTTTTGGATTTTGATGATTTTGGTTGTTGGAGGAGTTAAATTTGAGTAAATCTAGATGAAATTAACACCTACTTTTTTGGATTTTATATAAATTTTTAGTCAAATTGTAATAAGGGAATTTGAAACCAACTTCGATTTTTTTGGATTTTGATGAATTTTTTTGTAGGAGGAGCTAAATTTGTGTGAATTTAGATGAAATTTACTTTCATTTTTTGGATTTTATATAAATTTTTAGTCAAATTGTAATAAAGTACATTGAATCCAACTATGATTTTTTGGGATTTTGATGAATTTTTTTGTTGGAGGTGCTAAATTTGAGTAAATTTAGATGAAATTAACACCTTATTTTTGGATTTTATATAAATTTTTAGTCAAATTGTAATAAAGGGATTTGAAACAACTTCGATTTTTTTGGATTTTGATGAATGTTTTTGTAGGAGGAGCTAAATTTGATTGAATTTAGATGAAATTTACTTTCATTTTTTTGGATTTTATATAAATTTTTAGTCAAATTGTAATAAAGTACATTGAAAACAAACTTTGATTTTTTTGGATTTTGATGAATTTTTTTGTTGGAGGAGTTAATTTTGAGTGAATTTAGAAGAAATTTACTTCTATTTTTTTTATTTCATATAAATTTTTAGTCAAATAGTAATAAAGGAATTTGAACCAACTTCGATTTTTTTGGATTTTGATGATTTTGGTTGTTGGAGGAGTTAAATTTGATTGAATTTAGATGAAATTTACTTTCATTTTTTTGGATTTTAAATAAATTTTTAGTCAAATTGTAATAAAGTACATTGAAACCAACTTGGATTTTTTTGGATTTTGATGAATTTTTTTGTTGGAGGAGCTAAATTTGAGTGAATTTAGATGAAATTTACTTTTATTTTTTTGGATTTTATATAAATTTTTAGTCAAATTGTAATAAAGGAATTTGAACCAACTTCGATTTTTTTGGATTTTGTTAAATTTTTTGTTGGAGGAGCTAAATTTGAGTGAGTTTAGATGAAATTTACTTTTATTTTTTTGGATTTTATATAAATTTTTAGTCAAATAGTAATAAAGGAATTTGAACCAACTTCGATTTTTTTGGATTTTGATGATTTTAGTTGTTGGAGGAGTTAAATTTGAGTAAATTTAGATGAAATTAACACCTTATTTTTGGATTTTATATAAATTTTTAGTCAAATTGTAATAAAGGGATTTGAAACAACTTCGATTTTTTTGGATTTTGATGAATTTTTTTGTTGGAGGAGCTAAATTTGAGTGAATTTAGATGAAATTTACTTTTATTTTGTTGGATTTTATATAAATTTTTAGTCAAATTGTAATAAAGGAATTTGAACCAACTTCGATTTTTTTGGATTTTGATGAATTTTTTTGTTGGAGGAGCTAAATTTGAGTGAGTTTAGATGAAATTTACTTTTATTTTTTTGGATTTTATATAAATTTTTAGTCAAATAGTAATAAAGGAATTTGAACCAACTTCGATTTTTTTGGATTTTGATGATTTTGGTTGTTGGAGGAGTTAAATTTGAGTAAATTTAGATGAAATTAACACCTTATTTTTGGATTTTATATAAATTTTTAGTCAAATTGTAATAAAGGGATTTGAAACAACTTCGATTTTTTTGGATTTTGATGAATTGTTGGAGGAGCTAAATTTGAGTGAATTTAGATGAAATTTACTTTTATTTTGTTGGATTTTATATAAATTTTTAGTCAAATTGTAATAAAGGAATTTGAACCAACTTCGATTTTTTTGGATTTTGATGATTTTGGTTGTTGGAGGAGTTAAATTTGAGTAAATCTAGATGAAATTAACACCTATTTTTTTGGATTTTATATAAATTTTTAGTCAAATTGTAATAAAGTAATTTGAAACCAACTTCGATTTTTTTGGATTTTGATGAATTATTTTGTTGGAGGAGCTAAATTTGAGTGAGTTTAGATGAAATTTACTTTTATTTTTTTGGATTTTATATAAATTTTTAGTCAAATTGTAATAAAGGAATTTGAAACCAACTTCGATTTTTTTGGATTTTGATGAATTTTTTTGTTGGAGGAGCTAAATTTGTGTGAATTTAGATGAAATTTACTTTCATTTTTTGTATTTTATATAAATTTTTAGTCAAATTGTAATAAAGTACATTGAAACCAACTACGATTTTTTGGATTTTGATGAATTTTTTTGTTGGAGGAGCTAAATTTGAGTGAATTTACATGAAATTTACTTTTATTTTTTTGGATTTTATATAAATTTTTAGTCAAATTGTAATAAAGTACATTGAAACCAATTTCGATTTTTTTGGATTTTGATGAATTTTTTTGTTGGAGGAGCTAAATTTGAGTGAATTTAGATGAAATTTACTTTTATTTTTTTGGATTTTATATAAATTTTTAGTCAAATTGTAATAAAGGAATTTGAACCAACTTCGATTTTTTTGGATTTTGATGAGTTTTTTTGTTGGAGGAGTTAAATTTGAGTGAATTTAGATGAAATTCACTTCTATTTTTTTTTATTTCATATAAATTTTTAGTCAAATTGTAATAAAGTAATTTGATACCAACTTCGATTTTTTTGGATTTTGATGAATTTTTTTGTTGGAGGAGCTAAATTTGAGTGAATTTACATGAAATTTAATTTTATTTTTTTGGATTTTATATAAATTTTAAGTTAAATTGTAATAAAGGAATTTGAACCAACTTCGATTTTTTTGGATTTTGATGAATGTTTTTGTAGGAGGAGCTAAATTTGATTGAATTTAGATGAAATTTACTTTCATTTTTTTGGATTTTATATAAATTTTTAGTCAAATTGTAATAAAGTACATTGAAACCAACTTCGATTTTTTTGGATTTTGATGAATTTTTTTGTTGGAGGAGCTAAATTTGAGTGAGTTTAGATGAAATTTACTTTTATTTTTTTGGATTTTATATAAATTTTTAGTCAAATTGTAATAGAGGAATTTGAACCAACTTCGATTTTTTTGGATTTTGATGAATGTTTTTGTAGGAGGAGCTAAATTTGATTGAATTTAGATGAAATTTACTTTCATTTTTTTTGGATTTTATATAAATTTTTAGTCAAATTGTAATAAAGTACATTGAAACCAACTTGGATTTTTTTGGATTTTGATGAATTTTTTGTTGGAGGAGCTAAATTTGAGTGAATTTAGATGAAATTTACTTTTATTTTTTTGTATTTTATATAAATTTTTAGTCAAATTGTAATAAAGCAATTTTAACCAACTTCGAGTTTTTTGGATTTTGATCAGTTTTTTTGTTTGGAGGAGCTAAATTTGAGTGAATTTAGATGAAATTTACTTTTACTTTTTTGGATTTTATATAAATTTTTAGTCAAATTGTAATAAAGGAATTTGAACCAACTTCGATTTTTTTGGATTTTGATGAATTTTTTTGTTGGAGGAGCTAAATTTGAGTGAGTTTAAATGAAATTTACTTTTATTTTTTTGGATTTTATATAAATTTTTAGTCAAATTGTAATAAAGGAATTTGAACCAAATTCGATTTTTTTGGATTTTGATGATTTTGGTTGTTGGAGGAGTTAAATTTGAGTAAATCTAGAAGAAATTAACTCCTATTTTTTTGGATTTTATATAAATTTTAGTCAAATTGTAATAAAGTAATTTGAAACCAACTTCGATTTTTTTGGATTTTGATGAATTTTTTTGTTGGAGGAGCTAAATTTGAGTGAATTTAGATGAAATTTACTTTTATTTTTTTGGATTTTATATAAATTTTTAGTCAAATTGTAATAAAGGAATTTGAACCAACTTCGATTTTTTTGGATTTTGATGATTTTGGTTGTTGGAGGAGTTAAATTTGAGTAAATTTAGATGAAATTGACACCTTATTTTTGGATTTTATATAAATTTTTAGTCAAATTGTAATAAAGGAATTTGAAACCAACTTCGATTTTTTTGGATTTTGATGAATTTTTTTGTTGGAGGAGCTAAATTTGTGTGAGTTTAGATGAAATTTACTTTCATTTTTTGGATTTTATATAAATTTTTAGTCAAATTGTAATAAAGTACATTGAAACCAACTACGATTTTTTTGGATTTTGATGAATTTTTTTGTTGGAGGAGCTAAATTTGAGTGAATTTACATGAAATTTACTTTTATTTTTTTGGATTTTATATAAATTTTTAGTCAAATTGTAATAAAGGAATTTGATACCAACTTCGATTTTTTTGGATTTTGATGAATTTTTTTGTTGGAGGAGCTAAATTTGAGTGAGTTTAGATGAAATTTACTTTTATTTTTTTGGATTTTATATAAATTTTTAGTCAAATTGTAATAAAGTAATTTGAAACCAACTTCGATTTTTTTGGATTTTGATGAATTTTTTTGTTGGAGGAGCTAAATTTGAGTGAGTTTAGATGAAATTTACTTTTATTTTTTTGGATTTTATATAAATTTTTAGTCAAATAGTAATAAAGGAATTTGAACCAACTTCGATTTTTTTGGATTTTGATGATTTTGGTTGTTGGAGGAGTTTAATTTGAGTAAATCTAGATGAAATTAACCCCTACTTTTTTGGATTTTATATAAATTTTTAGTCAAATTGTAATAAGGGAATTTGAAACCAACTTCGATTTTTTTGGATTTTGATGAATTTTTTTGTTGGAGGAGCTAAATTTGTGTGAATTTAGATGAAATTAACTTTCATTTTTTGGATTTTATATAAATTTTTAGTCAAATTGTAATAAAGTACATTGAATCCAACTACGATTTTTTTGGATTTTGTTGAATTTTTTTGTTGGAGGTGCTAAATTTGAGTGAATTTACATGAAATTTACTTTTATTTTTTTGGATTTTATATAAATTTTTAGTCAAATTGTAATAAAGTAATTTGAAACCAACTTCGATTTTTTTGGATTTTGATGAATTTTTTGTGGGAGTAGCTAAATTTGAGTGAGTTTAGATGAAATTTACTTTTATTTTTTTTGATTTTATATAAATTTTTAGTCAAATTGTAATAAAGTACATTGAATCCAACTACGATTTTTTTGGATTTTGATGATTATGGTTGTTCGAGGAGTTAAATTTGAGTAAATCTAGATGAAATTAACACCTATTTTTTTGGATTTTATATAAATTTTTAGTCAAATTGTAATAAAGGAATTTGAACCAACTTCGATTTTTTTGGATTTTGATGATTATGGTTGTTCGAGGAGTTAAATTTGAGTAAATCTAGATGAAATTAACACCTATATTTTTGGATTTTATATAAATTTTTAGTCAAATTGTAATAAAGGAATTTGAACCAACTTCGATTTTTTTGGATTTTGATGAATTTTTTTGTTGGAGGAGCTAAATTTGAGTGAGTTTAGATGAAATTTACTTTTATTTTTTTGGATTTTATATAAATTTTTAGTCAAATTGTAATAAAGGAATTTGAACCAAATTCGATTTTTTTGGATTTTGATGATTTTGGTTGTTGGAGGAGTTAAATTTGAGTAAATCTAGAAGAAATTAACTCCTATTTTTTTGGATTTTATATAAATTTTTAGTCAAATTGTAATAAAGTAATTTGAAACCAACTTCGATTTTTTTGGATTTTGATGAATTTTTTTGTTGGAGGAGCTAAATTTGAGTGAGTTTAGATGATATTTACTTTTATTTTTTTGGATTTTATATAAATTTTTAGTCAAATTGTAATAAAGGAATTTGAACCAACTTCGATTTTTTTGGATTTTGATGATTTTGGTTGTTGGAGGAGTTAAATTTGAGTAAATTTAGATGAAATTGACACCTTATTTTTGGATTTTATATAAATTTTTAGTCAAATTGTAATAAAGGAATTTGAAACCAACTTCGATTTTTTTGGATTTTGATGAATTTTTTTGTTGGAGGAGCTAAATTTGTGTGAGTTTAGATGAAATTTACTTTCATTTTTTGGATTTTATATACATTTTTAGTCAAATTGTAATAAAGTACATTGAAACCAACTACGATTTTTTTGGATTTTGATGAATTTTTTTGTTGGAGGAGCTAAATTTGAGTGAATTTACATGAAATTTACTTTTATTTTTTTGGATTTTATATAAATTTTTAGTCAAATTGTAATAAAGGAATTTGATACCAACTTCGATTTTTTTGGATTTTGATGAATTTTTTTGTTGGAGGAGCTAAATTTGAGTGAGTTTAGATGAAATTTACTTTTATTTTTTTGGATTTTATATAAATTTTTAGTCAAATTGTAATAAAGTAATTTGAAACCAACTTCGATTTTTTTGGATTTTGATGAATTTTTTTGTTGGAGGAGCTAAATTTGAGTGAGTTTAGATGAAATTTACTTTTATTTTTTTGGATTTTATATAAATTTTTAGTCAAATAGTAATAAAGGAATTTGAACCAACTTCGATTTTTTTGGATTTTGATGATTTTGGTTGTTGGAGGAGTTTAATTTGAGTAAATCTAGATGAAATTAACCCCTACTTTTTTGGATTTTATATAAATTTTTAGTCAAATTGTAATAAGGGAATTTGAAACCAACTTCGATTTTTTTGGATTTTGATGAATTTTTTTGTTGGAGGAGCTAAATTTGTGTGAATTTAGATGAAATTAACTTTCATTTTTTGGATTTTATATAAATTTTTAGTCAAATTGTAATAAAGTACATTGAATCCAACTACGATTTTTTTGTATTTTGTTGAATTTTTTTGTTGGAGGTGCTAAATTTGAGTGAATTTACATGAAATTTACTTTTATTTTTTTGGATTTTATATAAATTTTTAGTCAAATTGTAATAAAGTAATTTGAAACCAACTTCGATTTTTTTGGATTTTGATGAATTTTTTGTGGGAGTAGCTAAATTTGAGTGAGTTTAGATGAAATTTACTTTTATTTTTTTTGATTTTATATAAATTTTTAGTCAAATTGTAATAAAGGAATTTGAACCAACTTCGATTTTTTTGGATTTTGATGATTATGGTTGTTCGAGGAGTTAAATTTGAGTAAATCTAGATGAAATTAACACCTATTTTTTTGGATTTTATATAAATTTTTAGTCAAATTGTAATAAAGGAATTTGAAACCAACTTCGATTTTTTTGGATTTTGATGAATTTTTTTGTTGGAGGAGCTAAATTTGAGTGAGTTTAGATGAAATTTACTTTTATTTTTTTGGATTTTATATAAATTTTTAGTCAAATAGTAATAAAGGAATTTGAACCAACTTCGATTTTTTTGGATTTTGATGATTTTGGTTGTTGGAGGAGTTAAATTTGAGTAAATCTAGATGAAATTAACACCTACTTTTTTGGATTTTATATAAATTTTTAGTCAAATTGTAATAAGGGAATTTGAAACCAACTTCGATTTTTTTGGATTTTGATGAATTTTTTTGTTGGAGGAGCTAAATTTGTGTGAATTTAGATGAAATTTACTTTCATTTTTTGGATTTTATATAAATTTTTAGTCAAATTGTAATAAAGTACATTGAATCCAACTACGATTTTTTTGGATTTTGATGATTATGGTTGTTCGAGGAGTTAAATTTGAGTAAATCTAGATGAAATTAACACCTATTTTTTTGGATTTTATATAAATTTTTAGTCAAATTGTAATAAAGGAATTTGAAACCAACTTCGATTTTTTTGGATGTTGATGAATTTTTTTGTTGGAGGAGCTAAATTTGAGTGAGTTTAGATGAAATTTACTTTTATTTTTTTTGGATTTTATATAAATTTTTAGTCAAATAGTAATAAAGGAATTTGAACCAACTTCGATTTTTTTGGATTTTGATGAATTTTTTTGTAGGAGGAGCTAAATTTGTGTGAATTTAGATGAAATTTACTTTCATTTTTTGGATTTTATATAAATTTTTAGTCAAATTGTAATAAAGTACATTGAATCCAACTATGATTTTTTGGGATTTTGATGAATTTTTTTGTTGGAGGTGCTAAATTTGAGTAAATTTAGATGAAATTAACACCTTATTTTTGGATTTTATATAAATTTTTAGTCAAATTGTAATAAAGGGATTTGAAACAACTTCGATTTTTTTGGATTTTGATGAATGTTTTTGTAGGAGGAGCTAAATTTGATTGAATTTAGATGAAATTTACTTTCATTTTTTTGGATTTTATATAAATTTTTAGTCAAATTGTAATAAAGTACATTGAAAACAAACTTTGATTTTTTTGGATTTTGATGAATTTTTTTGTTGGAGGAGTTAAATTTGAGTGAATTTAGAAGAAATTTACTTCTATTTTTTTTATTTCATATAAATTTTTAGTCAAATAGTAATAAAGGAATTTGAACCAACTTCGATTTTTTTGGATTTTGATGATTTTGGTTGTTGGAGGAGTTAAATTTGATTGAATTTAGATGAAATTTACTTTCATTTTTTTGGATTTTAAATAAATTTTTAGTCAAATTGTAATAAAGTACATTGAAACCAACTTGGATTTTTTTGGATTTTGATGAATTTTTTTGTTGGAGGAGCTAAATTTGAGTGAATTTAGATGAAATTTACTTTTATTTTTTTGGATTTTATATAAATTTTTAGTCAAATTGTAATAAAGGAATTTGAACCAACTATGATTTTTTGGGATTTTGATGAATTTTTTTGTTGGAGGTGCTAAATTTGAGTAAATTTAGATGAAATTAACACCTTATTTTTGGATTTTATATAAATTTTTAGTCAAATTGTAATAAAGGAATTTGAAACCAACTTCGATTTTTTTGGATTTTGATGAATTTTTTTGTTGGAGGAGCTAAATTTGTGTGAGTTTAGATGAAATTTACTTTCATTTTTTGGATTTTATATAAATTTTTAGTCAAATTGTAATAAAGTACATTGAAACCAACTACGATTTTTTTGGATTTTGATGAATTTTTTTGTTGGAGGAGCTAAATTTGAGTGAATTTACATGAAATTTACTTTTATTTTTTTGGATTTTATATAAATTTTTAGTCAAATTGTAATAAAGGAATTTGATACCAACTTCGATTTTTTTGGATTTTGATGAATTTTTTTGTTGGAGGAGCTAAATTTGAGTGAGTTTAGATGAAATTTACTTTTATTTTTTTGGATTTTATATAAATTTTTAGTCAAATTGTAATAAAGTAATTTGAAACCAACTTCGATTTTTTTGGATTTTGATGAATTTTTTTGTTGGAGGAGCTAAATTTGAGTGAGTTTAGATGAAATTTACTTTTATTTTTTTGGATTTTATATAAATTTTTAGTCAAATAGTAATAAAGGAATTTGAACCAACTTCGATTTTTTTGGATTTTGATGATTTTGGTTGTTGGAGGAGTTTAATTTGAGTAAATCTAGATGAAATTAACCCCTACTTTTTTGGATTTTATATAAATTTTTAGTCAAATTGTAATAAGGGAATTTGAAACCAACTTCGATTTTTTTGGATTTTGATGAATTTTTTTGTTGGAGGAGCTAAATTTGTGTGAATTTAGATGAAATTAACTTTCATTTTTTGGATTTTATATAAATTTTTAGTCAAATTGTAATAAAGTACATTGAATCCAACTACGATTTTTTTGGATTTTGTTGAATTTTTTTGTTGGAGGTGCTAAATTTGAGTGAATTTACATGAAATTTACTTTTATTTTTTTGGATTTTATATAAATTTTTAGTCAAATTGTAATAAAGTAATTTGAAACCAACTTCGATTTTTTTGGATTTTGATGAATTTTTTGTGGGAGTAGCTAAATTTGAGTGAGTTTAGATGAAATTTACTTTTATTTTTTTTGATTTTATATAAATTTTTAGTCAAATTGTAATAAAGGAATTTGAACCAACTTCGATTTTTTTGGATTTTGATGATTATGGTTGTTCGAGGAGTTAAATTTGAGTAAATCTAGATGAAATTAACACCTATTTTTTTGGATTTTATATAAATTTTTAGTCAAATTGTAATAAAGGAATTTGAAACCAACTTCGATTTTTTTGGATTTTGATGAATTTTTTTGTTGGAGGAGCTAAATTTGAGTGAGTTTAGATGAAATTTACTTTTATTTTTTTGGATTTTATATAAATTTTTAGTCAAATAGTAATAAAGGAATTTGAACCAACTTCGATTTTTTCGGATTTTGATGATTTTGGTTGTTGGAGGAGTTAAATTTGAGTAAATCTAGATGAAATTAACACCTACTTTTTTGGATTTTATATAAATTTTTAGTCAAATTGTAATAAGGGAATTTGAAACCAACTTAGATTTTTTTGGATTTTGATGAATTTTTTTGTTGGAGGAGCTAAATTTGTGTGAATTTAGATGAAATTTACTTTCATTTTTTGGATTTTATATAAATTTTTAGTCAAATTGTAATAAAGTACATTGAATCCAACTACGATTTTTTTGGATTTTGATGATTATGGTTGTTCGAGGAGTTAAATTTGAGTAAATCTAGATGAAATTAACACCTATTTTTTTGGATTTTATATAAATTTTTAGTCAAATTGTAATAAAGGAATTTGAAACCAACTTCGATTTTTTTGGATGTTGATGAATTTTTTTGTTGGAGGAGCTAAATTTGAGTGAGTTTAGATGAAATTTACTTTTATTTTTTTTGGATTTTATATAAATTTTTAGTCAAATAGTAATAAAGGAATTTGAACCAACTTCGATTTTTTTGGATTTTGATGATTTTGGTTGTTGGAGGAGTTAAATTTGAGTAAATCTAGATGAAATTAACACCTACTTTTTTGGATTTTATATAAATTTTTAGTCAAATTGTAATAAGGGAATTTGAAACCAACTTCGATTTTTTTGGATTTTGATGAATTTTTTTGTAGGAGGAGCTAAATTTGTGTGAATTTAGATGAAATTTACTTTCATTTTTTGGATTTTATATAAATTTTTAGTCAAATTGTAATAAAGTACATTGAATCCAACTACGATTTTTTTGGATTTTGATGATTATGGTTGTTCGAGGAGTTAAATTTGAGTAAATCTAGATGAAATTAACACCTATTTTTTTGGATTTTATATAAATTTTTAGTCAAATTGTAATAAAGGAATTTGAAACCAACTTCGATTTTTTTGGATGTTGATGAATTTTTTTGTTGGAGGAGCTAAATTTGAGTGAGTTTAGATGAAATTTACTTTTATTTTTTTTGGATTTTATATAAATTTTTAGTCAAATAGTAATAAAGGAATTTGAACCAACTTCGATTTTTTTGGATTTTGATGATTTTGGTTGTTGGAGGAGTTAAATTTGAGTAAATCTAGATGAAATTAACACCTACTTTTTTGGATTTTATATAAATTTTTAGTCAAATTGTAATAAGGGAATTTGAAACCAACTTCGATTTTTTTGGATTTTGATGAATTTTTTTGTAGGAGGAGCTAAATTTGTGTGAATTTAGATGAAATTTACTTTCATTTTTTGGATTTTATATAAATTTTTAGTCAAATTGTAATAAAGTACATTGAATCCAACTATGATTTTTTGGGATTTTGATGAATTTTTTTGTTGGAGGTGCTAAATTTGAGTAAATTTAGATGAAATTAACACCTTATTTTTGGATTTTATATAAATTTTTAGTCAAATTGTAATAAAGGGATTTGAAACAACTTCGATTTTTTTGGATTTTGATGAATGTTTTTGTAGGAGGAGCTAAATTTGATTGAATTTAGATGAAATTTACTTTCATTTTTTTGGATTTTATATAAATTTTTAGTCAAATTGTAATAAAGTACATTGAAAACAAACTTTGATTTTTTTGGATTTTGATGAATTTTTTTGTTGGAGGAGTTAATTTTGAGTGAATTTAGAAGAAATTTACTTCTATTTTTTTTATTTCATATAAATTTTTAGTCAAATAGTAATAAAGGAATTTGAACCAACTTCGATTTTTTTGGATTTTGATGATTTTGGTTGTTGGAGGAGTTAAATTTGATTGAATTTAGATGAAATTTACTTTCATTTTTTTGGATTTTAAATAAATTTTTAGTCAAATTGTAATAAAGTACATTGAAACCAACTTGGATTTTTTTGGATTTTGATGAATTTTTTTGTTGGAGGAGCTAAATTTGAGTGAATTTAGATGAAATTTACTTTTATTTTTTTGGATTTTATATAAATTTTTAGTCAAATTGTAATAAAGGAATTTGAACCAACTTCGATTTTTTTGGATTTTGTTAAATTTTTTGTTGGAGGAGCTAAATTTGAGTGAGTTTAGATGAAATTTACTTTTATTTTTTTGGATTTTATATAAATTTTTAGTCAAATAGTAATAAAGGAATTTGAACCAACTTCGATTTTTTTGGATTTTGATGATTTTAGTTGTTGGAGGAGTTAAATTTGAGTAAATTTAGATGAAATTAACACCTTATTTTTGGATTTTATATAAATTTTTAGTCAAATTGTAATAAAGGGATTTGAAACAACTTCGATTTTTTTGGATTTTGATGAATTTTTTTGTTGGAGGAGCTAAATTTGAGTGAATTTAGATGAAATTTACTTTTATTTTGTTGGATTTTATATAAATTTTTAGTCAAATTGTAATAAAGGAATTTGAACCAACTTCGATTTTTTTGGATTTTGATGAATTTTTTTGTTGGAGGAGCTAAATTTGAGTGAGTTTAGATGAAATTTACTTTTATTTTTTTGGATTTTATATAAATTTTTAGTCAAATAGTAATAAAGGAATTTGAACCAACTTCGATTTTTTTGGATTTTGATGATTTTGGTTGTTGGAGGAGTTAAATTTGAGTAAATTTAGATGAAATTAACACCTTATTTTTGGATTTTATATAAATTTTTAGTCAAATTGTAATAAAGGGATTTGAAACAACTTCGATTTTTTTGGATTTTGATGAATTGTTGGAGGAGCTAAATTTGAGTGAATTTAGATGAAATTTACTTTTATTTTGTTGGATTTTATATAAATTTTTAGTCAAATTGTAATAAAGGAATTTGAACCAACTTCGATTTTTTTGGATTTTGATGATTTTGGTTGTTGGAGGAGTTAAATTTGAGTAAATCTAGATGAAATTAACACCTATTTTTTTGGATTTTATATAAATTTTTAGTCAAATTGTAATAAAGTAATTTGAAACCAACTTCGATTTTTTTGGATTTTGATGAATTATTTTGTTGGAGGAGCTAAATTTGAGTGAGTTTAGATGAAATTTACTTTTATTTTTTTGGATTTTATATAAATTTTTAGTCAAATTGTAATAAAGGAATTTGAAACCAACTTCGATTTTTTTGGATTTTGATGAATTTTTTTGTTGGAGGAGCTAAATTTGTGTGAATTTAGATGAAATTTACTTTCATTTTTTGTATTTTATATAAATTTTTAGTCAAATTGTAATAAAGTACATTGAAACCAACTACGATTTTTTGGATTTTGATGAATTTTTTTGTTGGAGGAGCTAAATTTGAGTGAATTTACATGAAATTTACTTTTATTTTTTTGGATTTTATATAAATTTTTAGTCAAATTGTAATAAAGTACATTGAAACCAATTTCGATTTTTTTGGATTTTGATGAATTTTTTTGTTGGAGGAGCTAAATTTGAGTGAATTTAGATGAAATTTACTTTTATTTTTTTGGATTTTATATAAATTTTTAGTCAAATTGTAATAAAGGAATTTGAACCAACTTCGATTTTTTTGGATTTTGATGAGTTTTTTTGTTGGAGGAGTTAAATTTGAGTGAATTTAGATGAAATTCACTTCTATTTTTTTTTATTTCATATAAATTTTTAGTCAAATTGTAATAAAGTAATTTGATACCAACTTCGATTTTTTTGGATTTTGATGAATTTTTTTGTTGGAGGAGCTAAATTTGAGTGAATTTACATGAAATTTAATTTTATTTTTTTGGATTTTATATAAATTTTAAGTTAAATTGTAATAAAGGAATTTGAACCAACTTCGATTTTTTTGGATTTTGATGAATGTTTTTGTAGGAGGAGCTAAATTTGATTGAATTTAGATGAAATTTACTTTCATTTTTTTGGATTTTATATAAATTTTTAGTCAAATTGTAATAAAGTACATTGAAACCAACTTCGATTTTTTTGGATTTTGATGAATTTTTTTGTTGGAGGAGCTAAATTTGAGTGAGTTTAGATGAAATTTACTTTTATTTTTTTGGATTTTATATAAATTTTTAGTCAAATTGTAATAGAGGAATTTGAACCAACTTCGATTTTTTTGGATTTTGATGAATGTTTTTGTAGGAGGAGCTAAATTTGATTGAATTTAGATGAAATTTACTTTCATTTTTTTTGGATTTTATATAAATTTTTAGTCAAATTGTAATAAAGTACATTGAAACCAACTTGGATTTTTTTGGATTTTGATGAATTTTTTGTTGGAGGAGCTAAATTTGAGTGAATTTAGATGAAATTTACTTTTATTTTTTTGTATTTTATATAAATTTTTAGTCAAATTGTAATAAAGCAATTTTAACCAACTTCGAGTTTTTTGGATTTTGATCAGTTTTTTTGTTTGGAGGAGCTAAATTTGAGTGAATTTAGATGAAATTTACTTTTACTTTTTTGGATTTTATATAAATTTTTAGTCAAATTGTAATAAAGGAATTTGAACCAACTTCGATTTTTTTGGATTTTGATGAATTTTTTTGTTGGAGGAGCTAAATTTGAGTGAGTTTAAATGAAATTTACTTTTATTTTTTTGGATTTTATATAAATTTTTAGTCAAATTGTAATAAAGGAATTTGAACCAAATTCGATTTTTTTGGATTTTGATGATTTTGGTTGTTGGAGGAGTTAAATTTGAGTAAATCTAGAAGAAATTAACTCCTATTTTTTTGGATTTTATATAAATTTTAGTCAAATTGTAATAAAGTAATTTGAAACCAACTTCGATTTTTTTGGATTTTGATGAATTTTTTTGTTGGAGGAGCTAAATTTGAGTGAATTTAGATGAAATTTACTTTTATTTTTTTGGATTTTATATAAATTTTTAGTCAAATTGTAATAAAGGAATTTGAACCAACTTCGATTTTTTTGGATTTTGATGATTTTGGTTGTTGGAGGAGTTAAATTTGAGTAAATTTAGATGAAATTGACACCTTATTTTTGGATTTTATATAAATTTGTAGTCAAATTGTAATAAAGGAATTTGAAACCAACTTCGATTTTTTTGGATTTTGATGAATTTTTTTGTTGGAGGAGCTAAATTTGTGTGAGTTTAGATGAAATTTACTTTCATTTTTTGGATTTTATATAAATTTTTAGTCAAATTGTAATAAAGTACATTGAAACCAACTACGATTTTTTTGGATTTTGATGAATTTTTTTGTTGGAGGAGCTAAATTTGAGTGAATTTACATGAAATTTACTTTTATTTTTTTGGATTTTATATAAATTTTTAGTCAAATTGTAATAAAGGAATTTGATACCAACTTCGATTTTTTTGGATTTTGATGAATTTTTTTGTTGGAGGAGCTAAATTTGAGTGAGTTTAGATGAAATTTACTTTTATTTTTTTGGATTTTATATAAATTTTTAGTCAAATTGTAATAAAGTAATTTGAAACCAACTTCGATTTTTTTGGATTTTGATGAATTTTTTTGTTGGAGGAGCTAAATTTGAGTGAGTTTAGATGAAATTTACTTTTATTTTTTTGGATTTTATATAAATTTTTAGTCAAATAGTAATAAAGGAATTTGAACCAACTTCGATTTTTTTGGATTTTGATGATTTTGGTTGTTGGAGGAGTTTAATTTGAGTAAATCTAGATGAAATTAACCCCTACTTTTTTGGATTTTATATAAATTTTTAGTCAAATTGTAATAAGGGAATTTGAAACCAACTTCGATTTTTTTGGATTTTGATGAATTTTTTTGTTGGAGGAGCTAAATTTGTGTGAATTTAGATGAAATTAACTTTCATTTTTTGGATTTTATATAAATTTTTAGTCAAATTGTAATAAAGTACATTGAATCCAACTACGATTTTTTTGGATTTTGTTGAATTTTTTTGTTGGAGGTGCTAAATTTGAGTGAATTTACATGAAATTTACTTTTATTTTTTTGGATTTTATATAAATTTTTAGTCAAATTGTAATAAAGTAATTTGAAACCAACTTCGATTTTTTTGGATTTTGATGAATTTTTTGTGGGAGTAGCTAAATTTGAGTGAGTTTAGATGAAATTTACTTTTATTTTTTTTGATTTTATATAAATTTTTAGTCAAATTGTAATAAAGGAATTTGAACCAACTTCGATTTTTTTGGATTTTGATGATTATGGTTGTTCGAGGAGTTAAATTTGAGTAAATCTAGATGAAATTAACACCTATTTTTTTGGATTTTATATAAATTTTTAGTCAAATTGTAATAAAGGAATTTGAAACCAACTTCGATTTTTTTGGATTTTGATGAATTTTTTTGTTGGAGGAGCTAAATTTGAGTGAGTTTAGATGAAATTTACTTTTATTTTTTTGGATTTTATATAAATTTTTAGTCAAATAGTAATAAAGGAATTTGAACCAACTTCGATTTTTTTGGATTTTGATGATTTTGGTTGTTGGAGGAGTTAAATTTGAGTAAATCTAGATGAAATTAACACCTACTTTTTTGGATTTTATATAAATTTTTAGTCAAATTGTAATAAGGGAATTTGAAACCAACTTCGATTTTTTTGGATTTTGATGAATTTTTTTGTTGGAGGAGCTAAATTTGTGTGAATTTAGATGAAATTTACTTTCATTTTTTGGATTTTATATAAATTTTTAGTCAAATTGTAATAAAGTACATTGAATCCAACTACGATTTTTTTGGATTTTGATGATTATGGTTGTTCGAGGAGTTAAATTTGAGTAAATCTAGATGAAATTAACACCTATTTTTTTGGATTTTATATAAATTTTTAGTCAAATTGTAATAAAGGAATTTGAACCAACTTCGATTTTTTTGGATTTTGATGATTATGGTTGTTCGAGGAGTTAAATTTGAGTAAATCTAGATGAAATTAACACCTATATTTTTGGATTTTATATAAATTTTTAGTCAAATTGTAATAAAGGAATTTGAACCAACTTCGATTTTTTTGGATTTTGATGAATTTTTTTGTTGGAGGAGCTAAATTTGAGTGAGTTTAGATGAAATTTACTTTTATTTTTTTGGATTTTATATAAATTTTTAGTCAAATTGTAATAAAGGAATTTGAACCAAATTCGATTTTTTTGGATTTTGATGATTTTGGTTGTTGGAGGAGTTAAATTTGAGTAAATCTAGAAGAAATTAACTCCTATTTTTTTGGATTTTATATAAATTTTTAGTCAAATTGTAATAAAGTAATTTGAAACCAACTTCGATTTTTTTGGATTTTGATGAATTTTTTTGTTGGAGGAGCTAAATTTGAGTGAGTTTAGATGATATTTACTTTTATTTTTTTGGATTTTATATAAATTTTTAGTCAAATTGTAATAAAGGAATTTGAACCAACTTCGATTTTTTTGGATTTTGATGATTTTGGTTGTTGGAGGAGTTAAATTTGAGTAAATTTAGATGAAATTGACACCTTATTTTTGGATTTTATATAAATTTTTAGTCAAATTGTAATAAAGGAATTTGAAACCAACTTCGATTTTTTTGGATTTTGATGAATTTTTTTGTTGGAGGAGCTAAATTTGTGTGAGTTTAGATGAAATTTACTTTCATTTTTTGGATTTTATATACATTTTTAGTCAAATTGTAATAAAGTACATTGAAACCAACTACGATTTTTTTGGATTTTGATGAATTTTTTTGTTGGAGGAGCTAAATTTGAGTGAATTTACATGAAATTTACTTTTATTTTTTTGGATTTTATATAAATTTTTAGTCAAATTGTAATAAAGGAATTTGATACCAACTTCGATTTTTTTGGATTTTGATGAATTTTTTTGTTGGAGGAGCTAAATTTGAGTGAGTTTAGATGAAATTTACTTTTATTTTTTTGGATTTTATATAAATTTTTAGTCAAATTGTAATAAAGTAATTTGAAACCAACTTCGATTTTTTTGGATTTTGATGAATTTTTTTGTTGGAGGAGCTAAATTTGAGTGAGTTTAGATGAAATTTACTTTTATTTTTTTGGATTTTATATAAATTTTTAGTCAAATAGTAATAAAGGAATTTGAACCAACTTCGATTTTTTTGGATTTTGATGATTTTGGTTGTTGGAGGAGTTTAATTTGAGTAAATCTAGATGAAATTAACCCCTACTTTTTTGGATTTTATATAAATTTTTAGTCAAATTGTAATAAGGGAATTTGAAACCAACTTCGATTTTTTTGGATTTTGATGAATTTTTTTGTTGGAGGAGCTAAATTTGTGTGAATTTAGATGAAATTAACTTTCATTTTTTGGATTTTATATAAATTTTTAGTCAAATTGTAATAAAGTACATTGAATCCAACTACGATTTTTTTGTATTTTGTTGAATTTTTTTGTTGGAGGTGCTAAATTTGAGTGAATTTACATGAAATTTACTTTTATTTTTTTGGATTTTATATAAATTTTTAGTCAAATTGTAATAAAGTAATTTGAAACCAACTTCGATTTTTTTGGATTTTGATGAATTTTTTGTGGGAGTAGCTAAATTTGAGTGAGTTTAGATGAAATTTACTTTTATTTTTTTTGATTTTATATAAATTTTTAGTCAAATTGTAATAAAGGAATTTGAACCAACTTCGATTTTTTTGGATTTTGATGATTATGGTTGTTCGAGGAGTTAAATTTGAGTAAATCTAGATGAAATTAACACCTATTTTTTTGGATTTTATATAAATTTTTAGTCAAATTGTAATAAAGGAATTTGAAACCAACTTCGATTTTTTTGGATTTTGATGAATTTTTTTGTTGGAGGAGCTAAATTTGAGTGAGTTTAGATGAAATTTACTTTTATTTTTTTGGATTTTATATAAATTTTTAGTCAAATAGTAATAAAGGAATTTGAACCAACTTCGATTTTTTTGGATTTTGATGATTTTGGTTGTTGGAGGAGTTAAATTTGAGTAAATCTAGATGAAATTAACACCTACTTTTTTGGATTTTATATAAATTTTTAGTCAAATTGTAATAAGGGAATTTGAAACCAACTTCGATTTTTTTGGATTTTGATGAATTTTTTTGTTGGAGGAGCTAAATTTGTGTGAATTTAGATGAAATTTACTTTCATTTTTTGGATTTTATATAAATTTTTAGTCAAATTGTAATAAAGTACATTGAATCCAACTACGATTTTTTTGGATTTTGATGATTATGGTTGTTCGAGGAGTTAAATTTGAGTAAATCTAGATGAAATTAACACCTATTTTTTTGGATTTTATATAAATTTTTAGTCAAATTGTAATAAAGGAATTTGAAACCAACTTCGATTTTTTTGGATGTTGATGAATTTTTTTGTTGGAGGAGCTAAATTTGAGTGAGTTTAGATGAAATTTACTTTTATTTTTTTTGGATTTTATATAAATTTTTAGTCAAATAGTAATAAAGGAATTTGAACCAACTTCGATTTTTTTGGATTTTGATGAATTTTTTTGTAGGAGGAGCTAAATTTGTGTGAATTTAGATGAAATTTACTTTCATTTTTTGGATTTTATATAAATTTTTAGTCAAATTGTAATAAAGTACATTGAATCCAACTATGATTTTTTGGGATTTTGATGAATTTTTTTGTTGGAGGTGCTAAATTTGAGTAAATTTAGATGAAATTAACACCTTATTTTTGGATTTTATATAAATTTTTAGTCAAATTGTAATAAAGGGATTTGAAACAACTTCGATTTTTTTGGATTTTGATGAATGTTTTTGTAGGAGGAGCTAAATTTGATTGAATTTAGATGAAATTTACTTTCATTTTTTTGGATTTTATATAAATTTTTAGTCAAATTGTAATAAAGTACATTGAAAACAAACTTTGATTTTTTTGGATTTTGATGAATTTTTTTGTTGGAGGAGTTAAATTTGAGTGAATTTAGAAGAAATTTACTTCTATTTTTTTTATTTCATATAAATTTTTAGTCAAATAGTAATAAAGGAATTTGAACCAACTTCGATTTTTTTGGATTTTGATGATTTTGGTTGTTGGAGGAGTTAAATTTGATTGAATTTAGATGAAATTTACTTTCATTTTTTTGGATTTTAAATAAATTTTTAGTCAAATTGTAATAAAGTACATTGAAACCAACTTGGATTTTTTTGGATTTTGATGAATTTTTTTGTTGGAGGAGCTAAATTTGAGTGAATTTAGATGAAATTTACTTTTATTTTTTTGGATTTTATATAAATTTTTAGTCAAATTGTAATAAAGGAATTTGAACCAACTATGATTTTTTGGGATTTTGATGAATTTTTTTGTTGGAGGTGCTAAATTTGAGTAAATTTAGATGAAATTAACACCTTATTTTTGGATTTTATATAAATTTTTAGTCAAATTGTAATAAAGGAATTTGAAACCAACTTCGATTTTTTTGGATTTTGATGAATTTTTTTGTTGGAGGAGCTAAATTTGTGTGAGTTTAGATGAAATTTACTTTCATTTTTTGGATTTTATATAAATTTTTAGTCAAATTGTAATAAAGTACATTGAAACCAACTACGATTTTTTTGGATTTTGATGAATTTTTTTGTTGGAGGAGCTAAATTTGAGTGAATTTACATGAAATTTACTTTTATTTTTTTGGATTTTATATAAATTTTTAGTCAAATTGTAATAAAGGAATTTGATACCAACTTCGATTTTTTTGGATTTTGATGAATTTTTTTGTTGGAGGAGCTAAATTTGAGTGAGTTTAGATGAAATTTACTTTTATTTTTTTGGATTTTATATAAATTTTTAGTCAAATTGTAATAAAGTAATTTGAAACCAACTTCGATTTTTTTGGATTTTGATGAATTTTTTTGTTGGAGGAGCTAAATTTGAGTGAGTTTAGATGAAATTTACTTTTATTTTTTTGGATTTTATATAAATTTTTAGTCAAATAGTAATAAAGGAATTTGAACCAACTTCGATTTTTTTGGATTTTGATGATTTTGGTTGTTGGAGGAGTTTAATTTGAGTAAATCTAGATGAAATTAACCCCTACTTTTTTGGATTTTATATAAATTTTTAGTCAAATTGTAATAAGGGAATTTGAAACCAACTTCGATTTTTTTGGATTTTGATGAATTTTTTTGTTGGAGGAGCTAAATTTGTGTGAATTTAGATGAAATTATCTTTCATTTTTTGGATTTTATATAAATTTTTAGTCAAATTGTAATAAAGTACATTGAATCCAACTACGATTTTTTTGGATTTTGTTGAATTTTTTTGTTGGAGGTGCTAAATTTGAGTGAATTTACATGAAATTTACTTTTATTTTTTTGGATTTTATATAAATTTTTAGTCAAATTGTAATAAAGTAATTTGAAACCAACTTCGATTTTTTTGGATTTTGATGAATTTTTTGTGGGAGTAGCTAAATTTGAGTGAGTTTAGATGAAATTTACTTTTATTTTTTTTGATTTTATATAAATTTTTAGTCAAATTGTAATAAAGGAATTTGAACCAACTTCGATTTTTTTGGATTTTGATGATTATGGTTGTTCGAGGAGTTAAATTTGAGTAAATCTAGATGAAATTAACACCTATTTTTTTGGATTTTATATAAATTTTTAGTCAAATTGTAATAAAGGAATTTGAAACCAACTTCGATTTTTTTGGATTTTGATGAATTTTTTTGTTGGAGGAGCTAAATTTGAGTGAGTTTAGATGAAATTTACTTTTATTTTTTTGGATTTTATATAAATTTTTAGTCAAATAGTAATAAAGGAATTTGAACCAACTTCGATTTTTTCGGATTTTGATGATTTTGGTTGTTGGAGGAGTTAAATTTGAGTAAATCTAGATGAAATTAACACCTACTTTTTTGGATTTTATATAAATTTTTAGTCAAATTGTAATAAGGGAATTTGAAACCAACTTAGATTTTTTTGGATTTTGATGAATTTTTTTGTTGGAGGAGCTAAATTTGTGTGAATTTAGATGAAATTTACTTTCATTTTTTGGATTTTATATAAATTTTTAGTCAAATTGTAATAAAGTACATTGAATCCAACTACGATTTTTTTGGATTTTGATGATTATGGTTGTTCGAGGAGTTAAATTTGAGTAAATCTAGATGAAATTAACACCTATTTTTTTGGATTTTATATAAATTTTTAGTCAAATTGTAATAAAGGAATTTGAAACCAACTTCGATTTTTTTGGATGTTGATGAATTTTTTTGTTGGAGGAGCTAAATTTGAGTGAGTTTAGATGAAATTTACTTTTATTTTTTTTGGATTTTATATAAATTTTTAGTCAAATAGTAATAAAGGAATTTGAACCAACTTCGATTTTTTTGGATTTTGATGATTTTGGTTGTTGGAGGAGTTAAATTTGAGTAAATCTAGATGAAATTAACACCTACTTTTTTGGATTTTATATAAATTTTTAGTCAAATTGTAATAAGGGAATTTGAAACCAACTTCGATTTTTTTGGATTTTGATGAATTTTTTTGTAGGAGGAGCTAAATTTGTGTGAATTTAGATGAAATTTACTTTCATTTTTTGGATTTTATATAAATTTTTAGTCAAATTGTAATAAAGTACATTGAAAACAAACTTTGATTTTTTTGGATTTTGATGAATTTTTTTGTTGGAGGAGTTAAATTTGAGTGAATTTAGAAGAAATTTACTTCTATTTTTTTTATTTCATATAAATTTTTAGTCAAATAGTAATAAAGGAATTTGAACCAACTTCGATTTTTTTGGATTTTGATGATTTTGGTTGTTGGAGGAGTTAAATTTGATTGAATTTAGATGAAATTTACTTTCATTTTTTTGGATTTTAAATAAATTTTTAGTCAAATTGTAATAAAGTACATTGAAACCAACTTGGATTTTTTTGGATTTTGATGAATTTTTTTGTTGGAGGAGCTAAATTTGAGTGAATTTAGATGAAATTTACTTTTATTTTTTTGGATTTTATATAAATTTTTAGTCAAATTGTAATAAAGGAATTTGAACCAACTTCGATTTTTTTGGATTTTGTTAAATTTTTTGTTGGAGGAGCTAAATTTGAGTGAGTTTAGATGAAATTTACTTTTATTTTTTTGGATTTTATATAAATTTTTAGTCAAATAGTAATAAAGGAATTTGAACCAACTTCGATTTTTTTGGATTTTGATGATTTTGGTTGTTGGAGGAGTTAAATTTGAGTAAATTTAGATGAAATTAACACCTTATTTTTGGATTTTATATAAATTTTTAGTCAAATTGTAATAAAGGGATTTGAAACAACTTCGATTTTTTTGGATTTTGTTGAATTTTTTTGTTGGAGGAGCTAAATTTGAGTGAATTTAGATGAAATTTACTTTTATTTTGTTGGATTTTATATAAATTTTTAGTCAAATTGTAATAAAGGAATTTGAACCAACTTCGATTTTTTTGGATTTTGATGAATTTTTTTGTTGGAGGAGCTAAATTTGAGTGAGTTTAGATGAAATTTACTTTTATTTTTTTGGATTTTATATAAATTTTTAGTCAAATAGTAATAAAGGAATTTGAACCAACTTCGATTTTTTTGGATTTTGATGATTTTGGTTGTTGGAGGAGTTAAATTTGAGTAAATTTAGATGAAATTAACACCTTATTTTTGGATTTTATATAAATTTTTAGTCAAATTGTAATAAAGGGATTTGAAACAACTTCGATTTTTTTGGATTTTGATGAATTGTTGGAGGAGCTAAATTTGAGTGAATTTAGATGAAATTTACTTTTATTTTGTTGGATTTTATATAAATTTTTAGTCAAATTGTAATAAAGGAATTTGAACCAACTTCGATTTTTTTGGATTTTGATGATTTTGGTTGTTGGAGGAGTTAAATTTGAGTAAATCTAGATGAAATTAACACCTATTTTTTTGGATTTTATATAAATTTTTAGTCAAATTGTAATAAAGTAATTTGAAACCAACTTCGATTTTTTTGGATTTTGATGAATTTTTTTGTTGGAGGAGCTAAATTTGAGTGAGTTTAGATGAAATTTACTTTTATTTTTTTGGATTTTATATAAATTTTTAGTCAAATTGTAATAAAGGAATTTGAAACCAACTTCGATTTTTTTGGATTTTGATGAATTTTTTTGTTGGAGGAGCTAAATTTGTGTGAATTTAGATGAAATTTACTTTCATTTTTTGTATTTTATATAAATTTTTAGTCAAATTGTAATAAAGTACATTGAAACCAACTACGATTTTTTGGATTTTGATGAATTTTTTTGTTGGAGGAGCTAAATTTGAGTGAATTTACATGAAATTTACTTTTATTTTTTTGGATTTTATATAAATTTTTAGTCAAATTGTAATAAAGTACATTGAAACCAATTTCGATTTTTTTGGATTTTGATGAATTTTTTTGTTGGAGGAGCTAAATTTGAGTGAATTTAGATGAAATTTACTTTTATTTTTTTGGATTTTATATAAATTTTTAGTCAAATTGTAATAAAGGAATTTGAACCAACTTCGATTTTTTTGGATTTTGATGAGTTTTTTTGTTGGAGGAGTTAAATTTGAGTGAATTTAGATGAAATTCACTTCTATTTTTTTTTATTTCATATAAATTTTTAGTCAAATTGTAATAAAGTAATTTGATACCAACTTCGATTTTTTTGGATTTTGATGAATTTTTTTGTTGGAGGAGCTAAATTTGAGTGAATTTACATGAAATTTAATTTTATTTTTTTGGATTTTATATAAATTTTAAGTTAAATTGTAATAAAGGAATTTGAAGCAACTTCGATTTTTTTGGATTTTGATGAATGTTTTTGTAGGAGGAGCTAAATTTGATTGAATTTAGATGAAATTTACTTTCATTTTTTTGGATTTTATATAAATTTTTAGTCAAATTGTAATAAAGTACATTGAAACCAACTTCGATTTTTTTGGATTTTGATGAATTTTTTTGTTGGAGGAGCTAAATTTGAGTGAGTTTAGATGAAATTTACTTTTATTTTTTTGGATTTTATATAAATTTTTAGTCAAATTGTAATAGAGGAATTTGAACCAACTTCGATTTTTTTGGATTTTGATGAATGTTTTTGTAGGAGGAGCTAAATTTGATTGAATTTAGATGAAATTTACTTTCATTTTTTTTGGATTTTATATAAATTTTTAGTCAAATTGTAATAAAGTACATTGAAACCAACTTGGATTTTTTTGGATTTTGATGAATTTTTTGTTGGAGGAGCTAAATTTGAGTGAATTTAGATGAAATTTACTTTTATTTTTTTGTATTTTATATAAATTTTTAGTCAAATTGTAATAAAGCAATTTTAACCAACTTCGAGTTTTTTGGATTTTGATCAGTTTTTTTGTTTGGAGGAGCTAAATTTGAGTGAATTTAGATGAAATTTACTTTTACTTTTTTGGATTTTATATAAATTTTTAGTCAAATTGTAATAAAGGAATTTGAACCAACTTCGATTTTTTTGGATTTTGATGAATTTTTTTGTTGGAGGAGCTAAATTTGAGTGAGTTTAAATGAAATTTACTTTTATTTTTTTGGATTTTATATAAATTTTTAGTCAAATTGTAATAAAGGAATTTGAACCAAATTCGATTTTTTTGGATTTTGATGATTTTGGTTGTTGGAGGAGTTAAATTTGAGTAAATCTAGAAGAAATTAACTCCTATTTTTTTGGATTTTATATAAATTTTTAGTCAAATTGTAATAAAGTAATTTGAAACCAACTTCGATTTTTTTGGATTTTGATGAATTTTTTTGTTGGAGGAGCTAAATTTGAGTGAGTTTAGATGAAATTTACTTTTATTTTTTTGGATTTTATATAAATTTTTAGTCAAATTGTAATAAAGGAATTTGAACCAACTTCGATTTTTTTGGATTTTGATGAGTTTTTTTGTTGGAGGAGTTAAATTTGAGTGAATTTAGATGAAATTCACTTCTATTTTTTTTTATTTCATATAAATTTTTAGTCAAATTGTAATAAAGTAATTTGATACCAACTTCGATTTTTTTGGATTTTGATGAATTTTTTTGTTGGAGGAGCTAAATTTGAGTGAATTTACATGAAATTTAATTTTATTTTTTTGGATTTTATATAAATTTTAAGTTAAATTGTAATAAAGGAATTTGAACCAACTTCGATTTTTTTGGATTTTGATGAATGTTTTTGTAGGAGGAGCTAAATTTGATTGAATTTAGATGAAATTTACTTTCATTTTTTTGGATTTTATATAAATTTTTAGTCAAATTGTAATAAAGTACATTGAAACCAACTTCGATTTTTTTGGATTTTGATGAATTTTTTTGTTGGAGGAGCTAAATTTGAGTGAGTTTAGATGAAATTTACTTTTATTTTTTTGGATTTTATATAAATTTTTAGTCAAATTGTAATAGAGGAATTTGAACCAACTTCGATTTTTTTGGATTTTGATGAATGTTTTTGTAGGAGGAGCTAAATTTGATTGAATTTAGATGAAATTTACTTTCATTTTTTTTGGATTTTATATAAATTTTTAGTCAAATTGTAATAAAGTACATTGAAACCAACTTGGATTTTTTTGGATTTTGATGAATTTTTTGTTGGAGGAGCTAAATTTGAGTGAATTTAGATGAAATTTACTTTTATTTTTTTGTATTTTATATAAATTTTTAGTCAAATTGTAATAAAGCAATTTTAACCAACTTCGAGTTTTTTGGATTTTGATCAGTTTTTTTGTTTGGAGGAGCTAAATTTGAGTGAATTTAGATGAAATTTACTTTTACTTTTTTGGATTTTATATAAATTTTTAGTCAAATTGTAATAAAGGAATTTGAACCAACTTCGATTTTTTTGGATTTTGATGAATTTTTTTGTTGGAGGAGCTAAATTTGAGTGAGTTTAAATGAAATTTACTTTTATTTTTTTGGATTTTATATAAATTTTTAGTCAAATTGTAATAAAGGAATTTGAACCAAATTCGATTTTTTTGGATTTTGATGATTTTGGTTGTTGGAGGAGTTAAATTTGAGTAAATCTAGAAGAAATTAACTCCTATTTTTTTGGATTTTATATAAATTTTTAGTCAAATTGTAATAAAGTAATTTGAAACCAACTTCGATTTTTTTGGATTTTGATGAATTTTTTTGTTGGAGGAGCTAAATTTGAGTGAGTTTAGATGAAATTTACTTTTATTTTTTTGGATTTTATATAAATTTTTAGTCAAATTGTAATAAAGGAATTTGAACCAACTTCGATTTTTTTGGATTTTGATGATTTTGGTTGTTGGAGGAGTTAAATTTGAGTAAATTTAGATGAAATTGACACCTTATTTTTGGATTTTATATAAATTTTTAGTCAAATTGTAATAAAGGAATTTGAAACCAACTTCGATTTTTTTGGATTTTGATGATTTTGGTTGTTGGAGGAGTTTAATTTGAGTAAATCTAGATGAAATTAACCCCTACTTTTTTGGATTTTATATAAATTTTTAGTCAAATTGTAATAAGGGAATTTGAAACCAACTTCGATTTTTTTGGATTTTGATGAATTTTTTTGTTGGAGGAGCTAAATTTGTGTGAATTTAGATGAAATTAACTTTCATTTTTTGGATTTTATATAAATTTTTAGTCAAATTGTAATAAAGTACATTGAATCCAACTACGATTTTTTTGGATTTTGTTGAATTTTTTTGTTGGAGGTGCTAAATTTGAGTGAATTTACATGAAATTTACTTTTATTTTTTTGGATTTTATATAAATTTTTAGTCAAATTGTAATAAAGTAATTTGAAACCAACTTCGATTTTTTTGGATTTTGATGAATTTTTTGTGGGAGTAGCTAAATTTGAGTGAGTTTAGATGAAATTTACTTTTATTTTTTTTGATTTTATATAAATTTTTAGTCAAATTGTAATAAAGGAATTTGAACCAACTTCGATTTTTTTGGATTTTGATGATTATGGTTGTTCGAGGAGTTAAATTTGAGTAAATCTAGATGAAATTAACACCTATTTTTTTGGATTTTATATAAATTTTTAGTCAAATTGTAATAAAGGAATTTGAAACCAACTTCGATTTTTTTGGATTTTGATGAATTTTTTTGTTGGAGGAGCTAAATTTGAGTGAGTTTAGATGAAATTTACTTTTATTTTTTTGGATTTTATATAAATTTTTAGTCAAATAGTAATAAAGGAATTTGAACCAACTTCGATTTTTTTGGATTTTGATGATTTTGGTTGTTGGAGGAGTTAAATTTGAGTAAATCTAGATGAAATTAACACCTACTTTTTTGGATTTTATATAAATTTTTAGTCAAATTGTAATAAGGGAATTTGAAACCAACTTCGATTTTTTTGGATTTTGATGAATTTTTTTGTTGGAGGAGCTAAATTTGTGTGAATTTAGATGAAATTTACTTTCATTTTTTGGATTTTATATAAATTTTTAGTCAAATTGTAATAAAGTACATTGAATCCAACTACGATTTTTTTGGATTTTGATGATTATGGTTGTTCGAGGAGTTAAATTTGAGTAAATCTAGATGAAATTAACACCTATTTTTTTGGATTTTATATAAATTTTTAGTCAAATTGTAATAAAGGAATTTGAACCAACTTCGATTTTTTTGGATTTTGATGATTATGGTTGTTCGAGGAGTTAAATTTGAGTAAATCTAGATGAAATTAACACCTATATTTTTGGATTTTATATAAATTTTTAGTCAAATTGTAATAAAGGAATTTGAACCAACTTCGATTTTTTTGGATTTTGATGAATTTTTTTGTTGGAGGAGCTAAATTTGAGTGAGTTTAGATGAAATTTACTTTTATTTTTTTGGATTTTATATAAATTTTTAGTCAAATTGTAATAAAGGAATTTGAACCAAATTCGATTTTTTTGGATTTTGATGATTTTGGTTGTTGGAGGAGTTAAATTTGAGTAAATCTAGAAGAAATTAACTCCTATTTTTTTGGATTTTATATAAATTTTTAGTCAAATTGTAATAAAGTAATTTGAAACCAACTTCGATTTTTTTGGATTTTCATGAATTTTTTTGTTGGAGGAGCTAAATTTGAGTGAGTTTAGATGAAATTTACTTTTATTTTTTTGGATTTTATATAAATTTTTAGTCAAATTGTAATAAAGGAATTTGAACCAACTTCGATTTTTTTGGATTTTGATGATTTTGGTTGTTGGAGGAGTTAAATTTGAGTAAATCTAGATGAAATTAACACCTATTTTTTTGGATTTTATATAAATTTTTAGTCAAATTGTAATAAAGGAATTTGAAACCAACTTCGATTTTTTTGGATTTTGATGAATTTTTTTGTTGGAGGAGCTAAATTTGAGTGAGTTTAGATGAAATTTACTTTTATTTTTTTGGATTTTATATAAATTTTTAGTCAAATAGTAATAAAGGAATTTGAACCAACTTCGATTTTTTTGGATTTTGATGATTTTGGTTGTTGGAGGAGTTAAATTTGAGTAAATCTAGATGAAATTAACACCCACTTTTTTGGATTTTATATAAATTTTTAGTCAAATTGTAATAAGGGAATTTGAAACCAACTTCGATTTTTTTGGATATTGATGAATTTTTTTGTTGGAGGAGCTAAATTTGTATGAATTTAGATGAAATTTACTTTCATTTTTTGGATTTTATATAAATTTTTAGTCAAATTGTAATAAAGTACATTGAATCCAACTACGATTTTTTTGGATTTTGATGATTATGGTTGTTCGAGGAGTTAAATTTGAGTAAATCTAGATGAAATTAACACCTATTTTTTTGGATTTTATATAAATTTTTAGTCAAATTGTAATAAAGGAATTTGAAACCAACTTCGATTTTTTTGGATGTTGATGAATTTTTTTGTTGGAGGAGCTAAATTTGAGTGAGTTTAGATGAAATTTACTTTTATTTTTTTTGGATTTTATATAAATTTTTAGTCAAATAGTAATAAAGGAATTTGAACCAACTTCGATTTTTTTGGATTTTGATGATTTTGGTTGTTGGAGGAGTTAAATTTGAGTAAATCTAGATGAAATTAACACCTACTTTTTTGGATTTTATATAAATTTTTAGTCAAATTGTAATAAGGGAATTTGAAACCAACTTCGATTTTTTTGGATTTTGATGAATTTTTTTGTAGGAGGAGCTAAATTTGTGTGAATTTAGATGAAATTTACTTTCATTTTTTGGATTTTATATAAATTTTTAGTCAAATTGTAATAAAGTACATTGAATCCAACTATGATTTTTTGGGATTTTGATGAATTTTTTTGTTGGAGGTGCTAAATTTGAGTAAATTTAGATGAAATTAACACCTTATTTTTGGATTTTATATAAATTTTTAGTCAAATTGTAATAAAGGGATTTGAAACAACTTCGATTTTTTTGGATTTTGATGAATGTTTTTGTAGGAGGAGCTAAATTTGATTGAATTTAGATGAAATTTACTTTCATTTTTTTGGATTTTATATAAATTTTTAGTCAAATTGTAATAAAGTACATTGAAAACAAACTTTGATTTTTTTGGATTTTGATGAATTTTTTTGTTGGAGGAGCTAAATTTGAGTGAATTTAGATGAAATTTACTTTTATTTTTTTGGATTTTATATAAATTTTTAGTCAAATTGTAATAAAGGAATTTGAACCAAATTCGATTTTTTTGGATTTTGATGATTTTGGTTGTTGGAGGAGTTAAATTTGAGTAAATCTAGAAGAAATTAACTCCTATTTTTTTGGATTTTATATAAATTTTTAGTCAAATTGTAATAAAGTAATTTGAAACCAACTTCGATTTTTTTGGATTTTGATGAATTTTTTTGTTGGAGGAGCTAAATTTGAGTGAGTTTAGATGAAATTTACTTTTATTTTTTTGGATTTTATATAAATTTTTAGTCAAATTGTAATAAAGGAATTTGAACCAACTTCGATTTTTTTGGATTTTGATGATTTTGGTTGTTGGAGGAGTTAAATTTGAGTAAATCTAGATGAAATTAACACCTATTTTTTTGGATTTTATATAAATTTTTAGTCAAATTGTAATAAAGGAATTTGAAACCAACTTCGATTTTTTTGGATTTTGATGAATTTTTTTGTTGGAGGAGCTAAATTTGAGTGAGTTTAGATGAAATTTACTTTTATTTTTTTGGATTTTATATAAATTTTTAGTCAAATAGTAATAAAGGAATTTGAACCAACTTCGATTTTTTTGGATTTTGATGATTTTGGTTGTTGGAGGAGTTAAATTTGAGTAAATCTAGATGAAATTAACACCCACTTTTTTGGATTTTATATAAATTTTTAGTCAAATTGTAATAAGGGAATTTGAAACCAACTTCGATTTTTTTGGATTTTGATGAATTTTTTTGTTGGAGGAGCTAAATTTGTGTGAATTTAGATGAAATTTACTTTCATTTTTTGGATTTTATATAAATTTTTAGTCAAATTGTAATAAAGTACATTGAATCCAACTACGATTTTTTTGGATTTTGATGATTATGGTTGTTCGAGGAGTTAAATTTGAGTAAATCTAGATGAAATTAACACCAATTTTTTTGGATTTTATATAAATTTTTAGTCAAATTGTAATAAAGGAATTTGAAACCAACTTCGATTTTTTTGGATGTTGATGAATTTTTTTGTTGGAGGAGCTAAATTTGAGTGAGTTTAGATGAAATTTACTTTTATTTTTTTTGGATTTTATATAAATTTTTAGTCAAATAGTAATAAAGGAATTTGAACCAACTTCGATTTTTTTGGATTTTGATGAATTTTTTTGTT
Source organism: Andrena chrysosceles (assembly GCA_963855975.1). NCBI lineage: Eukaryota > Metazoa > Arthropoda > Insecta > Hymenoptera > Andrenidae > Andrena > Andrena chrysosceles. The sequence continues at coordinate 295,922 of CAWLCU010000532.1, forward strand.
GGAGGAGCTAAATTTGAGTGAGTTTAGATGAAATTTACTTTTATTTTTTTGGATTTTATATAAATTTTTAGTCAAATTGTAATAAAGTAATTTGAAACCAACTTCGATTTTTTTGGATTTTGATGAATTTTTTTGTTGGAGGAGCTAAATTTGAGTGAGTTTAGATGAAATTTACTTTTATTTTTTTGGATTTTATATAAATTTTTAGTCAAATAGTAATAAAGGAATTTGAACCAACTTCGATTTTTTTGGATTTTGATGATTTTGGTTGTTGGAGGAGTTTAATTTGAGTAAATCTAGATGAAATTAACCCCTACTTTTTTGGATTTTATATAAATTTTTAGTCAAATTGTAATAAGGGAATTTGAAACCAACTTCGATTTTTTTGGATTTTGATGAATTTTTTTGTTGGAGGAGCTAAATTTGTGTGAATTTAGATGAAATTAACTTTCATTTTTTGGATTTTATATAAATTTTTAGTCAAATTGTAATAAAGTACATTGAATCCAACTACGATTTTTTTGGATTTTGTTGAATTTTTTTGTTGGAGGTGCTAAATTTGAGTGAATTTACATGAAATTTACTTTTATTTTTTTGGATTTTATATAAATTTTTAGTCAAATTGTAATAAAGTAATTTGAAACCAACTTCGATTTTTTTGGATTTTGATGAATTTTTTGTGGGAGTAGCTAAATTTGAGTGAGTTTAGATGAAATTTACTTTTATTTTTTTTGATTTTATATAAATTTTTAGTCAAATTGTAATAAAGGAATTTGAACCAACTTCGATTTTTTTGGATTTTGATGATTATGGTTGTTCGAGGAGTTAAATTTGAGTAAATCTAGATGAAATTAACACCTATTTTTTTGGATTTTATATAAATTTTTAGTCAAATTGTAATAAAGGAATTTGAAACCAACTTCGATTTTTTTGGATTTTGATGAATTTTTTTGTTGGAGGAGCTAAATTTGAGTGAGTTTAGATGAAATTTACTTTTATTTTTTTGGATTTTATATAAATTTTTAGTCAAATAGTAATAAAGGAATTTGAACCAACTTCGATTTTTTTGGATTTTGATGATTTTGGTTGTTGGAGGAGTTAAATTTGAGTAAATCTAGATGAAATTAACACCTACTTTTTTGGATTTTATATAAATTTTTAGTCAAATTGTAATAAGGGAATTTGAAACCAACTTCGATTTTTTTGGATTTTGATGAATTTTTTTGTTGGAGGAGCTAAATTTGTGTGAATTTAGATGAAATTTACTTTCATTTTTTGGATTTTATATAAATTTTTAGTCAAATTGTAATAAAGTACATTGAATCCAACTACGATTTTTTTGGATTTTGATGATTATGGTTGTTCGAGGAGTTAAATTTGAGTAAATCTAGATGAAATTAACACCTATTTTTTTGGATTTTATATAAATTTTTAGTCAAATTGTAATAAAGGAATTTGAACAAACTTCGATTTTTTTGGATTTTGATGATTATGGTTGTTCGAGGAGTTAAATTTGAGTAAATCTAGATGAAATTAACACCTATATTTTTGGATTTTATATAAATTTTTAGTCAAATTGTAATAAAGGAATTTGAACCAACTTCGATTTTTTTGGATTTTGATGAATTTTTTTGTTGGAGGAGCTAAATTTGAGTGAGTTTAGATGAAATTTACTTTTATTTTTTTGGATTTTATATAAATTTTTAGTCAAATTGTAATAAAGGAATTTGAACCAAATTCGATTTTTTTGGATTTTGATGATTTTGGTTGTTGGAGGAGTTAAATTTGAGTAAATCTAGAAGAAATTAACTCCTATTTTTTTGGATTTTATATAAATTTTTAGTCAAATTGTAATAAAGTAATTTGAAACCAACTTCGATTTTTTTGGATTTTGATGAATTTTTTTGTTGGAGGAGCTAAATTTGAGTGAGTTTAGATGAAATTTACTTTTATTTTTTTGGATTTTATATAAATTTTTAGTCAAATTGTAATAAAGGAATTTGAACCAACTTCGATTTTTTTGGATTTTGATGATTTTGGTTGTTGGAGGAGTTAAATTTGAGTAAATCTAGATGAAATTAACACCTATTTTTTTGGATTTTATATAAATTTTTAGTCAAATTGTAATAAAGGAATTTGAAACCAACTTCGATTTTTTTGGATTTTGATGAATTTTTTTGTTGGAGGAGCTAAATTTGAGTGAGTTTAGATGAAATTTACTTTTATTTTTTTGGATTTTATATAAATTTTTAGTCAAATAGTAATAAAGGAATTTGAACCAACTTCGATTTTTTTGGATTTTGATGATTTTGGTTGTTGGAGGAGTTAAATTTGAGTAAATCTAGATGAAATTAACACCCACTTTTTTGGATTTTATATAAATTTTTAGTCAAATTGTAATAAGGGAATTTGAAACCAACTTCGATTTTTTTGGATTTTGATGAATTTTTTTGTTGGAGGAGCTAAATTTGTGTGAATTTAGATGAAATTTACTTTCATTTTTTGGATTTTATATAAATTTTTAGTCAAATTGTAATAAAGTACATTGAATCCAACTACGATTTTTTTGGATTTTGATGATTATGGTTGTTCGAGGAGTTAAATTTGAGTAAATCTAGATGAAATTAACACCTATTTTTTTGGATTTTATATAAATTTTTAGTCAAATTGTAATAAAGGAATTTGAAACCAACTTCGATTTTTTTGGATGTTGATGAATTTTTTTGTTGGAGGAGCTAAATTTGAGTGAGTTTAGATGAAATTTACTTTTATTTTTTTTGGATTTTATATAAATTTTTAGTCAAATAGTAATAAAGGAATTTGAACCAACTTCGATTTTTTTGGATTTTGATGATTTTGGTTGTTGGAGGAGTTAAATTTGAGTAAATCTAGATGAAATTAACACCTACTTTTTTGGATTTTATATAAATTTTTAGTCAAATTGTAATAAGGGAATTTGAAACCAACTTCGATTTTTTTGGATTTTGATGAATTTTTTTGTAGGAGGAGCTAAATTTGTGTGAATTTAGATGAAATTTACTTTCATTTTTTGGATTTTATATAAATTTTTAGTCAAATTGTAATAAAGTACATTGAATCCAACTATGATTTTTTGGGATTTTGATGAATTTTTTTGTTGGAGGTGCTAAATTTGAGTAAATTTAGATGAAATTAACACCTTATTTTTGGATTTTATATAAATTTTTAGTCAAATTGTAATAAAGGGATTTGAAACAACTTCGATTTTTTTGGATTTTGATGAATGTTTTTGTAGGAGGAGCTAAATTTGATTGAATTTAGATGAAATTTACTTTCATTTTTTTGGATTTTATATAAATTTTTAGTCAAATTGTAATAAAGTACATTGAAAACAAACTTTGATTTTTTTGGATTTTGATGAATTTTTTTGTTGGAGGAGCTAAATTTGAGTGAATTTAGATGAAATTTACTTTTATTTTTTTGGATTTTATATAAATTTTTAGTCAAATTGTAATAAAGGAATTTGAACCAAATTCGATTTTTTTGGATTTTGATGATTTTGGTTGTTGGAGGAGTTAAATTTGAGTAAATCTAGAAGAAATTAACTCCTATTTTTTTGGATTTTATATAAATTTTTAGTCAAATTGTAATAAAGTAATTTGAAACCAACTTCGATTTTTTTGGATTTTGATGAATTTTTTTGTTGGAGGAGCTAAATTTGAGTGAGTTTAGATGAAATTTACTTTTATTTTTTTGGATTTTATATAAATTTTTAGTCAAATTGTAATAAAGGAATTTGAACCAACTTCGATTTTTTTGGATTTTGATGATTTTGGTTGTTGGAGGAGTTAAATTTGAGTAAATCTAGATGAAATTAACACCTATTTTTTTGGATTTTATATAAATTTTTAGTCAAATTGTAATAAAGGAATTTGAAACCAACTTCGATTTTTTTGGATTTTGATGAATTTTTTTGTTGGAGGAGCTAAATTTGAGTGAGTTTAGATGAAATTTACTATTATTTTTTTGGATTTTATATAAATTTTTAGTCAAATAGTAATAAAGGAATTTGAACCAACTTCGATTTTTTTGGATTTTGATGATTTTGGTTGTTGGAGGAGTTAAATTTGAGTAAATCTAGATGAAATTAACACCCACTTTTTTGGATTTTATATAAATTTTTAGTCAAATTGTAATAAGGGAATTTGAAACCAACTTCGATTTTTTTGGATGTTGATGAATTTTTTTGTTGGAGGAGCTAAATTTGAGTGAGTTTAGATGAAATTTACTTTTATTTTTTTTGGATTTTATATAAATTTTTAGTCAAATAGTAATAAAGGAATTTGAACCAACTTCGATTTTTTTGGATTTTGATGATTTTGGTTGTTGGAGGAGTTAAATTTGAGTAAATCTAGATGAAATTAACACCTACTTTTTTGGATTTTATATAAATTTTTAGTCAAATTGTAATAAGGGAATTTGAAACCAACTTCGATTTTTTTGGATTTTGATGAATTTTTTTGTAGGAGGAGCTAAATTTGTGTGAATTTAGATGAAATTTACTTTCATTTTTTGGATTTTATATAAATTTTTAGTCAAATTGTAATAAAGTACATTGAATCCAACTATGATTTTTTGGGATTTTGATGAATTTTTTTGTTGGAGGTGCTAAATTTGAGTAAATTTAGATGAAATTAACACCTTATTTTTGGATTTTATATAAATTTTTAGTCAAATTGTAATAAAGGGATTTGAAACAACTTCGATTTTTTTGGATTTTGATGAATGTTTTTGTAGGAGGAGCTAAATTTGATTGAATTTAGATGAAATTTACTTTCATTTTTTTGGATTTTATATAAATTTTTAGTCAAATTGTAATAAAGTACATTGAAAACAAACTTTGATTTTTTTGGATTTTGATGAATTTTTTTGTTGGAGGAGCTAAATTTGAGTGAATTTAGATGAAATTTACTTTTATTCTTTTGGATTTTATATAAATTTTTAGTCTAATTGTAATAAAGGAATTTGAACCAATTTCGATTTTTTTGGATTTTGATGAGTTTTTTTGTTGGAGGAGTTAAATTTGAGTGAATTTAGTAGAAATTTATTTCTATTTTTTTTATTTCATATAAATTTTTAGTCAAACTGTAATAAAGTACTTTGAAACCAACTTCGATTTTTTTTAATTTGGATGAATTTTTTTGTTGGAGGAGCTAAATTTGAGTGAATTTAAATGAAATTTACTTTTATTTTTTTGGATTTTATATAAATTTTTAGTCGAATAGTAATAAAGAAATTTGAACCAACTTCGTTTTTTTTTGGATTTTGATGAGTTTTTTTGTTGGAGGAGTTAAATTTGAGTGAATTTAGAAGAAATTTACTTCTATTTTTTTTATTTCATATAAATTTTTAGTCAAATAGTAATAAAGGAATTTGAACCAACTTCGATTTTTTTGGATTTTGATGATTTTGGTTGTTGGAGGAGTTAAATTTGATTGAATTTAGATGAAATTTACTTTCATTTTTTTGGATTTTAAATAAATTTTTAGTCAAATTGTAATAAAGTACATTGAAACCAACTTGGATTTTTTTGGATTTTGATGAATTTTTTTGTTGGAGGAGCTAAATTTGAGTGAATTTAGATGAAATTTACTTTTATTTTTTTGGATTTTATATAAATTTTTAGTCAAATTGTAATAAAGGAATTTGAACCAACTTCGATTTTTTTGGATTTTGTTAAATTTTTTGTTGGAGGAGCTAAATTTGAGTGAGTTTAGATGAAATTTACTTTTATTTTTTTGGATTTTATATAAATTTTTAGTCAAATAGTAATAAAGGAATTTGAACCAACTTCGATTTTTTTGGATTTTGATGATTTTGGTTGTTGGAGGAGTTAAATTTGAGTAAATTTAGATGAAATTAACACCTTATTTTTGGATTTTATATAAATTTTTAGTCAAATTGTAATAAAGGGATTTGAAACAACTTCGATTTTTTTGGATTTTGATGAATTTTTTTGTTGGAGGAGCTAAATTTGAGTGAATTTAGATGAAATTTACTTTTATTTTGTTGGATTTTATATAAATTTTTAGTCAAATTGTAATAAAGGAATTTGAACCAACTTCGATTTTTTTGGATTTTGATGAATTTTTTTGTTGGAGGAGCTAAATTTGAGTGAGTTTAGATGAAATTTACTTTTATTTTTTTGGATTTTATATAAATTTTTAGTCAAATAGTAATAAAGGAATTTGAACCAACTTCGATTTTTTTGGATTTTGATGATTTTGGTTGTTGGAGGAGTTAAATTTGAGTAAATTTAGATGAAATTAACACCTTATTTTTGGATTTTATATAAATTTTTAGTCAAATTGTAATAAAGGGATTTGAAACAACTTCGATTTTTTTGGATTTTGATGAATTGTTGGAGGAGCTAAATTTGAGTGAATTTAGATGAAATTTACTTTTATTTTGTTGGATTTTATATAAATTTTTAGTCAAATTGTAATAAAGGAATTTGAACCAACTTCGATTTTTTTGGATTTTGATGATTTTGGTTGTTGGAGGAGTTAAATTTGAGTAAATCTAGATGAAATTAACACCTATTTTTTTGGATTTTATATAAATTTTTAGTCAAATTGTAATAAAGTAATTTGAAACCAACTTCGATTTTTTTGGATTTTGATGAATTTTTTTGTTGGAGGAGCTAAATTTGAGTGAGTTTAGATGAAATTTACTTTTATTTTTTTGGATTTTATATAAATTTTTAGTCAAATTGTAATAAAGGAATTTGAAACCAACTTCGATTTTTTTGGATTTTGATGAATTTTTTTGTTGGAGGAGCTAAATTTGTGTGAATTTAGATGAAATTTACTTTCATTTTTTGTATTTTATATAAATTTTTAGTCAAATTGTAATAAAGTACATTGAAACCAACTACGATTTTTTGGATTTTGATGAATTTTTTTGTTGGAGGAGCTAAATTTGAGTGAATTTACATGAAATTTACTTTTATTTTTTTGGATTTTATATAAATTTTTAGTCAAATTGTAATAAAGTACATTGAAACCAATTTCGATTTTTTTGGATTTTGATGAATTTTTTTGTTGGAGGAGCTAAATTTGAGTGAATTTAGATGAAATTTACTTTTATTTTTTTGGATTTTATATAAATTTTTAGTCAAATTGTAATAAAGGAATTTGAACCAACTTCGATTTTTTTGGATTTTGATGAGTTTTTTTGTTGGAGGAGTTAAATTTGAGTGAATTTAGATGAAATTCACTTCTATTTTTTTTTATTTCATATAAATTTTTAGTCAAATTGTAATAAAGTAATTTGATACCAACTTCGATTTTTTTGGATTTTGATGAATTTTTTTGTTGGAGGAGCTAAATTTGAGTGAATTTACATGAAATTTAATTTTATTTTTTTGGATTTTATATAAATTTTAAGTTAAATTGTAATAAAGGAATTTGAACCAACTTCGATTTTTTTGGATTTTGATGAATGTTTTTGTAGGAGGAGCTAAATTTGATTGAATTTAGATGAAATTTACTTTCATTTTTTTGGATTTTATATAAATTTTTAGTCAAATTGTAATAAAGTACATTGAAACCAACTTCGATTTTTTTGGATTTTGATGAATTTTTTTGTTGGAGGAGCTAAATTTGAGTGAGTTTAGATGAAATTTACTTTTATTTTTTTGGATTTTATATAAATTTTTAGTCAAATAGTAATAAAGGAATTTGAACCAACTTCGATTTTTTTGGATTTTGATGATTTTGGTTGTTGGAGGAGTTTAATTTGAGTAAATCTAGATGAAATTAACACCTACTTTTTTGGATTTTATATAAATTTTTAGTCAAATTGTAATAAGGGAATTTGAAACCAACTTCGATTTTTTTGGATTTTGATGAATTTTTTTGTTGGAGTGTTGTAACCCAACCAACGTCTAAGGGCAACGACACCGCATACATACCGATTGCCGCAACCGAACAGCCGAAAACCGGCACAGCCGCGTAAGGACTCTCGGAAGCGCATCGAGAACCGTCAGCACATGGCGAAACACCCAAAGCGGGTCAAAGATGGAGACCCCGATGGTCCCCACTTCACCCCGATTAGAGTATAAGAACAATGTACAAGCCACGAGTGGCTCTCTCTTGTAATCAGAACACCGACGTTACAGTACGCGTTACCTGTCACCCAGATCGGGACAGAATAAACCTTGTTTAAACCTTGCGGTGAGTTCCAACTCTTTAACCTGCCACGATCCCCTACCCTTCGGATTCCCTCCGAATCTTCCTGCCACGGCACTTCTACCCGAGTCTTCGGAGCCCGTGGACAGCAACTGCGAAGGACGCCCGGAGCCCCTCTGAGATTCGTTACCAGAATCTCGGCCTCAGGCCCCTTAGCACAACAAACTTGGTGGCAGCGGTGGGATCAGGCTAACGTGAGGAACAAACCTGCCCGACGAGATCAACAGGACCTAGCGGAGACAACGACCAAATCAACAACAGAGCAACCCACTACGCAGTACGGACGGACACCCACAGAGGACGCCGCCGAGAAAATCTGCTAGTGACACCGAGACGAGCGATGCATCACCTGCTTCTTGTGCTGTAAGTGCGAAATACCACTACCAGCGAAACCAGGCCACACGCCACCGTTCTCATGCGCCGTGCAAATTCCTTAGATGCAGATATCGAGCGTAATTTAGAATTAACCGAGCGAAAAGAAATCCTTTCGCCTGGAGCCATCCGCCGAAGTGTTCCGCGTAGATTCGTTAAGGTCCGTACGAAACCCTCCACTGAACCGCTTTTCGACGCGACATTCGAAACTTTCCGGGAAATCGGGGAGTGTACGCGACTTGCTTTAGACGTAGAAACTAGCGAAGGACAGAGCGTTCCGACCGTAGTACCAATCGCGTCAAGTCACGCCGGACACCTAACCGCCAGGAGGCTATACCCATACACCGAGTTAGATTATAGTTTAATCTCGGGCGGAGAACAAGCTCCCAATAACATTATGTCGACCACCCCTTCGGCGTCCACAAGCGGAAACGCCGGACAGAGTTCCGTAGGCCTCGAAAGCCGACTAGCAAACCTAGAACGACTACTCGAGGGGGTGACCACTTCTTTAGCTAGCGTTACTGACGGAGTAATAACTCTGAATGATAGGATGGGAGCCATAGAGGCAAGGGAAGGTCCACTACAGGACTCGATAGATCGCGAAATAGAAAGGCTAAGGGAAACAATGAACTCTACGCACGCCACCCCCGGCCCCTCAGGTAGGAACACGGTCCACTTCAATACCGCCCACGAGACTAGAGAGGAACCGAGGCGCGCCAGTTTATTCGTTCCCCCAAATTTCGAGTTAGACGACCCCAACTCCATACCAGAACGAACGGTCACCCGAGAAATATTCCACGTAGTAAAAGCTTTACCCCTGTTCAACGGGAAGGACCCCTCGGAACTACCTGGGTTCCTAACCGCTTGCAAGTACGTATATAACTCATGCCGGACAGCGGAAGAAAAAGCCCAAATGCTACAAGGAATAATCTCTATGCGGGTTGGAGGCGACGCCTTAGAGGAAGTACAAACGCGTCAAATACTATCCATGCAAAACTTAGAGGACGCGTTAACTTCGGTCTATAAACCCCCTCGAATAGCCTCAACCGTACAAAGGGAACTGCTACATAGCAGACAGGGCCCCAATGAAACCGCACATCAATACGGAAACCGTGTATCAAAATTGCTAAGAGAACTGATCGCGACCGGGATCGATGATAAGGATAGTTTGCTTGAAAGACACGCGAGCGTAAAAATATTCAAAAGACAAACATTGACGATATTCGAGGACGGACTTCGCAACGACCTAAAAGTTTTAGTAAAAGCCCGGGGACCCGCCGACTTACAAGAAGCCATCGCGATAGCAATAGATCAAGAGCGGTCAATCACGAAACGATCAGCGTCACGGGGGACAAACTACTCTTCGCAGGATAAAAATAAGAAAGCATCTCGCTACTGCAATGATTGTAGACGTACGGGACACGACACTAAAGAATGTTGGAAAAACAAAGATAAAGATAAGCCAAACGGGAAAAAATTTTTTTCGGAAAACAATCGGCGGAATACAAGCGGTAACAGCCAAGGGGAAAATCGAAAAATCAACAGGAAATAAAACAGGAAACCAGAGACCGACCTCAGATGGGAAACGACAGTCACGGCCTAGAAGCGCCGACAGTGCACATTCCTCGCAAGGCAGCCGCGATAGCTCATGGTCACCGGAACGCGATCCACCTACTCAAGAATCTGCAAAAACCTATCGCATGATCAAAATAGGATCCCTCTCCAAGAGTGGACACACATCAGATAGTATAGAAGTAGAAATAGAGGATAGTAAAAATAAGCATACATTAATGCTAATAGATAGCGGGGCAGAAGTATCTCTGATCGCTAAAAGAACTCTCCCCGACAAAGTAATAATGAAACAAAGCGATGTCCACCTTATTACATTCTCAGGGGAAAAAACAGAAACATTAGGGAAAATAGAAGCCACATTCAATATAAACGGGAAAAAGGTAATACATCCCTTGTACGTAATAGAAGGAAATACCTTAAGAGACGCAGACGGGTTACTGGGAGTAGACTTTCTTAAAGAAAACGGAATAACCATAAGCTACCCCAAGCACAGCGTATTAGTAGATGAAAAACCATGGAAGATCCTAAACAAAAGCACAAAAATAACTATACCCGCACGCGCACAACAGCTAGTCATGATTCCCACGGACAGCGTTCAGGACGGGATAATAGAAAAACAACAGTTAGCGGAAGGCGTACATTTAGGAGAAGGGCTAACAAGACCCAAAAACGGGAAATGCGTAGCCTGTATTGTAAATACAACTACGAAAGCAAAAACAGTAATCATGCCGCGAGTCCAGCTAAGTGAGATACCGGAGAACGAAATAATTCAATACAGCGATAGCGCCGCAGCCGTTCGGGCGTTGACCGCGAGAGAATCGCTGACAGCGCGCATCGCCCGAGTTTTAGATCAGGTAGATCGCAAGCACATGAACAAAGAAGAAAAGGAAGCGATTAACGAAATATGCAAAGAATACCATGACACGTTCCATCTACCGGGTGATCAACTAACAAAGGCCACCGTAACCGGCCACCGAATCCCTATAAAACGCGACACGGCACCCTGCAACGTCAAGCCATACAGATTACCTGAAGTTCACAAGCGGGAAGTGCAAAAACAAGTGGAACAGATGCTACAGGACGATATCATCCGTCACAGCGCCAGTCCATGGAACGCACCATTACTGGTGGTACCTAAAAAACCCGACGACGAGGGTAAAAAGAGATATCGCGTAGTAATCGACTATAGGAAACTTAACGACATCACTATAGGCGATTCATTCCCACTACCCAACATCACAGACATACTAGACCAACTAGGGAAAGCGCAATACTTCACAACACTCGATTTGGCGTCCGGATACCACCAGATTCCGATGAACGAACGCGATAAATGTAAGACCGCGTTTTCAACCCCACAGGGTCATTTCGAATTCAATCGCATGCCCTTCGGATTAAAAAACGCACCCGCAACGTTCCAGCGAGCGATGAACGCTGCGCTGATCGGACTACAAGGAATAGACTGTTTCGTCTACCTCGACGACATAGTCATCTACGGAGCCAGCCTAAAGGAACACAATATGCGTCTGCGGAAAATTCTTGACACCCTTCGCAAAAATAACTTAAAACTACAACCGGAAAAATGCGCATTTTTGCGCAAAGAGGTAGGATTCCTGGGCCATATAATTACCCCGGAAGGGATCAAACCAAACCCCGAGAAAACTAAAGCTGTAAGAGAATTCCCCGCTCCAACAAAACTAAAAGAATTGCAAGCATTCTTAGGGTTAGCAGGATATTATCGTAGATTCATTCCGGAATATTCAAAAATAGCTAAACCCTTGTCGAGCATTACGAGCAGTAAGGTCGAATTTACATGGACAGCCGAGCAACAAAACGCTTTTGAGACACTGAAGGAGGCCCTGACCACGGCACCCTTGTTAATCTATCCGGATTTCACAAAAGAATTTATAGTAACAACCGACGCATCCGACGTAGCACTAGGCGCAATACTGTCGCAAGGGAAAATAGGCGAAGATAAACCAATTGCATACGCAAGCCGGGTACTAAATAAAGCCGAAAGAAATTATAGCACGACGGAAAAAGAATTACTAGCCGTAGTCTGGGCAGTTAAACACTTCCGGCCGTACGTCTACGGTACCCCATTTAAGATAGTAACAGACCATAAGGCACTGATATGGCTATTTAGGGTACAGGACCCAGGATCCAGACTAATTAGATGGAAAATTCTATTAGCCGAGTATGACTACGAAATCATACATAAGTCAGGAAAGAAAAACACAAATGCGGGCGCACTAAGCAGGAATGTACACACACTGCAAAACGGCAGAAAAGAAACACAGCCAACCGAGGTCACCGACGAGGAAGCGAAACAGCAAATCCTTCACGAATACCACTGCACCCCCCTAGGAGGACATCAAGGCGTCCAGAGAACAACGAAGAGAATAAAACAAAAATACAGATGGCCAGGGATGAATAAAGACATCCAGAATTACATACAAAAATGTAGTCTCTGTCAGAAAAACAAAATAGGTCGAAAAAATAGGGCACCAATGGAGATCACCGACACACCGAAAAACCCCTTGGAAAAGGTAGCATTAGATATAGTAGGGCCTCTGCCGGAAAGCAACCAAGGAAACATCTACATACTAACCTTCCAAGACCTTCTGACGAAATTTAGTAAGGCGATCCCTCTACCAAACCAAGAAGCAGGAACAATAGCGGAAGCAGTAGTTGAAAGAATCATTTGCGAATATGGTATACCCGAAAAAATACTAACGGACCAGGGGGCAAACTTCCTCAGCGAGATGTTTAAAAATATATGTAAGTTATTCCGAATAACAAAACTACAAACAACTGCATATCACCCACAATCCAATGGAGCACTAGAAAGATCACATAGAACCCTAGTAGAATACTTACGACACTACATAGACAGAGACCAGGCAGACTGGGACAAGTGGCTACCTTATGCAATGTTTACATACAATACAACCCCCCATACAGCGACAGGTTTTACGCCCTACGAATTAATGTATGGAAGAACGGCGTTACTACCGACCGCGTTAAAAACCCTGCCTAGACAGACATACAACTACGAAGACTATGCGCAGGAAGCAAGAGAACGAATAAGAATAACAAACGAAACAGCGAGAGAAAAACTTCAAAACGCAAAAATAAAATCAAAAGAAGCATACGACACAAAAACGCGCGAAATAAAATATAAAGTAGGCGACAAAGTATGGCTCTACGACGAATCCGTACGTAGGGGAAGATCGAAAAAGCTAGATAATAAATGGATAGGCCCCTACACAATAATAGAAAAAAACTCTGAAGTAAACGTAGCAATAAAAAAGGGAAAGAAAACCTTATACACGCATACGAATAGGCTTAAACATTTCATAGAATAGGCAACGGAACTGCCTCAAAAAAAAAAAAACAACCAATAACTAAAAACTATAAACAGAAATAAGTCGTGGATACATGGAAGGAAATAACTGGGAAAACACGTCGAATAGGTAAAATAATAGTATATTTAAAAAAAGAGGCCATTACACTAGGAGGAAGGCGCCTCACGCATCATTTTGACCCCAATCCTCTTCCTACAAAAAAAAAGAAGAAGGGGAACATTAGATGACAAACGGAAAACAAAAGGAGCAACAAAAGGTCACAAAAAAAAAAAAAATGCTTACCTCCTCATGCATGCATGACAACCCAAACAACCTCCTCAAGGCAAAAGTGTCGCTAGAAAGAGCCCACGAAGGATACCCTTCCTCCCACAGGGTGTTCAAAAAACTGCGGTGCAGAGCCCGCTCCAATCGGATAGAACGCATCTCACCAATAGAGATATACCCGCGAATACGACGCTCGGCATACATCTAACAATAATAATAGGACGATGACAGCCAACAAACGGAAAAAAAATAATAAAAAACCTTCAGGTAAAAGCAAGAGTACTTACGGCACGAAGATCCTCCGAATACATGGCGGGTTAAAACACAAAACGAGATCAAAGAAACGATTAAAGTAAAATTCGCGACAGGGCCAGAATATATAGCAAGCGTGAACTAGGCAAAACAGGAGGGGATAGAACCCGACTTTATTGTTTCAGGAGTAGCGTAATGGTGGGGAGCCTAATCGAAGCGGCGCCGACTGGCGGCCAGGCCTTGTATACGATATCACCGATCAAGCATAAAGCAGGTATCCACTTTATGCACCTTGGGAAACTCCACATGGTAACGAATTCGTGGAAGATCGTGACCCACCTGAAAACGGACACCCTCCTTGAAAGAAACCAACAAATAACTTCCTATGTAAACGAGATACAACGCCGATGCGAAAGAGAAATCGTGATACAACCAACGTGCGGACACCGGCTAAGCGCATTACTTAGAAGAGCAGGGAAATTGTGTAAAAGAATAGAGCACGTAGTAGAAATGCCTACGTATGTGCCAGATAAGCGTCGGGGATTAATCAACGGAATAGGGTCCTTAGCAAAAACCATATTCGGGACTATGGACGCCGACGACGCCGAACGGATTAACAATCACCTATCGCAATTAAACGGAACACAAAAAACATTGATGTCCGCTATGAAAACACAAATTCAAATAACAAACAATACACTACATCATTTACACAACGCGGAAAAAACGATAAAACAAAACGAAGAAATACTAGCAAGACAAACGAGACTGCTACAGACGCGAATAGAAACAGCACTGATACAACAAACACAAAGAGCCGACTTAGGAGACCATTTCAACACGTTAAACGACCTACTGACTGACCTGACTCAAGACGTAGACGACGTGTTGCAATACTACACCGGCCTAAAAGGAGGCGTGATCAACACAAACGTACTATCGAGCGCACAAATTACAAAATTGTTACAAATCGCCGTACAACACCTCCCGGACGGACTCACGTTTCCTATAGCGCCGAAACTAGAAAACGCCAACGTAATCGAAAAGCTGTCATCGATTACAGCGTATTTCGATAAGACCACCTTAATAGCAGTAATAACCGTCCCCTTAATTTCTTCACAAACATTCACAGTGATCGAGGCAAATCCGGCCCCGATCCACTTGCACGACAGCACATACGCGTTATTAGTCATAAGAACGCCAATACTCGTCATCGACGCGAGCAGCAATCAATATGTACTTACAAATCAAGAAGAATTGAAGGGATGTAAACAAATAGCCGCAGAATATTATTGCGAACGACCAATGATCGCACACAGCGTGAATGACGACCTCGAGTGCGAAGCAAGCCTGTGGCTGCAACCCTCGGACCAATTCCCAAAAAATTGCGAAATAAAAAACATAGCGGCAAACCACACGATGTGGATAGGCACCTCGCGCGCGGACACATGGATATTCGCGGCGCACCAACCCGAGACACTAACTATTCAATGTAACGAGCGACAACCTGAACACACCGACATAGATAAGACAGGAATTCTTAGGATTACGGGAAATTGTGACATCCGAAGTAAAGACGTAGTAATAAAAAAGCAGAAAACAGCATATAGTCAGGACTTCGAAATGTCAACAGCCCCGCGATACGATATCACAACGGGAATAAATAAAACACAAAAGGGCGAACCTACACACCCCCTTACACGTTTCCAGTTAGATAAACTATTAAAAAACCCAGCCGAATTCTCAGCGCTGTATACTCAACTCAACCAAGCAAAAAGCGATCTAACTAATAGCGATTACCAACCGGGATTAACGACCTGGCAAATTGTACATCCGACAACGACAACTACGGTGCTAATAATACTTATTGTACTCGTCATATACCTGTTAAGACGCGACTACCAACTACGCCGAAAAATGCAAATACCAAAAACCGTAGAAAAACGAAGGCCGAAACGTTCGGCATCCAACCCTAACGTAGGAAACACTCGCGAATCCGCCGCAAGCAGCGACTACACCGAGATCAGGACGTTCTAGGATACCGGGAAATTGTATGAATAAAATTCCCCTAAGCATCCTTTCCTTAAGGGGGGAGGGATGTTGTAACCCAACCAACGCCTAAGGGCAACGACACCGCGTACATACCGATTGCCGCAACCGAACAGCCGAAAACCGGCACAGCCGCGTAAGGACTCTCGGAAGCGCATCGAGAACCGTCAGCACATGGCGAAACACCCAAAGCGGGTCAAAGATGGAGACCCCGATGGTCCCCACTTCACCCCGATTAGAGTATAAGAACAATGTACAAGCCACGAGTGGCTCTCTCTTGTAATCAGAACACCGACGTTACAGTACGCGTTACCTGTCACCCAGATCGGGACAGAATAAACCTTGTTTAAACCTTGCGGTGAGTTCCAACTCTTTAACCTGCCACGATCCCCTACCCTTCGGATTCCCACCGAATCTTCCTGCCACGGCACTTCTACCCGAGTCTTCGGAGCCCGTGGACAGCAACTGCGAAGGACGCCCGGAGCCCCTCTGAGATTCGTTACCAGAATCTCGGCCTCAGGCGCCTTAGCACAACAGGAGGAGCTAAATTTGTGTGAATTTAGATGAAATTAACTTTCATTTTTTGGATTTTATATAAATTTTTAGTCAAATTGTAATAAAGTACATTGAATCCAACTACGATTTTTTTGGATTTTGATGAATTTTTTTGTTGGAGGTGCTAAATTTGAGTGAATTTACATGAAATTTACTTTTATTTTTTTGGATTTTATATAAATTTTTAGTCAAATTGTAATAAAGGAATTTGAACCAACTTCGATTTTTTTGAATTTTGATGAATTTTTTTGTTGGAGGAGCTAAATTTGAGTGAATTTAGATGAAATTTACTTTTATTTTTTGGATTTTATATAAATTTTTAGTCAAATTGTAATAAAGTAATTTGAAACCAACTTCGATTTTTTTGGATTTTGATGAATTTTTTGTTGGAGTAGCTAAATTTGAGTGAGTTTAGATGAAATTTACTTTTATTTTTTTGGATTTTATATAAATTTTTAGTCAAATTGTAATAAAGCAATTTGAACCAACTTCGATTTTTTTGGATTTTGATGATTATGGTTGTTCGAGGAGTTAAATTTGAGTAAATCTAGATGAAATTAACACCTACTTTTTTTGGATTTTATATAAATTTTTAGTCAAATTGTAATAAAGGAATTTGAACCAACTTCGATTTTTTTGGATTTTGATGATTTTGGTTGTTGGAGGAGTTAAATTTGAGTAAATTTAGATGAAATTAACACCTTATTTTTGGATTTTATATAAATTTTTAGTCAAATTGTAATAAAGGAATTTGAACCAACTTCGATTTTTTTGGATTTTGATGATTATGGTTGTTCGAGGAGTTAAATTTGAGTAAATCTAGATGAAATTAACACCTTTTTTTTTGGATTTTATATAAATTTTTAGTCAAATTGTAATAAAGGAATTTGAAACCAACTTCGATTTTTTTGGATTTTGATGAATTTTTTTGTTGGAGGAGCTAAATTTGAGTGAGTTTAGATGAAATTTACTTTTATTTTTTTGGATTTTATATAAATTTTTAGTCAAATAGTAATAAAGGAATTTGAACCAACTTCGATTTTTTTGGATTTTGATGATTTTGGTTGTTGGAGGAGTTAAATTTGAGTAAATCTAGATGAAATCAACACCTACTTTTTTGGATTTTATATAAATTTTTAGTCAAATTGTAATAAGGGAATTTGAAACCAACTTCGATTTTTTTGGATTTTGATGAATTTTTTTGTTGGAGGAGCTAAATTTGTGTGAATTTAGATGAAATTTACTTTCATTTTTTGGATTTTATATAAATTTTTAGTCAAATTGTAATAAAGTACATTGAATCCAACTACGATTTTTTTGGATTTTGATGAATTTTTTTGTTGGAGGTGCTAAATGTGAGTGAATTTACATGAAATTTACTTTTATTTTTTTGGATTTTATATAAATTTTTAGTCAAATTGTAATAAAGGTATTTGAACCAACTTCGCTTTTTTTGGATTTTGATGAGTTTTTTTGTTGGAGGAGCTAAATTTGAGTGAATTTAGATGAAATTTACTTTTATTTTTTTGGATTTTATATAAATTTTTAGTCAAATTGTAATAAAGGAATTTGAACCAACTTCGATTTTTTTGGATTTTGATGAGTTTTTCTGTTGGAGGAGTTAAATTTTAGTGAATTTAGATGAAATTCACTTCTATTTTTTTTTATTTCATATAAATTTTTAGTCAAATTGTAATAAAGTAATTTGATACCAACTACGATTTTTTTGGATTTTGATGAATTTTTTTGTTGGAGGTGCTAAATGTGAGTGAATTTACATGAAATTTACTTTTATTTTTTTGGATTTTATATAAATTTTTAGTCAAATTGTAATAAAGGTATTTGAACCAACTTCGCTTTTTTTGAATTTTGATGAATTTTTTTGTTGGAGGAGCTAAATTTGAGTGAATTTAGATGAAATTTACTTTTATTTTTTTGGATTTTATATAAATTTTTAGTCAAATTGTAATAAAGGAATTTGAACCAACTTCGATTTTTTTGGATTTTGATGATTATGGTTGTTCGAGGAGTTAAATTTGAGTAAATCTAGATGAAATTAACACCTATTTTTTTGGATTTTATATAAATTTTTAGTCAAATTGTAATAAAGGAATTTGAAACCAACTTCGATTTTTTTGGATTTTGATGAATTTTTTTGTTGGAGGAGCTAAATTTGAGTGAGTTCAGATGAAATTTACTTTTATTTTTTTGGATTTTATATAAATTTTTAGTCAAATAGTAATAAAGGAATTTGAACCAACTTCGATTTTTTTGGATTTTGATGATTTTGGTTGTTGGAGGAGTTAAATTTGAGTAAATCTAGATGAAATTAACACCTACTTTTTTGGATTTTATATAAATTTTTAGTCAAATTGTAATAAGGGAATTTGAAACCAACTTCGATTTTTTTGGATTTTGATGAATTTTTTTGTTGGAGGAGCTAAATTTGTGTGAATTTAGATGAAATTTACTTTCATTTTTTGGATTTTATATAAATTTTTAGTCAAATTGTAATAAAGTACATTGAATCCAACTACGATTTTTTTGGATTTTGATGATTATGGTTGTTCGAGGAGTTAAATTTGAGTAAATCTAGATGAAATTAACACCTATTTTTTTGGATTTTATATAAATTTTTAGTCAAATTGTAATAAAGGAATTTGAACCAACTTCGATTTTTTTGGATTTTGATGATTATGGTTGTTCGAGGAGTTAAATTTGAGTAAATCTAGATGAAATTAACACCTATTTTTTTGGATTTTATATAAATTTTTAGTCAAATTGTAATAAAGGAATTTGAACCAACTTCGATTTTTTTGGATTTTGATGAATTTTTTTGTTGGAGGAGCTAAATTTGAGTGAGTTTAGATGAAATTTACTTTTATTTTTTTGGATTTTATATAAATTTTTAGTCAAATTGTAATAAAGGAATTTGAACCAAATTCGATTTTTTTGGATTTTGATGATTTTGGTTGTTGGAGGAGTTAAATTTGAGTAAATCTAGAAGAAATTAACTCCTATTTTTTTGGATTTTATATAAATTTTTAGTCAAATTGTAATAAAGTAATTTGAAACCAACTTCGATTTTTTTGGATTTTGATGAATTTTTTTGTTGGAGGAGCTAAATTTGAGTGAGTTTAGATGAAATTTACTTTCATTTTTTTGGATTTTATATAAATTTTTAGTCAAATTGTAATAAAGGAATTTGAACCAACTTCGATTTTTTTGGATTTTGATGATTTTGGTTGTTGGAGGAGTTAAATTTGAGTAAATCTAGATGAAATTAACACCTATTTTTTTGGATTTTATATAAATTTTTAGTCAAATTGTAATAAAGGAATTTGAAACCAACTTCGATTTTTTTGGATTTTGATGAATTTTTTTGTTGGAGGAGCTAAATTTGAGTGAGTTTAGATGAAATTTACTTTTATTTTTTTGGATTTTATATAAATTTTTAGTCAAATAGTAATAAAGGAATTTGAACCAACTTCGATTTTTTTGGATTTTGATGATTTTGGTTGTTGGAGGAGTTAAATTTGAGTAAATCTAGATGAAATTAACACCCACTTTTTTGGATTTTATATAAATTTTTAGTCAAATTGTAATAAGGGAATTTGAAACCAACTTCGATTTTTTTGGATTTTGATGAATTTTTTTGTTGGAGGAGCTAAATTTGTGTGAATTTAGATGAAATTTACTTTCATTTTTTGGATTTTATATAAATTTTTAGTCAAATTGTAATAAAGTACATTGAATCCAACTACGATTTTTTTGGATTTTGATGATTATGGTTGTTCGAGGAGTTAAATTTGAGTAAATCTAGATGAAATTAACACCTATTTTTTTGGATTTTATATAAATTTTTAGTCAAATTGTAATAAAGGAATTTGAAACCAACTTCGATTTTTTTGGATGTTGATGAATTTTTTTGTTGGAGGAGCTAAATTTGAGTGAGTTTAGATGAAATTTACTTTTATTTTTTTTGGATTTTATATAAATTTTTAGTCAAATAGTAATAAAGGAATTTGAACCAACTTCGATTTTTTTGGATTTTGATGATTTTGGTTGTTGGAGGAGTTAAATTTGAGTAAATCTAGATGAAATTAACACCTACTTTTTTGGATTTTATATAAATTTTTAGTCAAATTGTAATAAGGGAATTTGAAACCAACTTCGATTTTTTTGGATTTTGATGAATTTTTTTGTAGGAAGAGCTAAATTTGTGTGAATTTAGATGAAATTTACTTTCATTTTTTGGATTTTATATAAATTTTTAGTCAAATTGTAATAAAGTACATTGAATCCAACTATGATTTTTTGGGATTTTGATGAATTTTTTTGTTGGAGGTGCTAAATTTGAGTAAATTTAGATGAAATTAACACCTTATTTTTGGATTTTATATAAATTTTTAGTCAAATTGTAAAAAAGGGATTTGAAACAACTTCGATTTTTTTGGATTTTGATGAATGTTTTTGTAGGAGGAGCTAAATTTGATTGAATTTAGATGAAATTTACTTTCATTTTTTTGGATTTTATATAAATTTTTAGTCAAATTGTAATAAAGTACATTGAAAACAAACTTTGATTTTTTTGGATTTTGATGAATTTTTTTGTTGGAGGAGCTAAATTTGAGTGAATTTAGATGAAATTTACTTTTATTCTTTTGGATTTTATATAAATTTTTAGTCTAATTGTAATAAAGGAATTTGAACCAATTTCGATTTTTTTGGATTTTGATGAGTTTTTTTGTTGGAGGAGTTAAATTTGAGTGAATTTAGTAGAAATTTATTTCTATTTTTTTTATTTCATATAAATTTTTAGTCAAACTGTAATAAAGTACTTTGAAACCAACTTCGATTTTTTTTAATTTGGATGAATTTTTTTGTTGGAGGAGCTAAATTTGAGTGAATTTAAATGAAATTTACTTTTATTTTTTTGGATTTTATATAAATTTTTAGTCGAATAGTAATAAAGAAATTTGAACCAACTTCGTTTTTTTTGGATTTTGATGAGTTTTTTTGTTGGAGGAGTTAAATTTGAGTGAATTTAGAAGAAATTTACTTCTATTTTTTTTATTTCATATAAATTTTTAGTCAAATAGTAATAAAGGAATTTGAACCAACTTCGATTTTTTTTGGATTTTGATGATTTTGGTTGTTGGAGGAGTTAAATTTGATTGAATTTAGATGAAATTTACTTTCATTTTTTTGGATTTTAAATAAATTTTTAGTCAAATTGTAATAAAGTACATTGAAACCAACTTGGATTTTTTTGGATTTTGATGAATTTTTTTGTTGGAGGAGCTAAATTTGAGTGAATTTAGATGAAATTTACTTTTATTTTTTTGGATTTTATATAAATTTTTAGTCAAATTGTAATAAAGGAATTTGAACCAACTTCGATTTTTTTGGATTTTGTTAAATTTTTTGTTGGAGGAGCTAAATTTGAGTGAGTTTAGATGAAATTTACTTTTATTTTTTTGGATTTTATATAAATTTTTAGTCAAATAGTAATAAAGGAATTTGAACCAACTTCGATTTTTTTGGATTTTGATGATTTTGGTTGTTGGAGGAGTTAAATTTGAGTAAATTTAGATGAAATTAACACCTTATTTTTGGATTTTATATAAATTTTTAGTCAAATTGTAATAAAGGGATTTGAAACAACTTCGATTTTTTTGGATTTTGATGAATTTTTTTGTTGGAGGAGCTAAATTTGAGTGAATTTAGATGAAATTTACTTTTATTTTGTTGGATTTTATATAAATTTTTAGTCAAATTGTAATAAAGGAATTTGAACCAACTTCGATTTTTTTGGATTTTGATGAATTTTTTTGTTGGAGGAGCTAAATTTGAGTGAGTTTAGATGAAATTTACTTTTATTTTTTTGGATTTTATATAAATTTTTAGTCAAATAGTAATAAAGGAATTTGAACCAACTTCGATTTTTTTGGATTTTGATGATTTTGGTTGTTGGAGGAGTTAAATTTGAGTAAATTTAGATGAAATTAACACCTTATTTTTGGATTTTATATAAATTTTTAGTCAAATTGTAATAAAGGGATTTGAAACAACTTCGATTTTTTTGGATTTTGATGAATTGTTGGAGGAGCTAAATTTGAGTGAATTTAGATGAAATTTACTTTTATTTTGTTGGATTTTATATAAATTTTTAGTCAAATTGTAATAAAGGAATTTGAACCAACTTCGATTTTTTTGGATTTTGATGATTTTGGTTGTTGGAGGAGTTAAATTTGAGTAAATCTAGATGAAATTAACACCTATTTTTTTGGATTTTATATAAATTTTTAGTCAAATTGTAATAAAGTAATTTGAAACCAACTTCGATTTTTTTGGATTTTGATGAATTTTTTTGTTGGAGGAGCTAAATTTGAGTGAGTTTAGATGAAATTTACTTTTATTTTTTTGGATTTTATATAAATTTTTAGTCAAATTGTAATAAAGGAATTTGAAACCAACTTCGATTTTTTTGGATTTTGATGAATTTTTTTGTTGGAGGAGCTAAATTTGTGTGAATTTAGATGAAGTTTACTTTCATTTTTTGTATTTTATATAAATTTTTAGTCAAATTGTAATAAAGTACATTGAAACCAACTACGATTTTTTGGATTTTGATGAATTTTTTTGTTGGAGGAGCTAAATTTGAGTGAATTTACATGAAATTTACTTTTATTTATTTGGATTTTATATAAATTTTTAGTCAAATTGTAATAAAGTACATTGAAACCAATTTCGATTTTTTTGGATTTTGATGAATTTTTTTGTTGGAGGAGCTAAATTTGAGTGAATTTAGATGAAATTTACTTTTATTTTTTTGGATTTTATATAAATTTTTAGTCAAATTGTAATAAAGGAATTTGAACCAACTTCGATTTTTTTGGATTTTGATGAGTTTTTTTGTTGGAGGAGTTAAATTTGAGTGAATTTAGATGAAATTCACTTCTATTTTTTTTTATTTCATATAAATTTTTAGTCAAATTGTAATAAAGTAATTTGATACCAACTTCGATTTTTTTGGATTTTGATGAATTTTTTTGTTGGAGGAGCTAAATTTGAGTGAATTTACATGAAATTTAATTTTATTTTTTTGGATTTTATATAAATTTTAAGTTAAATTGTAATAAAGGAATTTGAACCAACTTCGATTTTTTTGGATTTTGATGAATGTTTTTGTAGGAGGAGCTAAATTTGATTGAATTTAGATGAAATTTACTTTCATTTTTTTGGATTTTATATAAATTTTTAGTCAAATTGTAATAAAGTACATTGAAACCAACTTCGATTTTTTTGGATTTTGATGAATTTTTTTGTTGGAGGAGCTAAATTTGAGTGAGTTTAGATGAAATTTACTTTTATTTTTTTGGATTTTATATAAATTTTTAGTCAAATAGTAATAAAGGAATTTGAACCAACTTCGATTTTTTTGGATTTTGATGATTTTGGTTGTTGGAGGAGTTTAATTTGAGTAAATCTAGATGAAATTAACACCTACTTTTTTGGATTTTATATAAATTTTTAGTCAAATTGTAATAAGGGAATTTGAAACCAACTTCGATTTTTTTGGATTTTGATGAATTTTTTTGTTGGAGTGTTGTAACCCAACCAACGCCTAAGGGCAACGACACCGCATACATACCGATTGCCGCAACCGAACAGCCGAAAACCGGCACAGCCGCGTAAGGACTCTCGGAAGCGCATCGAGAACCGTCAGCACATGGCGAAACACCCAAAGCGGGTCAAAGATGGAGACCCCGATGGTCCCCACTTCACCCCGATTAGAGTATAAGAACAATGTACAAGCCACGAGTGGCTCTCTCTTGTAATCAGAACACCGACGTTACAGTACGCGTTACCTGTCACCCAGATCGGGACAGAATAAACCTTGTTTAAACCTTGCGGTGAGTTCCAACTCTTTAACCTGCCACGATCCCCTACCCTTCGGATTCCCTCCGAATCTTCCTGCCACGGCACTTCTACCCGAGTCTTCGGAGCCCGTGGACAGCAACTGCGAAGGACGCCCGGAGCCCCTCTGAGATTCGTTACCAGAATCTCGGCCTCAGGCGCCTTAGCACAACAAACTTGGTGGCAGCGGTGGGATCAGGCTAACGTGAGGAACAAACCTGCCCGACGAGATCAACAGGACCTAGCGGAGACAACGACCAAATCAACAACAGAGCAACCCACTACGCAGTACGGACGGACACCCACAGAGGACGCCGCCGAGAAAATCTGCTAGTGACACCGAGACGAGCGATGCATCACCTGCTTCTTGTGCTGTAAGTGCGAAATACCACTACCAGCGAAACCAGGCCACACGCCACCGTTCTCATGCGCCGTGCAAATTCCTTAGATGCAGATATCGAGCGTAATTTAGAATTAACCGAGCGAAAAGAAATCCTTTCGCCTGGAGCCATCCGCCGAAGTGTTCCGCGTAGATTCGTTAAGGTCCGTACGAAACCCTCCACTGAACCGCTTTTCGACGCGACATTCGAAACTTTCCGGGAAATCGGGGAGTGTACGCGACTTGCTTTAGACGTAGAAACTAGCGAAGGACAGAGCGTTCCGACCGTAGTACCAATCGCGTCAAGTCACGCCGGACACCTAACCGCCAGGAGGCTATACCCATACACCGAGTTAGATTATAGTTTAATCTCGGGCGGAGAACAAGCTCCCAATAACATTATGTCGACCACCCCTTCGGCGTCCACAAGCGGAAACGCCGGACAGAGTTCCGTAGGCCTCGAAAGCCGACTAGCAAACCTAGAACGACTACTCGAGGGGGTGACCACTTCTTTAGCTAGCGTTACTGACGGAGTAATAACTCTGAATGATAGGATGGGAGCCATAGAGGCAAGGGAAGGTCCACTACAGGACTCGATAGATCGCGAAATAGAAAGGCTAAGGGAAACAATGAACTCTACGCACGCCACCCCCGGCCCCTCAGGTAGGAACACGGTCCACTTCAATACCGCCCACGAGACTAGAGAGGAACCGAGGCGCGCCAGTTTATTCGTTCCCCCAAATTTCGAGTTAGACGACCCCAACTCCATACCAGAACGAACGGTCACCCGAGAAATATTCCACGTAGTAAAAGCTTTACCCCTGTTCAACGGGAAGGACCCCTCGGAACTACCTGGGTTCCTAACCGCTTGCAAGTACGTATATAACTCATGCCGGACAGCGGAAGAAAAAGCCCAAATGCTACAAGGAATAATCTCTATGCGGGTTGGAGGCGACGCCTTAGAGGAAGTACAAACGCGTCAAATACTATCCATGCAAAACTTAGAGGACGCGTTAACTTCGGTCTATAAACCCCCTCGAATAGCCTCAACCGTACAAAGGGAACTGCTACATAGCAGACAGGGCCCCAATGAAACCGCACATCAATACGGAAACCGTGTATCAAAATTGCTAAGAGAACTGATCGCGACCGGGATCGATGATAAGGATAGTTTGCTTGAAAGACACGCGAGCGTAAAAATATTCAAAAGACAAACATTGACGATATTCGAGGACGGACTTCGCAACGACCTAAAAGTTTTAGTAAAAGCCCGGGGACCCGCCGACTTACAAGAAGCCATCGCGATAGCAATAGATCAAGAGCGGTCAATCACGAAACGATCAGCGTCACGGGGGACAAACTACTCTTCGCAGGATAAAAATAAGAAAGCATCTCGCTACTGCAATGATTGTAGACGTACGGGACACGACACTAAAGAATGTTGGAAAAACAAAGATAAAGATAAGCCAAACGGGAAAAAATTTTTTTCGGAAAACAATCGGCGAATACAAGCGGTAACAGCCAAGGGGAAAATCGAAAAATCAACAGGAAATAAAACAGGAAACCAGAGACCGACCTCAGATGGGAAACGACAGTCACGGCCTAGAAGCGCCGACAGTGCACATTCCTCGCAAGGCAGCCGCGATAGCTCATGGTCACCGGAACGCGATCCACCTACTCAAGAATCTGCAAAAACCTATCGCATGATCAAAATAGGATCCCTCTCCAAGAGTGGACACACATCAGATAGTATAGAAGTAGAAATAGAGGATAGTAAAAATAAGCATACATTAATGCTAATAGATAGCGGGGCAGAAGTATCTCTGATCGCTAAAAGAACTCTCCCCGACAAAGTAATAATGAAACAAAGCGATGTCCACCTTATTACATTCTCAGGGGAAAAAACAGAAACATTAGGGAAAATAGAAGCCACATTCAATATAAACGGGAAAAAGGTAATACATCCCTTGTACGTAATAGAAGGAAATACCTTAAGAGACGCAGACGGGTTACTGGGAGTAGACTTTCTTAAAGAAAACGGAATAACCATAAGCTACCCCAAGCACAGCGTATTAGTAGATGAAAAACCATGGAAGATCCTAAACAAAAGCACAAAAATAACTATACCCGCACGCGCACAACAGCTAGTCATGATTCCCACGGACAGCGTTCAGGACGGGATAATAGAAAAACAACAGTTAGCGGAAGGCGTACATTTAGGAGAAGGGCTAACAAGACCCAAAAACGGGAAATGCGTAGCCTGTATTGTAAATACAACTACGAAAGCAAAAACAGTAATCATGCCGCGAGTCCAGCTAAGTGAGATACCGGAGAACGAAATAATTCAATACAGCGATAGCGCCGCAGCCGTTCGGGCGTTGACCGCGAGAGAATCGCTGACAGCGCGCATCGCCCGAGTTTTAGATCAGGTAGATCGCAAGCACATGAACAAAGAAGAAAAGGAAGCGATTAACGAAATATGCAAAGAATACCATGACACGTTCCATCTACCGGGTGATCAACTAACAAAGGCCACCGTAACCGGCCACCGAATCCCTATAAAACGCGACACGGCACCCTGCAACGTCAAGCCATACAGATTACCTGAAGTTCACAAGCGGGAAGTGCAAAAACAAGTGGAACAGATGCTACAGGACGATATCATCCGTCACAGCGCCAGTCCATGGAACGCACCATTACTGGTGGTACCTAAAAAACCCGACGACGAGGGTAAAAAGAGATATCGCGTAGTAATCGACTATAGGAAACTTAACGACATCACTATAGGCGATTCATTCCCACTACCCAACATCACAGACATACTAGACCAACTAGGGAAAGCGCAATACTTCACAACACTCGATTTGGCGTCCGGATACCACCAGATTCCGATGAACGAACGCGATAAATGTAAGACCGCGTTTTCAACCCCACAGGGTCATTTCGAATTCAATCGCATGCCCTTCGGATTAAAAAACGCACCCGCAACGTTCCAGCGAGCGATGAACGCTGCGCTGATCGGACTACAAGGAATAGACTGTTTCGTCTACCTCGACGACATAGTCATCTACGGAGCCAGCCTAAAGGAACACAATATGCGTCTGCGGAAAATTCTTGACACCCTTCGCAAAAATAACTTAAAACTACAACCGGAAAAATGCGCATTTTTGCGCAAAGAGGTAGGATTCCTGGGCCATATAATTACCCCGGAAGGGATCAAACCAAACCCCGAGAAAACTAAAGCTGTAAGAGAATTCCCCGCTCCAACAAAACTAAAAGAATTGCAAGCATTCTTAGGGTTAGCAGGATATTATCGTAGATTCATTCCGGAATATTCAAAAATAGCTAAACCCTTGTCGAGCATTACGAGCAGTAAGGTCGAATTTACATGGACAGCCGAGCAACAAAACGCTTTTGAGACACTGAAGGAGGCCCTGACCACGGCACCCTTGTTAATCTATCCGGATTTCACAAAAGAATTTATAGTAACAACCGACGCATCCGACGTAGCACTAGGCGCAATACTGTCGCAAGGGAAAATAGGCGAAGATAAACCAATTGCATACGCAAGCCGGGTACTAAATAAAGCCGAAAGAAATTATAGCACGACGGAAAAAGAATTACTAGCCGTAGTCTGGGCAGTTAAACACTTCCGGCCGTACGTCTACGGTACCCCATTTAAGATAGTAACAGACCATAAGGCACTGATATGGCTATTTAGGGTACAGGACCCAGGATCCAGACTAATTAGATGGAAAATTCTATTAGCCGAGTATGACTACGAAATCATACATAAGTCAGGAAAGAAAAACACAAATGCGGGCGCACTAAGCAGGAATGTACACACACTGCAAAACGGCAGAAAAGAAACACAGCCAACCGAGGTCACCGACGAGGAAGCGAAACAGCAAATCCTTCACGAATACCACTGCACCCCCCTAGGAGGACATCAAGGCGTCCAGAGAACAACGAAGAGAATAAAACAAAAATACAGATGGCCAGGGATGAATAAAGACATCCAGAATTACATACAAAAATGTAGTCTCTGTCAGAAAAACAAAATAGGTCGAAAAAATAGGGCACCAATGGAGATCACCGACACACCGAAAAACCCCTTGGAAAAGGTAGCATTAGATATAGTAGGGCCTCTGCCGGAAAGCAACCAAGGAAACATCTACATACTAACCTTCCAAGACCTTCTGACGAAATTTAGTAAGGCGATCCCTCTACCAAACCAAGAAGCAGGAACAATAGCGGAAGCAGTAGTTGAAAGAATCATTTGCGAATATGGTATACCCGAAAAAATACTAACGGACCAGGGGGCAAACTTCCTCAGCGAGATGTTTAAAAATATATGTAAGTTATTCCGAATAACAAAACTACAAACAACTGCATATCACCCACAATCCAATGGAGCACTAGAAAGATCACATAGAACCCTAGTAGAATACTTACGACACTACATAGACAGAGACCAGGCAGACTGGGACAAGTGGCTACCTTATGCAATGTTTACATACAATACAACCCCCCATACAGCGACAGGTTTTACGCCCTACGAATTAATGTATGGAAGAACGGCGTTACTACCGACCGCGTTAAAAACCCTGCCTAGACAGACATACAACTACGAAGACTATGCGCAGGAAGCAAGAGAACGAATAAGAATAACAAACGAAACAGCGAGAGAAAAACTTCAAAACGCAAAAATAAAATCAAAAGAAGCATACGACACAAAAACGCGCGAAATAAAATATAAAGTAGGCGACAAAGTATGGCTCTACGACGAATCCGTACGTAGGGGAAGATCGAAAAAGCTAGATAATAAATGGATAGGCCCCTACACAATAATAGAAAAAAACTCTGAAGTAAACGTAGCAATAAAAAAGGGAAAGAAAACCTTATACACGCATACGAATAGGCTTAAACATTTCATAGAATAGGCAACGGAACTGCCTCAAAAAAAAAAAAACAACCAATAACTAAAAACTATAAACAGAAATAAGTCGTGGATACATGGAAGGAAATAACTGGGAAAACACGTCGAATAGGTAAAATAATAGTATATTTAAAAAAAGAGGCCATTACACTAGGAGGAAGGCGCCTCACGCATCATTTTGACCCCAATCCTCTTCCTACAAAAAAAAAGAAGAAGGGGAACATTAGATGACAAACGGAAAACAAAAGGAGCAACAAAAGGTCACAAAAAAAAAAAAAATGCTTACCTCCTCATGCATGCATGACAACCCAAACAACCTCCTCAAGGCAAAAGTGTCGCTAGAAAGAGCCCACGAAGGATACCCTTCCTCCCACAGGGTGTTCAAAAAACTGCGGTGCAGAGCCCGCTCCAATCGGATAGAACGCATCTCACCAATAGAGATATACCCGCGAATACGACGCTCGGCATACATCTAACAATAATAATAGGACGATGACAGCCAACAAACGGAAAAAAAATAATAAAAAACCTTCAGGTAAAAGCAAGAGTACTTACGGCACGAAGATCCTCCGAATACATGGCGGGTTAAAACACAAAACGAGATCAAAGAAACGATTAAAGTAAAATTCGCGACAGGGCCAGAATATATAGCAAGCGTGAACTAGGCAAAACAGGAGGGGATAGAACCCGACTTTATTGTTTCAGGAGTAGCGTAATGGTGGGGAGCCTAATCGAAGCGGCGCCGACTGGCGGCCAGGCCTTGTATACGATATCACCGATCAAGCATAAAGCAGGTATCCACTTTATGCACCTTGGGAAACTCCACATGGTAACGAATTCGTGGAAGATCGTGACCCACCTGAAAACGGACACCCTCCTTGAAAGAAACCAACAAATAACTTCCTATGTAAACGAGATACAACGCCGATGCGAAAGAGAAATCGTGATACAACCAACGTGCGGACACCGGCTAAGCGCATTACTTAGAAGAGCAGGGAAATTGTGTAAAAGAATAGAGCACGTAGTAGAAATGCCTACGTATGTGCCAGATAAGCGTCGGGGATTAATCAACGGAATAGGGTCCTTAGCAAAAACCATATTCGGGACTATGGACGCCGACGACGCCGAACGGATTAACAATCACCTATCGCAATTAAACGGAACACAAAAAACATTGATGTCCGCTATGAAAACACAAATTCAAATAACAAACAATACACTACATCATTTACACAACGCGGAAAAAACGATAAAACAAAACGAAGAAATACTAGCAAGACAAACGAGACTGCTACAGACGCGAATAGAAACAGCACTGATACAACAAACACAAAGAGCCGACTTAGGAGACCATTTCAACACGTTAAACGACCTACTGACTGACCTGACTCAAGACGTAGACGACGTGTTGCAATACTACACCGGCCTAAAAGGAGGCGTGATCAACACAAACGTACTATCGAGCGCACAAATTACAAAATTGTTACAAATCGCCGTACAACACCTCCCGGACGGACTCACGTTTCCTATAGCGCCGAAACTAGAAAACGCCAACGTAATCGAAAAGCTGTCATCGATTACAGCGTATTTCGATAAGACCACCTTAATAGCAGTAATAACCGTCCCCTTAATTTCTTCACAAACATTCACAGTGATCGAGGCAAATCCGGCCCCGATCCACTTGCACGACAGCACATACGCGTTATTAGTCATAAGAACGCCAATACTCGTCATCGACGCGAGCAGCAATCAATATGTACTTACAAATCAAGAAGAATTGAAGGGATGTAAACAAATAGCCGCAGAATATTATTGCGAACGACCAATGATCGCACACAGCGTGAATGACGACCTCGAGTGCGAAGCAAGCCTGTGGCTGCAACCCTCGGACCAATTCCCAAAAAATTGCGAAATAAAAAACATAGCGGCAAACCACACGATGTGGATAGGCACCTCGCGCGCGGACACATGGATATTCGCGGCGCACCAACCCGAGACACTAACTATTCAATGTAACGAGCGACAACCTGAACACACCGACATAGATAAGACAGGAATTCTTAGGATTACGGGAAATTGTGACATCCGAAGTAAAGACGTAGTAATAAAAAAGCAGAAAACAGCATATAGTCAGGACTTCGAAATGTCAACAGCCCCGCGATACGATATCACAACGGGAATAAATAAAACACAAAAGGGCGAACCTACACACCCCCTTACACGTTTCCAGTTAGATAAACTATTAAAAAACCCAGCCGAATTCTCAGCGCTGTATACTCAACTCAACCAAGCAAAAAGCGATCTAACTAATAGCGATTACCAACCGGGATTAACGACCTGGCAAATTGTACATCCGACAACGACAACTACGGTGCTAATAATACTTATTGTACTCGTCATATACCTGTTAAGACGCGACTACCAACTACGCCGAAAAATGCAAATACCAAAAACCGTAGAAAAACGAAGGCCGAAACGTTCGGCATCCAACCCTAACGTAGGAAACACTCGCGAATCCGCCGCAAGCAGCGACTACACCGAGATCAGGACGTTCTAGGATACCGGGAAATTGTATGAATAAAATTCCCCTAAGCATCCTTTCCTTAAGGGGGGAGGGATGTTGTAACCCAACCAACGCCTAAGGGCAACGACACCGCGTACATACCGATTGCCGCAACCGAACAGCCGAAAACCGGCACAGCCGCGTAAGGACTCTCGGAAGCGCATCGAGAACCGTCAGCACATGGCGAAACACCCAAAGCGGGTCAAAGATGGAGACCCCGATGGTCCCCACTTCACCCCGATTAGAGTATAAGAACAATGTACAAGCCACGAGTGGCTCTCTCTTGTAATCAGAACACCGACGTTACAGTACGCGTTACCTGTCACCCAGATCGGGACAGAATAAACCTTGTTTAAACCTTGCGGTGAGTTCCAACTCTTTAACCTGCCACGATCCCCTACCCTTCGGATTCCCACCGAATCTTCCTGCCACGGCACTTCTACCCGAGTCTTCGGAGCCCGTGGACAGCAACTGCGAAGGACGCCCGGAGCCCCTCTGAGATTCGTTACCAGAATCTCGGCCTCAGGCGCCTTAGCACAACAGGAGGAGCTAAATTTGTGTGAATTTAGATGAAATTAACTTTCATTTTTTGGATTTTATATAAATTTTTAGTCAAATTGTAATAAAGTACATTGAATCCAACTACGATTTTTTTGGATTTTGATGAATTTTTTTGTTGGAGGTGCTAAATTTGAGTGAATTTACATGAAATTTACTTTTATTTTTTTGGATTTTATATAAATTTTTAGTCAAATTGTAATAAAGGAATTTGAACCAACTTCGATTTTTTTGAATTTTGATGAATTTTTTTGTTGGAGGAGCTAAATTTGAGTGAATTTAGATGAAATTTACTTTTATTTTTTGGATTTTATATAAATTTTTAGTCAAATTGTAATAAAGTAATTTGAAACCAACTTCGATTTTTTTGGATTTTGATGAATTTTTTGTTGGAGTAGCTAAATTTGAGTGAGTTTAGATGAAATTTACTTTTATTTTTTTGGATTTTATATAAATTTTTAGTCAAATTGTAATAAAGCAATTTGAACCAACTTCGATTTTTTTGGATTTTGATGATTATGGTTGTTCGAGGAGTTAAATTTGAGTAAATCTAGATGAAATTAACACCTACTTTTTTTGGATTTTATATAAATTTTTAGTCAAATTGTAATAAAGGAATTTGAACCAACTTCGATTTTTTTGGATTTTGATGATTTTGGTTGTTGGAGGAGTTAAATTTGAGTAAATTTAGATGAAATTAACACCTTATTTTTGGATTTTATATAAATTTTTAGTCAAATTGTAATAAAGGAATTTGAACCAACTTCGATTTTTTTGGATTTTGATGATTATGGTTGTTCGAGGAGTTAAATTTGAGTAAATCTAGATGAAATTAACACCTTTTTTTTTGGATTTTATATAAATTTTTAGTCAAATTGTAATAAAGGAATTTGAAACCAACTTCGATTTTTTTGGATTTTGATGAATTTTTTTGTTGGAGGAGCTAAATTTGAGTGAGTTTAGATGAAATTTACTTTTATTTTTTTGGATTTTATATAAATTTTTAGTCAAATAGTAATAAAGGAATTTGAACCAACTTCGATTTTTTTGGATTTTGATGATTTTGGTTGTTGGAGGAGTTAAATTTGAGTAAATCTAGATGAAATCAACACCTACTTTTTTGGATTTTATATAAATTTTTAGTCAAATTGTAATAAGGGAATTTGAAACCAACTTCGATTTTTTTGGATTTTGATGAATTTTTTTGTTGGAGGAGCTAAATTTGTGTGAATTTAGATGAAATTTACTTTCATTTTTTGGATTTTATATAAATTTTTAGTCAAATTGTAATAAAGTACATTGAATCCAACTACGATTTTTTTGGATTTTGATGAATTTTTTTGTTGGAGGTGCTAAATGTGAGTGAATTTACATGAAATTTACTTTTATTTTTTTGGATTTTATATAAATTTTTAGTCAAATTGTAATAAAGGTATTTGAACCAACTTCGCTTTTTTTGGATTTTGATGAGTTTTTTTGTTGGAGGAGCTAAATTTGAGTGAATTTAGATGAAATTTACTTTTATTTTTTTGGATTTTATATAAATTTTTAGTCAAATTGTAATAAAGGAATTTGAACCAACTTCGATTTTTTTGGATTTTGATGAGTTTTTCTGTTGGAGGAGTTAAATTTTAGTGAATTTAGATGAAATTCACTTCTATTTTTTTTTATTTCATATAAATTTTTAGTCAAATTGTAATAAAGTAATTTGATACCAACTACGATTTTTTTGGATTTTGATGAATTTTTTTGTTGGAGGTGCTAAATGTGAGTGAATTTACATGAAATTTACTTTTATTTTTTTGGATTTTATATAAATTTTTAGTCAAATTGTAATAAAGGTATTTGAACCAACTTCGCTTTTTTTGAATTTTGATGAATTTTTTTGTTGGAGGAGCTAAATTTGAGTGAATTTAGATGAAATTTACTTTTATTTTTTTGGATTTTATATAAATTTTTAGTCAAATTGTAATAAAGGAATTTGAACCAACTTCGATTTTTTTGGATTTTGATGATTATGGTTGTTCGAGGAGTTAAATTTGAGTAAATCTAGATGAAATTAACACCTATTTTTTTGGATTTTATATAAATTTTTAGTCAAATTGTAATAAAGGAATTTGAAACCAACTTCGATTTTTTTGGATTTTGATGAATTTTTTTGTTGGAGGAGCTAAATTTGAGTGAGTTCAGATGAAATTTACTTTTATTTTTTTGGATTTTATATAAATTTTTAGTCAAATAGTAATAAAGGAATTTGAACCAACTTCGATTTTTTTGGATTTTGATGATTTTGGTTGTTGGAGGAGTTAAATTTGAGTAAATCTAGATGAAATTAACACCTACTTTTTTGGATTTTATATAAATTTTTAGTCAAATTGTAATAAGGGAATTTGAAACCAACTTCGATTTTTTTGGATTTTGATGAATTTTTTTGTTGGAGGAGCTAAATTTGTGTGAATTTAGATGAAATTTACTTTCATTTTTTGGATTTTATATAAATTTTTAGTCAAATTGTAATAAAGTACATTGAATCCAACTACGATTTTTTTGGATTTTGATGATTATGGTTGTTCGAGGAGTTAAATTTGAGTAAATCTAGATGAAATTAACACCTATTTTTTTGGATTTTATATAAATTTTTAGTCAAATTGTAATAAAGGAATTTGAACCAACTTCGATTTTTTTGGATTTTGATGAATTTTTTTGTTGGAGGAGCTAAATTTGAGTGAGTTTAGATGAAATTTACTTTTATTTTTTTGGATTTTATATAAATTTTTAGTCAAATTGTAATAAAGGAATTTGAACCAAATTCGATTTTTTTGGATTTTGATGATTTTGGTTGTTGGAGGAGTTAAATTTGAGTAAATCTAGAAGAAATTAACTCCTATTTTTTTGGATTTTATATAAATTTTTAGTCAAATTGTAATAAAGTAATTTGAAACCAACTTCGATTTTTTTGGATTTTGATGAATTTTTTTGTTGGAGGAGCTAAATTTGAGTGAGTTTAGATGAAATTTACTTTCATTTTTTTGGATTTTATATAAATTTTTAGTCAAATTGTAATAAAGGAATTTGAACCAACTTCGATTTTTTTGGATTTTGATGATTTTGGTTGTTGGAGGAGTTAAATTTGAGTAAATCTAGATGAAATTAACACCTATTTTTTTGGATTTTATATAAATTTTTAGTCAAATTGTAATAAAGGAATTTGAAACCAACTTCGATTTTTTTGGATTTTGATGAATTTTTTTGTTGGAGGAGCTAAATTTGAGTGAGTTTAGATGAAATTTACTTTTATTTTTTTGGATTTTATATAAATTTTTAGTCAAATAGTAATAAAGGAATTTGAACCAACTTCGATTTTTTTGGATTTTGATGATTTTGGTTGTTGGAGGAGTTAAATTTGAGTAAATCTAGATGAAATTAACACCCACTTTTTTGGATTTTATATAAATTTTTAGTCAAATTGTAATAAGGGAATTTGAAACCAACTTCGATTTTTTTGGATTTTGATGAATTTTTTTGTTGGAGGAGCTAAATTTGTGTGAATTTAGATGAAATTTACTTTCATTTTTTGGATTTTATATAAATTTTTAGTCAAATTGTAATAAAGTACATTGAATCCAACTACGATTTTTTTGGATTTTGATGATTATGGTTGTTCGAGGAGTTAAATTTGAGTAAATCTAGATGAAATTAACACCTATTTTTTTGGATTTTATATAAATTTTTAGTCAAATTGTAATAAAGGAATTTGAAACCAACTTCGATTTTTTTGGATGTTGATGAATTTTTTTGTTGGAGGAGCTAAATTTGAGTGAGTTTAGATGAAATTTACTTTTATTTTTTTTGGATTTTATATAAATTTTTAGTCAAATAGTAATAAAGGAATTTGAACCAACTTCGATTTTTTTGGATTTTGATGATTTTGGTTGTTGGAGGAGTTAAATTTGAGTAAATCTAGATGAAATTAACACCTACTTTTTTGGATTTTATATAAATTTTTAGTCAAATTGTAATAAGGGAATTTGAAACCAACTTCGATTTTTTTGGATTTTGATGAATTTTTTTGTAGGAGGAGCTAAATTTGTGTGAATTTAGATGAAATTTACTTTCATTTTTTGGATTTTATATAAATTTTTAGTCAAATTGTAATAAAGTACATTGAATCCAACTATGATTTTTTGGGATTTTGATGAATTTTTTTGTTGGAGGTGCTAAATTTGAGTAAATTTAGATGAAATTAACACCTTATTTTTGGATTTTATATAAATTTTTAGTCAAATTGTAAAAAAGGGATTTGAAACAACTTCGATTTTTTTGGATTTTGATGAATGTTTTTGTAGGAGGAGCTAAATTTGATTGAATTTAGATGAAATTTACTTTCATTTTTTTGGATTTTATATAAATTTTTAGTCAAATTGTAATAAAGTACATTGAAAACAAACTTTGATTTTTTTGGATTTTGATGAATTTTTTTGTTGGAGGAGCTAAATTTGAGTGAATTTAGATGAAATTTACTTTTATTCTTTTGGATTTTATATAAATTTTTAGTCTAATTGTAATAAAGGAATTTGAACCAATTTCGATTTTTTTGGATTTTGATGAGTTTTTTTGTTGGAGGAGTTAAATTTGAGTGAATTTAGTAGAAATCTATTTCTATTTTTTTTATTTCATATAAATTTTTAGTCAAACTGTAATAAAGTACTTTGAAACCAACTTCGATTTTTTTTAATTTGGATGAATTTTTTTGTTGGAGGAGCTAAATTTGAGTGAATTTAAATGAAATTTACTTTTATTTTTTTGGATTTTATATAAATTTTTAGTCGAATAGTAATAAAGAAATTTGAACCAACTTCGTTTTTTTTGGATTTTGATGAGTTTTTTTGTTGGAGGAGTTAAATTTGAGTGAATTTAGAAGAAATTTACTTCTATTTTTTTTATTTCATATAAAT
Source organism: Andrena chrysosceles (assembly GCA_963855975.1). Classification (NCBI taxonomy): domain Eukaryota; kingdom Metazoa; phylum Arthropoda; class Insecta; order Hymenoptera; family Andrenidae; genus Andrena; species Andrena chrysosceles. The sequence continues at coordinate 333,902 of CAWLCU010000532.1, forward strand.
TTTTAGTCAAATAGTAATAAAGGAATTTGAACCAACTTCGATTTTTTTGGATTTTGATGATTTTGGTTGTTGGAGGAGTTAAATTTGATTGAATTTAGATGAAATTTACTTTCATTTTTTTGGATTTTAAATAAATTTTTAGTCAAATTGTAATAAAGTACATTGAAACCAACTTGGATTTTTTTGGATTTTGATGAATTTTTTTGTTGGAGGAGCTAAATTTGAGTGAATTTAGATGAAATTTACTTTTATTTTTTTGGATTTTATATAAATTTTTAGTCAAATTGTAATAAAGGAATTTGAACCAACTTCGATTTTTTTGGATTTTGTTAAATTTTTTGTTGGAGGAGCTAAATTTGAGTGAGTTTAGATGAAATTTACTTTTATTTTTTTGGATTTTATATAAATTTTTAGTCAAATAGTAATAAAGGAATTTGAACCAACTTCGATTTTTTTGGATTTTGATGATTTTGGTTGTTGGAGGAGTTAAATTTGAGTAAATTTAGATGAAATTAACACCTTATTTTTGGATTTTATATAAATTTTTAGTCAAATTGTAATAAAGGGATTTGAAACAACTTCGATTTTTTTGGATTTTGATGAATTTTTTTGTTGGAGGAGCTAAATTTGAGTGAATTTAGATGAAATTTACTTTTATTTTGTTGGATTTTATATAAATTTTTAGTCAAATTGTAATAAAGGAATTTGAACCAACTTCGATTTTTTTGGATTTTGATGAATTTTTTTGTTGGAGGAGCTAAATTTGAGTGAGTTTAGATGAAATTTACTTTTATTTTTTTGGATTTTATATAAATTTTTAGTCAAATAGTAATAAAGGAATTTGAACCAACTTCGATTTTTTTGGATTTTGATGATTTTGGTTGTTGGAGGAGTTAAATTTGAGTAAATTTAGATGAAATTAACACCTTATTTTTGGATTTTATATAAATTTTTAGTCAAATTGTAATAAAGGGATTTGAAACAACTTCGATTTTTTTGGATTTTGATGAATTGTTGGAGGAGCTAAATTTGAGTGAATTTAGATGAAATTTACTTTTATTTTGTTGGATTTTATATAAATTTTTAGTCAAATTGTAATAAAGGAATTTGAACCAACTTCGATTTTTTTGGATTTTGATGATTTTGGTTGTTGGAGGAGTTAAATTTGAGTAAATCTAGATGAAATTAACACCTATTTTTTTGGATTTTATATAAATTTTTAGTCAAATTGTAATAAAGTAATTTGAAACCAACTTCGATTTTTTTGGATTTTGATGAATTTTTTTGTTGGAGGAGCTAAATTTGAGTGAGTTTAGATGAAATTTACTTTTATTTTTTTGGATTTTATATAAATTTTTAGTCAAATTGTAATAAAGGAATTTGAAACCAACTTCGATTTTTTTGGATTTTGATGAATTTTTTTGTTGGAGGAGCTAAATTTGTGTGAATTTAGATGAAATTTACTTTCATTTTTTGTATTTTATATAAATTTTTAGTCAAATTGTAATAAAGTACATTGAAACCAACTACGATTTTTTGGATTTTGATGAATTTTTTTGTTGGAGGAGCTAAATTTGAGTGAATTTACATGAAATTTACTTTTATTTATTTGGATTTTATATAAATTTTTAGTCAAATTGTAATAAAGTACATTGAAACCAATTTCGATTTTTTTGGATTTTGATGAATTTTTTTGTTGGAGGAGCTAAATTTGAGTGAATTTAGATGAAATTTACTTTTATTTTTTTGGATTTTATATAAATTTTTAGTCAAATTGTAATAAAGGAATTTGAACCAACTTCGATTTTTTTGGATTTTGATGAGTTTTTTTGTTGGAGGAGTTAAATTTGAGTGAATTTAGATGAAATTCACTTCTATTTTTTTTATTTCATATAAATTTTTAGTCAAATTGTAATAAAGTAATTTGATACCAACTTCGATTTTTTTGGATTTTGATGAATTTTTTTGTTGGAGGAGCTAAATTTGAGTGAATTTACATGAAATTTAATTTTATTTTTTTGGATTTTATATAAATTTTAAGTTAAATTGTAATAAAGGAATTTGAACCAACTTCGATTTTTTTGGATTTTGATGAATGTTTTTGTAGGAGGAGCTAAATTTGATTGAATTTAGATGAAATTTACTTTCATTTTTTTGGATTTTATATAAATTTTTAGTCAAATTGTAATAAAGTACATTGAAACCAACTTCGATTTTTTTGGATTTTGATGAATTTTTTTGTTGGAGGAGCTAAATTTGAGTGAGTTTAGATGAAATTTACTTTTATTTTTTTGGATTTTATATAAATTTTTAGTCAAATAGTAATAAAGGAATTTGAACCAACTTCGATTTTTTTGGATTTTGATGATTTTGGTTGTTGGAGGAGTTTAATTTGAGTAAATCTAGATGAAATTAACACCTACTTTTTTGGATTTTATATAAATTTTTAGTCAAATTGTAATAAGGGAATTTGAAACCAACTTCGATTTTTTTGGATTTTGATGAATTTTTTTGTTGGAGTGTTGTAACCCAACCAACGCCTAAGGGCAACGACACCGCATACATACCGATTGCCGCAACCGAACAGCCGAAAACCGGCACAGCCGCGTAAGGACTCTCGGAAGCGCATCGAGAACCGTCAGCACATGGCGAAACACCCAAAGCGGGTCAAAGATGGAGACCCCGATGGTCCCCACTTCACCCCGATTAGAGTATAAGAACAATGTACAAGCCACGAGTGGCTCTCTCTTGTAATCAGAACACCGACGTTACAGTACGCGTTACCTGTCACCCAGATCGGGACAGAATAAACCTTGTTTAAACCTTGCGGTGAGTTCCAACTCTTTAACCTGCCACGATCCCCTACCCTTCGGATTCCCTCCGAATCTTCCTGCCACGGCACTTCTACCCGAGTCTTCGGAGCCCGTGGACAGCAACTGCGAAGGACGCCCGGAGCCCCTCTGAGATTCGTTACCAGAATCTCGGCCTCAGGCGCCTTAGCACAACAAACTTGGTGGCAGCGGTGGGATCAGGCTAACGTGAGGAACAAACCTGCCCGACGAGATCAACAGGACCTAGCGGAGACAACGACCAAATCAACAACAGAGCAACCCACTACGCAGTACGGACGGACACCCACAGAGGACGCCGCCGAGAAAATCTGCTAGTGACACCGAGACGAGCGATGCATCACCTGCTTCTTGTGCTGTAAGTGCGAAATACCACTACCAGCGAAACCAGGCCACACGCCACCGTTCTCATGCGCCGTGCAAATTCCTTAGATGCAGATATCGAGCGTAATTTAGAATTAACCGAGCGAAAAGAAATCCTTTCGCCTGGAGCCATCCGCCGAAGTGTTCCGCGTAGATTCGTTAAGGTCCGTACGAAACCCTCCACTGAACCGCTTTTCGACGCGACATTCGAAACTTTCCGGGAAATCGGGGAGTGTACGCGACTTGCTTTAGACGTAGAAACTAGCGAAGGACAGAGCGTTCCGACCGTAGTACCAATCGCGTCAAGTCACGCCGGACACCTAACCGCCAGGAGGCTATACCCATACACCGAGTTAGATTATAGTTTAATCTCGGGCGGAGAACAAGCTCCCAATAACATTATGTCGACCACCCCTTCGGCGTCCACAAGCGGAAACGCCGGACAGAGTTCCGTAGGCCTCGAAAGCCGACTAGCAAACCTAGAACGACTACTCGAGGGGGTGACCACTTCTTTAGCTAGCGTTACTGACGGAGTAATAACTCTGAATGATAGGATGGGAGCCATAGAGGCAAGGGAAGGTCCACTACAGGACTCGATAGATCGCGAAATAGAAAGGCTAAGGGAAACAATGAACTCTACGCACGCCACCCCCGGCCCCTCAGGTAGGAACACGGTCCACTTCAATACCGCCCACGAGACTAGAGAGGAACCGAGGCGCGCCAGTTTATTCGTTCCCCCAAATTTCGAGTTAGACGACCCCAACTCCATACCAGAACGAACGGTCACCCGAGAAATATTCCACGTAGTAAAAGCTTTACCCCTGTTCAACGGGAAGGACCCCTCGGAACTACCTGGGTTCCTAACCGCTTGCAAGTACGTATATAACTCATGCCGGACAGCGGAAGAAAAAGCCCAAATGCTACAAGGAATAATCTCTATGCGGGTTGGAGGCGACGCCTTAGAGGAAGTACAAACGCGTCAAATACTATCCATGCAAAACTTAGAGGACGCGTTAACTTCGGTCTATAAACCCCCTCGAATAGCCTCAACCGTACAAAGGGAACTGCTACATAGCAGACAGGGCCCCAATGAAACCGCACATCAATACGGAAACCGTGTATCAAAATTGCTAAGAGAACTGATCGCGACCGGGATCGATGATAAGGATAGTTTGCTTGAAAGACACGCGAGCGTAAAAATATTCAAAAGACAAACATTGACGATATTCGAGGACGGACTTCGCAACGACCTAAAAGTTTTAGTAAAAGCCCGGGGACCCGCCGACTTACAAGAAGCCATCGCGATAGCAATAGATCAAGAGCGGTCAATCACGAAACGATCAGCGTCACGGGGGACAAACTACTCTTCGCAGGATAAAAATAAGAAAGCATCTCGCTACTGCAATGATTGTAGACGTACGGGACACGACACTAAAGAATGTTGGAAAAACAAAGATAAAGATAAGCCAAACGGGAAAAAATTTTTTTCGGAAAACAATCGGCGAATACAAGCGGTAACAGCCAAGGGGAAAATCGAAAAATCAACAGGAAATAAAACAGGAAACCAGAGACCGACCTCAGATGGGAAACGACAGTCACGGCCTAGAAGCGCCGACAGTGCACATTCCTCGCAAGGCAGCCGCGATAGCTCATGGTCACCGGAACGCGATCCACCTACTCAAGAATCTGCAAAAACCTATCGCATGATCAAAATAGGATCCCTCTCCAAGAGTGGACACACATCAGATAGTATAGAAGTAGAAATAGAGGATAGTAAAAATAAGCATACATTAATGCTAATAGATAGCGGGGCAGAAGTATCTCTGATCGCTAAAAGAACTCTCCCCGACAAAGTAATAATGAAACAAAGCGATGTCCACCTTATTACATTCTCAGGGGAAAAAACAGAAACATTAGGGAAAATAGAAGCCACATTCAATATAAACGGGAAAAAGGTAATACATCCCTTGTACGTAATAGAAGGAAATACCTTAAGAGACGCAGACGGGTTACTGGGAGTAGACTTTCTTAAAGAAAACGGAATAACCATAAGCTACCCCAAGCACAGCGTATTAGTAGATGAAAAACCATGGAAGATCCTAAACAAAAGCACAAAAATAACTATACCCGCACGCGCACAACAGCTAGTCATGATTCCCACGGACAGCGTTCAGGACGGGATAATAGAAAAACAACAGTTAGCGGAAGGCGTACATTTAGGAGAAGGGCTAACAAGACCCAAAAACGGGAAATGCGTAGCCTGTATTGTAAATACAACTACGAAAGCAAAAACAGTAATCATGCCGCGAGTCCAGCTAAGTGAGATACCGGAGAACGAAATAATTCAATACAGCGATAGCGCCGCAGCCGTTCGGGCGTTGACCGCGAGAGAATCGCTGACAGCGCGCATCGCCCGAGTTTTAGATCAGGTAGATCGCAAGCACATGAACAAAGAAGAAAAGGAAGCGATTAACGAAATATGCAAAGAATACCATGACACGTTCCATCTACCGGGTGATCAACTAACAAAGGCCACCGTAACCGGCCACCGAATCCCTATAAAACGCGACACGGCACCCTGCAACGTCAAGCCATACAGATTACCTGAAGTTCACAAGCGGGAAGTGCAAAAACAAGTGGAACAGATGCTACAGGACGATATCATCCGTCACAGCGCCAGTCCATGGAACGCACCATTACTGGTGGTACCTAAAAAACCCGACGACGAGGGTAAAAAGAGATATCGCGTAGTAATCGACTATAGGAAACTTAACGACATCACTATAGGCGATTCATTCCCACTACCCAACATCACAGACATACTAGACCAACTAGGGAAAGCGCAATACTTCACAACACTCGATTTGGCGTCCGGATACCACCAGATTCCGATGAACGAACGCGATAAATGTAAGACCGCGTTTTCAACCCCACAGGGTCATTTCGAATTCAATCGCATGCCCTTCGGATTAAAAAACGCACCCGCAACGTTCCAGCGAGCGATGAACGCTGCGCTGATCGGACTACAAGGAATAGACTGTTTCGTCTACCTCGACGACATAGTCATCTACGGAGCCAGCCTAAAGGAACACAATATGCGTCTGCGGAAAATTCTTGACACCCTTCGCAAAAATAACTTAAAACTACAACCGGAAAAATGCGCATTTTTGCGCAAAGAGGTAGGATTCCTGGGCCATATAATTACCCCGGAAGGGATCAAACCAAACCCCGAGAAAACTAAAGCTGTAAGAGAATTCCCCGCTCCAACAAAACTAAAAGAATTGCAAGCATTCTTAGGGTTAGCAGGATATTATCGTAGATTCATTCCGGAATATTCAAAAATAGCTAAACCCTTGTCGAGCATTACGAGCAGTAAGGTCGAATTTACATGGACAGCCGAGCAACAAAACGCTTTTGAGACACTGAAGGAGGCCCTGACCACGGCACCCTTGTTAATCTATCCGGATTTCACAAAAGAATTTATAGTAACAACCGACGCATCCGACGTAGCACTAGGCGCAATACTGTCGCAAGGGAAAATAGGCGAAGATAAACCAATTGCATACGCAAGCCGGGTACTAAATAAAGCCGAAAGAAATTATAGCACGACGGAAAAAGAATTACTAGCCGTAGTCTGGGCAGTTAAACACTTCCGGCCGTACGTCTACGGTACCCCATTTAAGATAGTAACAGACCATAAGGCACTGATATGGCTATTTAGGGTACAGGACCCAGGATCCAGACTAATTAGATGGAAAATTCTATTAGCCGAGTATGACTACGAAATCATACATAAGTCAGGAAAGAAAAACACAAATGCGGGCGCACTAAGCAGGAATGTACACACACTGCAAAACGGCAGAAAAGAAACACAGCCAACCGAGGTCACCGACGAGGAAGCGAAACAGCAAATCCTTCACGAATACCACTGCACCCCCCTAGGAGGACATCAAGGCGTCCAGAGAACAACGAAGAGAATAAAACAAAAATACAGATGGCCAGGGATGAATAAAGACATCCAGAATTACATACAAAAATGTAGTCTCTGTCAGAAAAACAAAATAGGTCGAAAAAATAGGGCACCAATGGAGATCACCGACACACCGAAAAACCCCTTGGAAAAGGTAGCATTAGATATAGTAGGGCCTCTGCCGGAAAGCAACCAAGGAAACATCTACATACTAACCTTCCAAGACCTTCTGACGAAATTTAGTAAGGCGATCCCTCTACCAAACCAAGAAGCAGGAACAATAGCGGAAGCAGTAGTTGAAAGAATCATTTGCGAATATGGTATACCCGAAAAAATACTAACGGACCAGGGGGCAAACTTCCTCAGCGAGATGTTTAAAAATATATGTAAGTTATTCCGAATAACAAAACTACAAACAACTGCATATCACCCACAATCCAATGGAGCACTAGAAAGATCACATAGAACCCTAGTAGAATACTTACGACACTACATAGACAGAGACCAGGCAGACTGGGACAAGTGGCTACCTTATGCAATGTTTACATACAATACAACCCCCCATACAGCGACAGGTTTTACGCCCTACGAATTAATGTATGGAAGAACGGCGTTACTACCGACCGCGTTAAAAACCCTGCCTAGACAGACATACAACTACGAAGACTATGCGCAGGAAGCAAGAGAACGAATAAGAATAACAAACGAAACAGCGAGAGAAAAACTTCAAAACGCAAAAATAAAATCAAAAGAAGCATACGACACAAAAACGCGCGAAATAAAATATAAAGTAGGCGACAAAGTATGGCTCTACGACGAATCCGTACGTAGGGGAAGATCGAAAAAGCTAGATAATAAATGGATAGGCCCCTACACAATAATAGAAAAAAACTCTGAAGTAAACGTAGCAATAAAAAAGGGAAAGAAAACCTTATACACGCATACGAATAGGCTTAAACATTTCATAGAATAGGCAACGGAACTGCCTCAAAAAAAAAAAAAACAACCAATAACTAAAAACTATAAACAGAAATAAGTCGTGGATACATGGAAGGAAATAACTGGGAAAACACGTCGAATAGGTAAAATAATAGTATATTTAAAAAAAGAGGCCATTACACTAGGAGGAAGGCGCCTCACGCATCATTTTGACCCCAATCCTCTTCCTACAAAAAAAAAGAAGAAGGGGAACATTAGATGACAAACGGAAAACAAAAGGAGCAACAAAAGGTCACAAAAAAAAAAAAATGCTTACCTCCTCATGCATGCATGACAACCCAAACAACCTCCTCAAGGCAAAAGTGTCGCTAGAAAGAGCCCACGAAGGATACCCTTCCTCCCACAGGGTGTTCAAAAAACTGCGGTGCAGAGCCCGCTCCAATCGGATAGAACGCATCTCACCAATAGAGATATACCCGCGAATACGACGCTCGGCATACATCTAACAATAATAATAGGACGATGACAGCCAACAAACGGAAAAAAAATAATAAAAAACCTTCAGGTAAAAGCAAGAGTACTTACGGCACGAAGATCCTCCGAATACATGGCGGGTTAAAACACAAAACGAGATCAAAGAAACGATTAAAGTAAAATTCGCGACAGGGCCAGAATATATAGCAAGCGTGAACTAGGCAAAACAGGAGGGGATAGAACCCGACTTTATTGTTTCAGGAGTAGCGTAATGGTGGGGAGCCTAATCGAAGCGGCGCCGACTGGCGGCCAGGCCTTGTATACGATATCACCGATCAAGCATAAAGCAGGTATCCACTTTATGCACCTTGGGAAACTCCACATGGTAACGAATTCGTGGAAGATCGTGACCCACCTGAAAACGGACACCCTCCTTGAAAGAAACCAACAAATAACTTCCTATGTAAACGAGATACAACGCCGATGCGAAAGAGAAATCGTGATACAACCAACGTGCGGACACCGGCTAAGCGCATTACTTAGAAGAGCAGGGAAATTGTGTAAAAGAATAGAGCACGTAGTAGAAATGCCTACGTATGTGCCAGATAAGCGTCGGGGATTAATCAACGGAATAGGGTCCTTAGCAAAAACCATATTCGGGACTATGGACGCCGACGACGCCGAACGGATTAACAATCACCTATCGCAATTAAACGGAACACAAAAAACATTGATGTCCGCTATGAAAACACAAATTCAAATAACAAACAATACACTACATCATTTACACAACGCGGAAAAAACGATAAAACAAAACGAAGAAATACTAGCAAGACAAACGAGACTGCTACAGACGCGAATAGAAACAGCACTGATACAACAAACACAAAGAGCCGACTTAGGAGACCATTTCAACACGTTAAACGACCTACTGACTGACCTGACTCAAGACGTAGACGACGTGTTGCAATACTACACCGGCCTAAAAGGAGGCGTGATCAACACAAACGTACTATCGAGCGCACAAATTACAAAATTGTTACAAATCGCCGTACAACACCTCCCGGACGGACTCACGTTTCCTATAGCGCCGAAACTAGAAAACGCCAACGTAATCGAAAAGCTGTCATCGATTACAGCGTATTTCGATAAGACCACCTTAATAGCAGTAATAACCGTCCCCTTAATTTCTTCACAAACATTCACAGTGATCGAGGCAAATCCGGCCCCGATCCACTTGCACGACAGCACATACGCGTTATTAGTCATAAGAACGCCAATACTCGTCATCGACGCGAGCAGCAATCAATATGTACTTACAAATCAAGAAGAATTGAAGGGATGTAAACAAATAGCCGCAGAATATTATTGCGAACGACCAATGATCGCACACAGCGTGAATGACGACCTCGAGTGCGAAGCAAGCCTGTGGCTGCAACCCTCGGACCAATTCCCAAAAAATTGCGAAATAAAAAACATAGCGGCAAACCACACGATGTGGATAGGCACCTCGCGCGCGGACACATGGATATTCGCGGCGCACCAACCCGAGACACTAACTATTCAATGTAACGAGCGACAACCTGAACACACCGACATAGATAAGACAGGAATTCTTAGGATTACGGGAAATTGTGACATCCGAAGTAAAGACGTAGTAATAAAAAAGCAGAAAACAGCATATAGTCAGGACTTCGAAATGTCAACAGCCCCGCGATACGATATCACAACGGGAATAAATAAAACACAAAAGGGCGAACCTACACACCCCCTTACACGTTTCCAGTTAGATAAACTATTAAAAAACCCAGCCGAATTCTCAGCGCTGTATACTCAACTCAACCAAGCAAAAAGCGATCTAACTAATAGCGATTACCAACCGGGATTAACGACCTGGCAAATTGTACATCCGACAACGACAACTACGGTGCTAATAATACTTATTGTACTCGTCATATACCTGTTAAGACGCGACTACCAACTACGCCGAAAAATGCAAATACCAAAAACCGTAGAAAAACGAAGGCCGAAACGTTCGGCATCCAACCCTAACGTAGGAAACACTCGCGAATCCGCCGCAAGCAGCGACTACACCGAGATCAGGACGTTCTAGGATACCGGGAAATTGTATGAATAAAATTCCCCTAAGCATCCTTTCCTTAAGGGGGGAGGGATGTTGTAACCCAACCAACGCCTAAGGGCAACGACACCGCGTACATACCGATTGCCGCAACCGAACAGCCGAAAACCGGCACAGCCGCGTAAGGACTCTCGGAAGCGCATCGAGAACCGTCAGCACATGGCGAAACACCCAAAGCGGGTCAAAGATGGAGACCCCGATGGTCCCCACTTCACCCCGATTAGAGTATAAGAACAATGTACAAGCCACGAGTGGCTCTCTCTTGTAATCAGAACACCGACGTTACAGTACGCGTTACCTGTCACCCAGATCGGGACAGAATAAACCTTGTTTAAACCTTGCGGTGAGTTCCAACTCTTTAACCTGCCACGATCCCCTACCCTTCGGATTCCCACCGAATCTTCCTGCCACGGCACTTCTACCCGAGTCTTCGGAGCCCGTGGACAGCAACTGCGAAGGACGCCCGGAGCCCCTCTGAGATTCGTTACCAGAATCTCGGCCTCAGGCGCCTTAGCACAACAGGAGGAGCTAAATTTGTGTGAATTTAGATGAAATTAACTTTCATTTTTTGGATTTTATATAAATTTTTAGTCAAATTGTAATAAAGTACATTGAATCCAACTACGATTTTTTTGGATTTTGATGAATTTTTTTGTTGGAGGTGCTAAATTTGAGTGAATTTACATGAAATTTACTTTTATTTTTTTGGATTTTATATAAATTTTTAGTCAAATTGTAATAAAGGAATTTGAACCAACTTCGATTTTTTTGAATTTTGATGAATTTTTTTGTTGGAGGAGCTAAATTTGAGTGAATTTAGATGAAATTTACTTTTATTTTTTGGATTTTATATAAATTTTTAGTCAAATTGTAATAAAGTAATTTGAAACCAACTTCGATTTTTTTGGATTTTGATGAATTTTTTGTTGGAGTAGCTAAATTTGAGTGAGTTTAGATGAAATTTACTTTTATTTTTTTGGATTTTATATAAATTTTTAGTCAAATTGTAATAAAGCAATTTGAACCAACTTCGATTTTTTTGGATTTTGATGATTATGGTTGTTCGAGGAGTTAAATTTGAGTAAATCTAGATGAAATTAACACCTACTTTTTTTGGATTTTATATAAATTTTTAGTCAAATTGTAATAAAGGAATTTGAACCAACTTCGATTTTTTTGGATTTTGATGATTTTGGTTGTTGGAGGAGTTAAATTTGAGTAAATTTAGATGAAATTAACACCTTATTTTTGGATTTTATATAAATTTTTAGTCAAATTGTAATAAAGGAATTTGAACCCACTTCGATTTTTTTGGATTTTGATGATTATGGTTGTTCGAGGAGTTAAATTTGAGTAAATCTACATGAAATTAACACCTTTTTTTTTGGATTTTATATAAATTTTTAGTCAAATTGTAATAAAGGAATTTGAAACCAACTTCGATTTTTTTGGATTTTGATGAATTTTTTTGTTGGAGGAGCTAAATTTGAGTGAGTTTAGATGAAATTTACTTTTATTTTTTTGGATTTTATATAAATTTTTAGTCAAATAGTAATAAAGGAATTTGAACCAACTTCGATTTTTTTGGATTTTGATGATTTTGGTTGTTGGAGGAGTTAAATTTGAGTAAATCTAGATGAAATCAACACCTACTTTTTTGGATTTTATATAAATTTTTAGTCAAATTGTAATAAGGGAATTTGAAACCAACTTCGATTTTTTTGGATTTTGATGAATTTTTTTGTTGGAGGAGCTAAATTTGTGTGAATTTAGATGAAATTTACTTTCATTTTTTGGATTTTATATAAATTTTTAGTCAAATTGTAATAAAGTACATTGAATCCAACTACGATTTTTTTGGATTTTGATGAATTTTTTTGTTGGAGGTGCTAAATGTGAGTGAATTTACATGAAATTTACTTTTATTTTTTTGGATTTTATATAAATTTTTAGTCAAATTGTAATAAAGGTATTTGAACCAACTTCGCTTTTTTTGGATTTTGATGAGTTTTTTTGTTGGAGGAGCTAAATTTGAGTGAATTTAGATGAAATTTACTTTTATTTTTTTGGATTTTATATAAATTTTTAGTCAAATTGTAATAAAGGAATTTGAACCAACTTCGATTTTTTTGGATTTTGATGAGTTTTTCTGTTGGAGGAGTTAAATTTTAGTGAATTTAGATGAAATTCACTTCTATTTTTTTTTATTTCATATAAATTTTTAGTCAAATTGTAATAAAGTAATTTGATACCAACTACGATTTTTTTGGATTTTGATGAATTTTTTTGTTGGAGGTGCTAAATGTGAGTGAATTTACATGAAATTTACTTTTATTTTTTTGGATTTTATATAAATTTTTAGTCAAATTGTAATAAAGGTATTTGAACCAACTTCGCTTTTTTTGAATTTTGATGAATTTTTTTGTTGGAGGAGCTAAATTTGAGTGAATTTAGATGAAATTTACTTTTATTTTTTTGGATTTTATATAAATTTTTAGTCAAATTGTAATAAAGGAATTTGAACCAACTTCGATTTTTTTGGATTTTGATGAGTTTTTCTGTTGGAGGAGTTAAATTTTAGTGAATTTAGATGAAATTCACTTCTATTTTTTTTTATTTCATATAAATTTTTAGTCAAATTGTAATAAAGTAATTTGATACCAACTTCGATTTTTTTGGATTTTGATGAATTTTTTTGTTGGAGGAGCTAAATTTGAGTGAATTTACATGAAATTTACTTTTATTTTTTTGGATTTTATATAAATTTTTAGTCAAATTGTAATAAAGGAATTTGAACCAACTTCGATTTTTTTGGATTTTGATGAATGTTTTTGTAGGAGGAGCTAAATTTGATTGAATTTAGATGAAATTTACTTTCATTTTTTTTGGATTTTATATAAATTTTTAGTCAAATTGAAATAAAGTACATTGAAACCAACTTGGATTTTTTTGGATTTTGATGAATTTTTTGTTGGAGGAGCTAAATTTGAGTGAATTTAGATGAAATTTACTTTTACTTTTTTGGATTTTATATAAATTTTTAGTCAAATTGTAATAAAGGAATTTGAACCAACTTCGATTTTTTTGGATTTTGATGAATTTTTTTGTTGGAGGAGCTAAATTTGAGTGAGTTTAGATGAAATTTACTTTTATTTTTTTGGATTTTATATAAATTTTTAGTCAAATTGTAATAAAGGAATTTGAACCAACTTCGATTTTTTTGGATTTTGATGAATTTTTTTGTTGGAGGAGCTAAATTTGAGTGAGTTTAGATGAAATTTACTTTTATTTTTTTGGATTTTATATAAATTTTTAGTCAAATAGTAATAAAGGAATTTGAACCAACTTCGATTTTTTTGGATTTTGATGATTTTGGTTGTTGGAGGAGTTAAATTTGAGTAAATTTAGATGAAATTAACACCTTATTTTTGGATTTTATATAAATTTTTAGTCAAATTGTAATAAAGGGATTTGAAACAACTTCGATTTTTTTGGATTTTGATGAATTGTTGGAGGAGCTAAATTTGAGTGAATTTAGATGAAATTTACTTTTATTTTTTTGGATTTTATATAAATTTTTAGTCAAATTGTAATAAAGGAATTTGAACCAACTTCGATTTTTTTGGATTTTGATGATTTTGGTTGTTGGAGGAGTTAAATTTGAGTAAATCTAGAAGAAATTAACTCCTATTTTTTGGATTTTATATAAATTTTTAGTCAAATTGTAATAAAGTAATTTGAAACCAACTTCGATTTTTTTGGATTTTGATGTATTTTTTTGTTGGAGGAGCTAAATTTGAGTGAGTTTAGATGAAATTTACTTTTATTTTTTTGGATTTTATATAAATTTTTAGTCAAATTGTAATAAAGGAATTTGAACCAACTTCGATTTTTTTGGATTTTGATGATTTTGGTTGTTGGAGGAGTTAAATTTGAGTAAATTTAGATGAAATTAACACCTTATTTTTGGATTTTATATAAATTTTTAGTCAAATTGTAATAAAGGAATTTGAAACCAACTTCGATTTTTTTGGATTTTGATGAATTTTTTTGTTGGAGGAGCTAAATTTGTGTGAATTTAGATGAAATTTACTTTCATTTTTTGGATTTTATATAAATTTTTAGTCAAATTGTAATAAAGTACATTGAAACCAACTACGATTTTTTTGGATTTTGATGAATTTTTTTGTTGGGGGAGCTAAATTTGAGTGAATTTACATGAAATTTACTTTTATTTTTTTGGATTTTAAATAAATTTTTAGTCAAATTGTAATAAAGGAATTTGAAACCAACTTCGATTTTTTTGGATTTTGATGAATTTTTTTGTTGGAGGAGCTAAATTTGAGTGAGTTTAGATGAAATTTACTTTTATTTTTTTGGATTTTATATAAATTTTTAGTCAAATAGTAATAAAGGAATTTGAACCAACTTCGATTTTTTTGGATTTTGATGATTTTGGTTGTTGGAGGAGTTAAATTTGAGTAAATCTAGATGAAATTAACACCTACTTTTTTGGATTTTATATAAATTTTTAGTCAAATTGTAATTAGGGAATTTGAATCCAACTTCGATTTTTTTGGATTTTGATGAATTTTTTTGTTGGAGGAGCTAAATTTGTGTGAATTTAGATGAAATTAACTTTCATTTTTTGGATTTTATATAAATTTTTAGTCAAATTGTAATAAAGTGCATTGAAACCAACTTGGATTTTTTTGGATTTTGATGAATTTTTTTGTTGGAGGAGCTAAATTTGAGTGAATTTAGGTGAAATTTACTTTTATTTTTTTGTATTTTATATAAATTTTTAGTCAATTGTAATAAAGCAATTTGAACCAACTTCGATTTTTTTGGATTTTGATGAGTTTTTTGTTTGGAGGAGCTAAATTTGAGTGAATTTAGATGAAATTTACTTTTATTTTTTTGGATTTTATATAAATTATTAGTCAAATTGTAATAAAGGAATTTGAACCAACTTCGATTTTTTTGGATTTTGATGAGTTTTTTTGATGGAGGAGTTAAATTTGAGTGAATTTAGTAGAAATTTATTTCTATTTTTTTTTTATTTCATATAAATTTTTAGTCAAACTGTAATAAAGTACTTAGAAACCAACTTCGATTTTTTTGGATTTTGATGAATTTTTTTGTTGGAGGAGCAAATTTGAGTGAATTTAGATGAAATTTACTTTTATTTTTTTGGATTTTATATAAATTTTTAGTCGAATTGTAATAAAGAAATTTGAACCAACTTCGATTTTTTTGGATTTTGATGAGTTCTTTTGTTGGAGGAGTTAAATTTGAGTGAATTTAGAAGAAATTTACTTCTATTTTTTTTTATTTCATATAAATTTTTAGTCAAATAGTAATAAAGGAATTTGAACCAACTTCGATTTTTTTGGATTTTGATGATTTTGGTTGTTGGAGGAGTTAAATTTGATTGAATTTAGATGAAATTTACTTTCATTTTTTTGGATTTTATATAAATTTTTAGTCAAATTGTAATCTTTCAGAATCTCCATCGGACCGACACTTGAGATTCGCAGAGTCAGCTCTGGAGAAATTTGTTCTTCGCAACGAAGAACTTTATGGCCCAACTTTTAATAGTTATAACGTCCATGGCCTTCTTCATTTAACCAACGATGTCAGACGTCTTGGTAATTTAGATTCGTGTTCTGCTTTTCCATATGAAAACAACATGTCCATTTTTAGAAAATATCTTAGAAAGCCAAGTCTTCCTCTCCAACAATATTCCAATAGGATGAGGGAGAGACAACTTCATGGCACAAATATTCATTGCAATGTCGATTTTTCTATTCGCGTATCTAGACCGCTTAGTAACGACCCCAATTGTTCTCGATACCGTAAGATAGAGTTCAATAGCATATCTCTGGGCACAAATGTACGCGATAATTGTGTCATCTCAGTCGACGGCTCCATCTGCGTGATTTTCAATATTAGCATGGACTCCAATAACTCCTATCGTTTAGGTATTACAAAATTTCTAGAGGTCGATGATTTTTATGATATCGGCATAATGTCTTCGGCTCTTGGCGTATATAAATGCTCCACATTGAGCCAGGACATTTTATATATCTCCCCCGATCAGGTTCGCGCCAAATGTTTTAGAATGCCTTTTCACGGTAATATGTCCACTGGCAATAACGACGACCCCATCCCCTTAGGAATCTCTAGCTATGTCGTTGCTGTTATTACACACACCGAGAAGCCGTAGTGTTCAAATTCTTCCATCTTCATTATCGTTAGAAGTATCTCGCTGCCAGTCCCTCTCCCTTGTGTAAGCCTCTCGCGTCAGGCGGTCACCATGGTGGTTTTAGTGGGTGCAAGCCCCACATAATCTCACCCCTCCCACGGAGGTGAGGTATCCGTTAGGGATTTCCGCCATGTAAAAAAAAAAAAAAAATCTTTTTCCCTTTCTAGTTTCGTCTCTTGTTTTTGGTAAGTTACGACTATTTTCTGGTGAGTGACGTGCTATAATATTTACATTTCCTTCTTTTGTATTTTATCGTTTGGTTCCAATGTTTCTGCATGGGTCATTTGTCCACGTTTTCTACTTTTGTAGCCTTTGTCGAGTTACACTCGAATTATTGAGTAGCACGTTATATATGTTCGTCTTGAGGTTTCGTACAATTAAGATACATACAAATATAATATGGAAATTGTGAGAATAGTTGGTGCATAAAATATCGCATGTAAAATGGAAAAAACAGCTAACACGCCTTTGCTAAGTATTGTAATGTGTACTTTTTTTACTTACAGGCCGACATGAGCCAACGAGGGAAACGTGTGGTCGGAAAACCTAGACGTTACCAAACGACGTCTTCGGAGGAGGAAAACACGAAACGGCGAAGGACGTCGACCGCGCCGAGACCAGCGATTAATGAAGACATCCACCATTTAAAGATGGTCTTACAGGGAGAGGTTCCAGCAACGTTAACGGGTAGTTCTACTTCTAACCCGAGTAACATTTATATGTTTCAGGAGACTTCTGCTGCCAGTGTTCCGGTCCTCGGAGGATTCACGGATCATCAGAATCCAGGGACATCGTCGGCGCACGCCACTGTGATCTACAGTGAGCCGTCGCAGCATGATACAGCGCCGACTCAACCTTCTGATAATATGTAAATTTACATGTTTCTTTTTTTGCTATAAAAATATTGCTATATAGACATTTTCTTATAAATGTTAATGTTCGCAGGAGCATGGAAGACCTCACGGGGCGTGATCGGATCGAGGCCGAGCTAGTGTAAGTATCGCGTGTATCGTGTTTATTAATACGTAACGTCTCCATCCGTTCTGTTTGCAGAAGAATGAATACTCTGTTGATGAGTATTCAGAAATCTATCCAGGCCACCCATAATGCTGGTCAACCATCGAAACCAGCAGTCCTCCCTTTGTCCTCGGTGCAGGAGGTTGACTGCTTTGAGGACATCGATGATGATACTTATTCCAAAGTTGTAAGTGAAGACGAAATTATTCTTTTATTTACTTTTATATATATAATATATACTTACATCAATCTTTACTCGCTTTGTTTAGGTAAAGTATTTCGAATACGTGGGGGGATTCGATTTGAAGGGAGCGGTCAAGTGCTGCTTCAAGGAAGCACTGCCGGACGACGTAACATCTTCATTTACCTGGTTTGGCCGCGAAGGACTCAGATCCTTGTATGACACCCGCATTGCGAGGGCGATTTTTGGTACGAAACAATAAGCACTTTTTATTTTTTCACATAGAATTATTGTTACTATTACTGTATGTTCCATTGATGCTAACGTACTTTGCATACATTTCTTTTTCAGACGGTGTGGCTCAAAATCAGAAGTTCCGCAAGCCAACTCGGTCGGACTTCCAGTTGTGGATGCAAGCGGAACTCAAGGCAGCAAAGGAGAGGGTACGCTGTAGGAAGCGTGGTCCAGCATCGTCGGCCCAGGAACTACGAATGCCCCGCGATTTCTGGAGCGACCAGCAGCCCGAAGAAGAAGCTGATGACCCCTGAAGAAGGTCCGTTTTAACATAACATTAAACATCACGACATTTAGTGTCATGACCGTAAAAGTCACAATTTATATTTTATATATTTCATTTTGTAATATTTTATTTTTCAGAAATATGCCCATTAAAAGTAGAGATGTGTCTCCTTTTACAGTGGCGAAGAAACCAAACGGTACTTTTCAGTGCCCATTTTAAATGAGTAAAACGGGAACTGCCCCTCGGCGTTCATAAGGAACAACAATCGGCACTTTTCAGTGCCAGTATTTTTAAACGTACACAACCAAACAGTACTTTTCAGTGCTCACTTTACTTCAGCATCACTGAAGCAAAGTTTTTAACTCTCGACGTTCGCAATGAACACCATTCGGTACTTTTCAGCGCCTGTTTAATAAATTACTCATTGATCGGTACTTTCCCAGTATCATTTCAATTTTATACTAATAATGTATTTGTTTTCAGATTCAACACAAGCGATGAAGAAGTGGTGATTCTATGCAAAAAAATAAGTCTAGAATATAGTATAAAAGTTTCTGATATAGCCCTTCGTTCTCAAAAAAATTGACTTATGTTTGCATCTAGGATCACCACTTCTAAATGTAAATATTGAAAGTTTCTCTGCTGATTTATATGTGCCATTTTTATTATTTTGTATTTGTAACCATTGTATGTTTTTAAAGATAAGTACATACCTTTTGAAATATGTAAATAGTAAACTCATTTAACAAACTCCAAAATCTGCTCGCAGGTTATGTGAGCAGAATCCACTGCTCCATTTCTCCCGTCTATCAATTATTCACGTGTAGTAGAAAGGGAGGGGATACACAAAGCAATAACGGTACATTTGTGTTGGTGCGTAAGTCCATCTGACGTCACGTGTAGGGAATTATTTGGCAATTGTGGCCTTTAGATGGCGCTGTTCGATGTGCCAGGCGGGCGGCAGGATCTGCCGTCAATCTGCCCTCGACCTGCCGGCAGGCCCTGCCGGGCAGGGCCTGCCGGCAGAACCGTAGCTGAATGCGGACGTAGGCTGCACCGCAGCTGCCGGCAGATCCTGCGTTCTCCTGGCAGACCCTGCTGTCCATCTGCTGGCAGACTGTAGGCAGATGGTTAGCAGGGTATGTACAATGACGGACGACGATCCCCGCCGAATAATCCCGAGAGTCGACGAACGAAGAACGAAACATGTGTTGGCTGAAGGTGTGTGTGTGTAACGCGTATACGTATTATGTTGACGAAAATTTGGCTTGAAGTATCAGAAGAAAATCTTACCGTTTCTGACAGATCCATGACATGATATTACGATATCTCTGTCATGCGTGGACCGATTTTATTGAAATTGGTCTTATTCGAAAGCTTATATGCGGTTTACATAAGAAAAATGCCTTTAAATTTAGAAAATATTGCAAGCGTGATGAGATATTAATGAAATAAGTTTCAGGTTAGGTTGGAATAGCTGTGCGTCGAGTAAAGATACACGGCAGCGACAGGCATATACAAGGTGTCTTTTCTTTCATGTACTTGGCGTCGAGACGCTACCGCGTCTCTAGATCATATAATACATAGTGAGAACGTCATGTCTTTGCAGTGTGACGCGATTGTACGCAGCTGCTGACTGTTGGTGCCGCGCGGGATTTATATATATCGTCATATCTTCTATAATTATTTATTTATCAGTGTGAAAATTAGTGAAAAACTTCCTTGTATATTAAGAAAAAACTTTGTCGCTACAAGTTATATGTACTGTCACGTCCTGGGTGGTGTCTTCATGGACAATGACGGGTGGGGCAATCATCAGGCGAGAATACAAGGTTTCAACACTCTGATCGTTTTAGGAAAGGGGTGGCGAGAATCTAAAATTCAACACTCTTGGTTCGAGGGAAGGTTGGCGAGAATCTAAAATTCAACACTCTTGGTTTGAGGGAAGGTTGGCGAGAATCTAAAATTCAACACTCTGACTGACCAGGGAAGGTTTGAACTCGAATACGCACTTGGAAGACACCCGTTAGAACACTTTGTTTGTTTTTGACTGGGCGATTGCATTCACCGTTGCATTTATATATGAATTTACGCGTAATACTTCCACGAAATCCGTCTAGGAATACGGCTATACACGGCCTATGCGAAAGAACGTTGGTAAACACTGTAGGCACTTTCGCGTTCGCGGACCGAGATCAGCTGTCGCTGCAGCTTGTTTTGATTTGGGAATCCCCGCAACCGAAGAATGGATACGATAGTTCGAGGCGTGATTTAGAATAAAGAGTGTTTATTCAATTCAAAACACTTGGTTATGCCATACACTGTTTGTGATGGCAGTTACACTTTACAATTATGCGTATGACATTAAGCATTAGCACATGACATTTATATAAAATAAGCAATAGCAAAATATGTATGGACATGAAATACAATATACGATAATAAAGTAGAATGATATCGGCAATATGCGTTAATAAGACAAAAGTATGAACGCAATAGGCGTTAATAGTACAAAATATATATAAAGCAATTTGAATAGTACGACGAAAAGTAATAAACCAATAAGCGTTAATAATTCAAAAGGTATGAACGCAATAGGCGTTAATAGTACAAAAATATATATATATATAAAGCAATAAGCGTTAACAATTCAAAGTAATATGAAAGCAACAAGAAAAATGATACAAAATATGGATGATGGTGATATGCCGTAGTAATAAATGGTAATAATAAAGGCTTACAATAATTGGTGAGATGGTAGGTTTAAACACTGATAAAAGTAAACTTTCGTTCGGTAGTCCTTTCGCGCGTTGATTTCGTTGAAAGAGGACTTCTGTCTCGGTCCCCTCGTATTTATATAATTGTCGCGGGGGTACGCGCGGTATAGGCCTTGACATATTTAATAAATAAGTCGCAGTAGGACTTCCGGGGTTTTTACAACGGTGCGTCTATTATTAGACGCGTTTCTGTCACGTACACCAAATATTCTTCGCAATTACATTTCCGTGGTTTTTATGAATAGGGAATTATATGCTCAACCCATCGGATGGATTTCTGGAGTTTTAATGGGAAAGGGGTGATCGTGGTCTTGACTTGTAGGGTCTTAGAGAAGGGGTGAGACGTGGTCTCGATTTAAGGGGTTTTTGGGGCGAGGGACTTGTTTAGAATTAGTAAAAGGGAGGGGGAGTTTGTGCCTCGTATGGCGAATAATCGAAGGAGGTTTTGTACTGACCATCTCGAGATGGGGATCGCTAAGGTACATCATCGAGGTGATCAGCGATTGGGGAAAAGGGGTATTTGTTGATTTGGTAGGACTTTGGTGGAGTGACTTGGAGGTTTATACGAAGATGTTTAAATAGTACCGCGCGAAAAATAGTGGGATATCACAGTACCTCAAAATTCCCGCGATACTTTTTAACGGCGAACGTTGAAAAACATGGGTTATGTCCAGTATTACTTTTAAATTAAATATTATTACATTTTTTAACATAAGGGGTTTCTGCATACATTTTACGGCTTCGCTAGAGTTTTCTGAGTTTTATGTTTCAAATCTTATAACGATCCGTTAATATTTACTCAAGTTATCGCAATTTATGTGTAAAGAAATAATGATTTTGGTCGAAAAAATTTTTTTTGTTCATAATTTTTATCTCGAATACTAATGATTCGATAAAAAAACTGTAAATAGAAAAAATGTGTGTCGTGGCGAGCTTTATAACATTATATTTTTTAAAATACAGTTTAACAACATTTAATTTTCCAATATTTCTTAGCGTTTGGACAATACTTTTTCGCATTTTCGAGCGCTAGTCCCCTTATTGCATCCAAGCCCTCAATTATATTAACTCAGACTGAACAATGTCACCACGTTTCTTATTGGTCTTTAGAAATTTGGCAAACAGATGTTGTCAAAACGTTTTTGGAAAAATAATAAATTATCGATCGTAAAGAACGAATGAATTTTTGCCTGGCCCTGAGCCCGCTCTGGTCCCGACGGACTTGCGAAAGATACCACCAAGTCCACCATTAATACGCATCGTGGAGAGACACAGGAAAAAAAGTGGTAATCCGCTGACTGCGCGTGGTTCCGCCTGCGCCGTCTTCCCTTCAAATTAAAGACGGATCCCTTAGGCCGCGTCCAGATCTGAACCGAACCCCGAACCGAACGCCACTTGAGACTCCGTAATGCCCCGTTCCTACGTGTGGAACGTACATTTCTAGCGATTTTCGCCAGTTTAGACAGTCTCGTGGCTCGCGACAGCTAAAGATCGAAGGACAGAGAGTGTTTAGAGTAGTTTTGCCTGCCATATGACACGGAGGAAGGGACCTCGGGACCCTCGACCAAAGGAAAGTCAGGCTCCGTCTCCGTGTCCTGTCCCCACGAGGCGTATTGATGGTGGATAATACATACTTTTTAATTGCTATACCTATTCGTGGCATCTTTCTCACGTGCGTCGAGACAAAACAGGGCTCCGAGACCGGCGAAAATTCATTCGATCTTTACAATCGATAATTTATTATTTTTCCAAGAACGTTTCGATAACATCTGTGTCCCAAATTTCTAAAGGCCAATAATAAAATGGGTGACATTGTTCAATCCAAGCTAATCCATATATTGCTCTGTAGGTAGGTAGTACGAGGACCCACACGTACAGTTCTCTACCGCTGGCTCGCGGGACAATACGGTCATAAACGGCGACCCTCTCGAAACGCTTTGGCCGATCACCGTGATTAATTTTTGGGAACCAGGTATGGCAGACAAGGCAGCCCGTACACTTTTTCCCTCCAAGTGTTTGATTTTTCTTCCTGCCCCCCCCCCCCCCCCCTCCCCCGCATGACATCTTGCCAGTTTGGAAAGTAGAAAGGTCGTGAAATTTGGTAACATAGGGTAAACTCGGATAAATCTGTGGTACAGGTTATTCCGTGATACTTCCATGAGTCCCGTAGACATTTCGAACCGTAGGCGTAGGTACATTGGAAAGGTCTGTGGGACAGTCTTCGTTTATTACCACCTTGTCTTGCTTCTTTAAACTACTTGACACCCCCAATTGTAAGGACGACAACAAGTCATGGTGGTGTGAGGGACAGTTATGCACCACTACAGTTGTTTATCCCATGTGGGTGAGCCATTCCTTTGATGGTTCGGGACTTTACCGACATCGGCTGGGAAGAGCCCGAACATAGCGGCGAGCCTGATTTTCCTTTGGTCGAGGGTCCCGAGGTCCCTTCCTCGGTGTCATATTGCAGGCAAACCTTTCACGGCACTACTCTAAACACTCTCTGTCCTTCGATCTTTAGCTGTCGCGAGCCACGAGACCCTGTCGAAACTGGCGAAGATCGCTAGAAATATACGTTCCACACGTAGGAACGGGGCATTACGGAGTCTCAAGTGGCGTTCGGTTCGGGGTTCGGTTCAGATCTGGACGCGGCCTAAAGGTCTGCGCACGCATATCATTTCCGGGTCAGTACCGTTCTGGCGTATCAGTGGTAAGAAGATGAAGAGACCCAAGGTTCATTCCAAGGCGCATAACTTCACTCTGCACTGCGTTCCTTCGTCTTTCGAATCAGTGTGATGCGTCAAGTACTAGGGTAAACCATCCAGTGAATGGCCGAATTGTTGAATTTATAGACCTTTGAGATTAATACTTGAATATATTTATGTATAACAACAAAACGACTGTTGAAATTGCATTTAAATTTATTTTTCTTGAAATTTCTATAAAAATAATTACTTATAGCTATCGTAATTTAAAGAAAAAAAGATTATAAAATGCAAAACGTGTAGAAGCCCAGTACATGACCTCATACTTGTAATAAGAATTGTACTTATTAATGTTTGCTTAATACGCGTAACTGAAAATATGGAATATTAAAAGTGCAACTACACTCCATTTATAAACATATAATATTTTTAATTTTATAATTTATTTCTTTGCCTAATGGTCATTCACTGGTATACGGTCAATTACTGGTAGATTTTTTTCTACATATCGATGCGCGTTACGAAGAGTAGCACGTTTCATTTTTTTCTAACGGACAACTGCATGTAGAAAAAATGAAACGTGCTACTTTTCGTAACGCGCGTCGATATGTGTTGACTGATGGAATGATGAGGGACGAGCGAGGAGCGACGAGGACCGTTCTCATTTACGTACGAATAAACATTAAAAATGAGAATAAGAACAGGATTGCTAGAATTACAAACGACGTTTTTGAAGTTGCGTCTCGCCTTCAAGAACATACATCCAAATGTGATTTGATGTCGACCACGCATGAAACGAGGAGATACTTGTCATCGATTGGCTGTTATCGAATTTATTTAAAAACTACTAATATTTTTTTTAAAAAAATAAATAGATTGTGTTCTGTTAATGTACGAGTACCTGCATGACTTTTCCTGCAATTCTTCCAGGATTATTTTATGCAGGCCATTCATTGAAACTTTCGGGTTTTCCCCCGAGGTCCTGGGTAGGTCGGGCTATGTATAGCCAAGCTACACATCTGGTAACCAGTCTCGCGCAGGTCAGTCCTTTTTGCGCGTGGAAGCGGTCAGTTTTCTGTTTTCGGTGACTTTTCGCGTCCCTTTCTTCTGCGCGTTTTCGGCCTCGCTTGAGGACCTCGGTCCTCTTCGAAGGCAGTAGATTGAGCAGGTATATAGGTCGAAACGTTTTTGGGAAGGTGAATATGAAATTACCAATCGTAAAGAACGAATGAATTTTCGTTTCGCTCTAAAAAATTCCACAGGCTAATCGGCCAGATCGTCTCGCCAGAGTCGTGGTTTATGACCGTATTGTACCGCGAGTTGGTGGTTGACGACGGACCTGCGCGTCCGAATTGTCATCGTATGTACTTAGTACCTACTATGTATCCACCGACAGAGCAATATATGGATTAACCCAGAATGAAGAATTCCGGTAATAATGCATAAAAGTGTACACCTCACCGATTCTGATGACCTTGAAATATGTTTTCAAGGTCATCATTCTAAACAACTTTTCCCTATAGGTACAGTATAGGTACATGTTACCGCCGCTCGGCCTTCGTTTCCGAGATATTTGCGAAAAACTTCTTTTGACATATTTTTTACTTCTTTCGACCCCCCACACCGGTTAGATTCACGAACGCCAAAAATAAAGAAGCGGGGCGCGGGGGCCGCAGGTAGGCAAGGCCTGCGCCGTCAACTTGGGACGGCCATAGGCGGCCTCCGCTGCTGTTTTTCGTCCGAATAAATTAACAAACTCGACCAGCAATCTTAACTGAAAAGGGGAACGGGGGACTTTCCCAAATCGCGCGAGCACAATGGACTAGCGTCCACGGGTAACAGTCACGACAACCTGAAGCGCACGTGCAGCACCCGCGAAACGAAAGACCTCCATAAAAACAGCTCGAGGCGTCGTATCCCAATATAACGCTAAACAGCGAAAAAGGGAACAATAGATTCAACCGGGCCTCGCAGCTCGGCGCCGCTCTCGGGAAATAACCTCAATAAGCCAGGGAAATTAGGAGACCTGGCACCAAAGGGACTAAACACGTGGAAGGTAAACGCGTACCCTCCAAAGTCCACAGGCCATTGCGACCCGCGAGATCCCCACCACGGAGAACCCGCGGACAAGGCAGCGACAATCACACGCGTCAGCGTACAGAATCCACACGCCCTATCACACACGAGCGGGTGCCCGCCCGCCAAACTAGACTCCGGTTACACAGCAGAGAACCTATTAGCTACAAACAACTGTGGGAAATTGAACAGAGAACGCCCTTCGGGCCAGTGATGCCAGAATCGTGGGACGTGGGACAGAACGCTTACCCCCACTATGACCTACCGTCGTCTCCCACTATGGCCTACCGTCGCCCCCCACTTTCTTTCCATCGCACTGCACACAAGCATATCACTACCCCTGTCCGTGTGCACGGCAGCCCAACAAGCAGCTCACACGGACATGAGTAAAAATATGCTTGTGTGCAGTGCGGTGGGAAGAAAGTGGGGGACGCCGGTAGGGCATAGTGGGAGATGACGGTAGGTCATAGTGGGGATAAGCGTTTGGTCCCACGTCCCACGATTCTGGCATCACTGCTTCGGGCTCCAAGGTCGCGACGGCCGAAATCGATGCATTTTCCAACGAGTCCCCTCGGACTGGATTCATAGAAGCAATACTCTGATTTCAAATCGCTCTACGCGCTTTTCAAGCTGTCTACTCCGTACGTTGCAGGAACGTACTCGCGATTGAATTTCCATACAGTACTTTAGGAACTAGAGTAGAAACCGTTTTTCGATTTCAAGGTCGCGACGGTCGAAATCAATGCATTTTGTCAACGAGTCCCCTTGGATAAGATTTATAGAAATAGTACTCTCCAATTCCAAATATCTCTACGCGGTATTCAAACTGCTCCTAGTACGATGCAGGAACGTAATGGAGGAAATGGAGATCACCAATGAATTCCTTATGTTTTTCTGATGAAAATCATACCAAATGTCATGTAAATCGGACTAGGTAGTTTTACATAAGGAATACATATTGCTTTTGTAAAAGTAGTCCGTTATGCATGATATTTGGTATGATTTTAATCGCGAGAACGCCAGGAATCCATTGGTGCCACTTTCATATCGATACGATAAATAATGAAGAGTTTCTTAATAAGCTGAAATGGATATTTCACATTTTCACCCCTTGACTGCGGGGCCCCAACCTCAATTCGCTACATACGGTCGGCCGAGGATTCATACCCGGATAAATGTTTACATTAGGGGAGGATTTTCCGATGTCAATGACCTTGACTTATATAGTCATCATTCTGAACAACATTCCCCTCTAAACTTTTGGGCGCTCGGCTTTGGTTTACATTCTAACCCCAAAAATGGTAAACCTGTCGAAAAGCCACCTGTGCCGGGAAAGTGAATTGACTCCTTGCTTTACGCGCCCTCCCGCCCTTACCTAGCACCAACCAATACTAATATCGTCGGCTGTGAAACCGTCGGCAGTTCTAGTGTTAAGTAAAGTCTTTTGTGAATATCTCGTAAACCAAAGCCGAGCGGCAAAAAGTTTAGAGGGAAATGTTGACAACTTATGTCAAGGTCATTGAAATCGGAGAATCCTCCCCAAATGTAAACATTTACCCATACCTGTTTCCGGAAAAAAAATTCTTTATTCTTTATCGTATTGATATGGAAGTGATGCCGATGGATTCCTTATGTTTTTCCGATGAAAATCGTACCAAATTTCATGGAAATCGGACTATTATTAACGAAAATAGCTTGAGGTTATGGAAATGAATTTTTTATGGAATTTGTTTCATTATTTTCCGAATTACTTCGTTCTTGGTGTCAGTTTTATCGACGAAACATAAGGAATTTGCGTCGTTTTCGCAAAGATCTGATGAGAAATGCGGAAGTCGAAGATTTCTCACTTCTTAGTAGGCACTCCAAACGCTACGAGGGTCGAAAACCATAAAATTCGGTGAGGCACTGCGAGGGGTTGTCCTCGCCATGGGGTACCAGGCCGCATCTCTTTGACGGGCGTAGCGATCCAGAATCACCCTGTAATTGACGACAACGCTTCGGTGCTTTCTCGACGATTAAACGATATATTCGTGTTTTTGCATTCGTTATCTTACAGTTTTTATTTTATTTTTGTTGGCTTTGTTGTTTTCATTGTTATCATCGTTATCGTTGTTACCATTGTTATTACTTATAATACATGCAATAACACAAGAATTAAAACAAATATTTTTTTTATAATTCCAAAGCTTATTATTTTTTCATATATGTGCCACAAATATCCAAACGTAATCCGAAACCCCTTCCACCCCGTTACACAGTATCTTGATGAGGGTACCAAGCGAACGCGAATATGTATTAGTGAACTATCGGTGTGGTTCTGACTCAGGACTCAAAGTCCCGTACACGAAAGGGTTAATAAACAGTTAGGGTAAACCCGGGTGACGCGGTCGAGCTAATATAAAATGGCTATTAAAACTAATATAGACATTACTTATTTTATGAGAACAAACCTATATGTTCTGAATTTTATGCTGATTCAGAAAAACTGGTCGATATTTGCTTTAAGACAATATTTACTGTAAATCGGGTTGAAAACTGAAGTCATGACATCTGACCACCTCTCCCGAGGTGCCGGGAGAAACGGTTTTCGTCGTTGGCAGAGACCACTGACATAATTATCCATGTAAAATTAACAAAGAATAAACCAAAATTATTTATGAGAAAATACAACTACAGATTTATTGATATTTAATTTGTTTACGCTAAAAAAGTAAAGAACACATCAATCAAAAAGTGAACTACCTACTACCGATTAGCACGGCAAATTAATACAAAAGTGAATAAATAAACTAAATAAACGAAAATAATAATAAAATAATAATAATAAATAAACAAATAAACAAAAGTAATAAAAAAAATCAGAACTCGACCATCTCTCCTTTTTACAGCGAGAGATGGTCTTCTCGTTAACTTTGTAAAGAAGAGTCAATATGGCCAAATACTTTAGCTGCATTGTTCCTCAATGTCTCTACTATCCTATTATCACAAATATTAAACGAAAATAAACTTAGAAGTATATTTTAAATACGATTCTGTACAACCGCTGTTTGACAAAAGAGGTTAAATGTAACCCCAATTTACATTTTAAAGCCTATAAATCCAGAAAAACACAGAAAGAAGCGAAATGACGCTATTCAATCAACTATTTGGCTTCTAGAGAAGGAATTGGTCTGCACTTTAACGCATTTTTACGTACAGAGTCTGAAATATAGCGACTCGACCAACTCTCCGACCCGACCGCGTCTCCCGGATTTACCCTAACATAATGTATGGTTTAAAAGATCGTTGCAACCAAGAAACAAACGTAGAACAAACTTTAAGACATCCGTGTATGCTATAGTAGGTATACCTATACGTACTTTCCCAACTAAAATGTGGAGTTGGATGTGACCAGTTAGAAATTCTGAGTGTCCTTCCTCTTTCACTAAACTCTAAAGAAATTTTTAAGGGAACGAAAGATAGGTAGGGAAAGTAACCGTGGCTCTAACCCGCCGACATCTGTTGCTTACTAACGTTCAGATGTTGGGATAAGTAGGTACTTACATCTGGCAGAACTCGCAATAGCATTCTCGAGAGGATGGCACGGAACAGGCATTGCTCAGTTTTTTTCTGGGTGGCTGGTCAATGTTAACGATAGGTAGATATACATACATACATACAGGGTGATTGGCTCGAAACGCCTGATCCGCCTCGCAACCGTGACGAGGTCAACACAACCCCCCGTGGTGTCTCTCCGAAGACTTTAGACCCTCGGACGGGTTGGAGTACCTAAGTGAAAAATCTTCGAATTCCTCATTTCTCTTCAGATCTGTGCGAAAGTGACGCCAATGAATTCCTGGCGTTCTGTCGATTAAAATCATACCAAATATCATACAAATCGGACTACTTTGACACAAGCTATTTGTATTCATTATGTAAAAGTAGTCCGATTTTCATGACATTTGGTATGATTTTAATCGGGAGAACGCCCGGATTCCATTGGCGTCACTTACCTTTCGATACGACGAAGAAAATAATTTCTTAATACGCTGTAATGGATATATCACCCCTTGACTGCGAGGCGGCGACCTCAATTCGCTACGTTCGACCCAGGATTCATACCTTTTTCCGAAATAAGCCATAAAATTTTATGGGCACTGCGGGGTGTTGTCCCTGCCCACGGGGTGACGTGGGCAAATTACCCTGTTTCTGTTTCAGAAATAAAATAATTCTTTATTCTTTATCGTATGGATATGGAAGTGTCGCCGATGGATTCCTTGTGGTTTTCCGATGAAAATCATGCCAAATGTCGTGTAAATCGGACTACTTTTACATAAGGAATACAAATAGCTTGTGTCAAAGTAGTCCGATTTGCATGATATTTGGTATGATTTTAATCGACGGAACGCCAGGAATTCATTGGCGTCACTTTCGCACAGATCTGATGAGAAATGAGAAATTCGAAGATTTCTCACTTCCTAATAGGTACTCCAACCTGTCCGAGGGTCGAAAGTCTTCGGAGAGACACCACGGGGGGTTGTGTTGACCTCGTCACGGTTGCGAGGCGGATCAGGCGTTTCGAGCCAATCACCCTGTACATTGTATTACCTACCCAGATTCTCGGCGTTTGCGAAGACAGAGTTCTTACAGCAAATACTCGTAAATCGACTCGTTGAACGTAATATGTACAATATGTAAAAGTTTTAACAACATTTCCTGACCAAACAGTGATTCCTTCGCGGCATTATGTTTTTTTTTAAATTTATGCATTATCTCCTTTCTCATAATCAACCTTGCGGCAATATAATCCCTTTACACCCTGTACATCAGATAAACAGAAAGTTTGCAAAGAGCAGCGATAACAATAGGTAGCAATTGTTTGATATGTTAAATGATTTTATTCAGTTTCAATCCTCTGTCTGTTTGTTTGTTTCTTTGTGTTATGTGGTTCAAATCTAGAAACGCAATTTTAACCCACTTCCAATTATCCAATAGACTTGAAACTTTGCAGGCGTATGTACTTTTGATGACAATACAAAATTTTGAAAAAGAAAATTAACCCTTCGTGGTCACACGGGGTGTATTGTACCCCAAGAGCAATTTTCGTTTTGAAATGTCGCACCTTTACGTCTTCCAAAGGGGATTTATCGCAAAAAAATAATAAAAATTTTTTTTATAAAATCGGTTTTTCCCACAATCATGGAAAATCGCTCATTTTCAACTACAAATTTTATCATATCAAAATTTATGTTTCTAGAAAAAGACTATTAGACCATGACTGTATAAGTATTGCGAATGTAAAAGTATCACTAAAAAGTTAAAAGATTCAAAAATACGAAAATGCTAACTCAAAAAATGACGCTGGGGTACAGCGAACCCCGTGTGACCAATGTGTGATTATAAGAAGGTGTGACCACGAAGGGTTAATCGCCGGGGGGTGAAAAAATTGCATCCCCTACGATAAACACGCATAACCACAATTTCAAATGACTTGAAACAGCCTATTCGCATTCATTCGCAGCGTATTTTATAACCAAAATGTTAGAAAAAATGTTCATATGAATTTGAATCGTCGTTCGCTATTTAAATGTCTAAACATATCGATTGTGCCACGTTGCCACGTTGACTGCTCTACGTAATTTCTAAAAAATTTGCACGTAAACCTATTTTTTATGGGCATTTACGAAAAAACCATGTGGGCAATTTCGCAGAAATCAATAAATTTATTTCGTGACATTTCCATGTACTTTTGTGCCAATTTTGATACACTTCTTGAATATAATTTTCCTGTTTCAGCAGGAAAACTGAAACTATAACCCTTTTTTCGACTCTGCCATATGCCACTGTGTTAAAATGTATCAACTTTAATTAACAATTTCTCGATAACTATGTGGTAAATCGATTTTAAACTTTGCACAAGGGTTTCTTGTATTCCAAATTAGTTTCGAGCGGAATTTGAAAGAATTCTTGAATTTAGTAGATTATTCAGGAACTACCTTAATCGAGCCGCTCGCTTTTTAATCGAGCCGCTCGGTTCTTTCGAGCGCTCGGCTCGGATCGGTATTCGAACCGGGTATATCCCGGCTCGCTTGTTCCGAGTCCTCGAACAGCTCTAGATTTAATTTGATCAAAAATGCACTAAAAACTAAACAAGAATTGAAATAAAATCGTGGGGCAGGATATTTTACAACAGGATATGAAATATCATGCCCCACGATTGTATTTAAATTATTTTTTAGTTTTTAGTGCATTTTTGATTATTTGTAGGTAAGATAAGTGGTAAGGTTTGTTAAATATTCCATTACAATTGAATTACATATATCTACCTATACTTATAGGTGTAGTATTAGAAGTGAACAATATTGTTTCTATTGCACATATCTTATTTACTAATTTTATCTACTGCCGTAAACATGTAGACACCAAAACAGTAAAAAAAGTTCACGCATGTGGACAACATCAAATCACATTTTGATCAGAATTCGCGAAAGCGACGCGTCGTCAAAAATTTATTAAACATTGGCTGACCCAATTTGAAATTCTCATTTTGAATGCGTATTCGTAGATAAGAGCGGTCCTCGTCCCTCGTCATTCGCCACTGGGCAGGGCCTTACCTATGTATGTAGGTACTACGGATGAAACGCTCATCGAATAAAAGAAAAGTATCTGTATATTGTTGGATAAATTCTCATCGAGTAAATTTCTCTCTCAACGAATTTTTTCGCTGCTCGTAGGAATATGCCAAATGGGATTATTGGAACCCTCGGATAACGCATAAAAATAAAGTATCTTTTATTTAAATAAAATTTATAAATAATTTTTTATCGCGATAATCCCCATCTCTGATAACTATAACGAATGTTAACGTTACAGTCTTATTCCGGAATACTAACGAATAAATTTGCTACACTACCCTACTCTACGACGCACAGTGTCGCGGGCACGTGTTCAAAAAGCAAAAATTTGAGTTTTGAAATTTTGTATTTCATTTCATGGAATTGATAGTAAACAGTCGTCCGATATAAGAACATCATAACTTATATTAACATAAATAACGGATTTAAGGTTAGTAATTAGATTCAAAATCGAATAACCAAACGCAAGCTGCCGCAGACTGCGCGTAGGAAATATTTACCCACTACATTTTTGTTGCATTTATAAGTTCTTTTCTTTCTTTTTTCTTGAAAATAAGCAAAATAAATCCATTTTTCGTTTTATTAATTAAAAATTCTTGCATTTAAAGATATATGGATACGTACCAGTGGCTCAAATTATTACTTTTTTTGTTACATCTTCTAAATTCTGGAGAGAATTAAAAAAAACGAAACATATCGGTTGTTTCATTTTTTTACTACAATTAGTTCTTTTTATGCCCTTTAATTTGGTATAAATTTTATCTGCTCCCGAATACTCTCACATAAGAAAAAATACACATAATAAAACGAAAAAACTTGACAAAGCTGTGTTCGAATATTTATTTTTAAAAGACACTGAGCTTTGAATTCCTTCAGATTCTACTGATTATAGTGATGAAGACGTATAATACGAATGAATAATTTAAAATTGATTATAAA
The DNA here is from genome assembly GCA_963855975.1 of Andrena chrysosceles. Classification (NCBI taxonomy): domain Eukaryota; kingdom Metazoa; phylum Arthropoda; class Insecta; order Hymenoptera; family Andrenidae; genus Andrena; species Andrena chrysosceles. The sequence continues at coordinate 367,734 of CAWLCU010000532.1, forward strand.
TACGAATTATTTAAAAAATTTATTTTATTTGTTTTATAATTGTTTCATGTTTGTTATTAATGCGTGTTTGAATGTATTTAAAAAGTATATATTTTATTTGTTTTACTTTTATTATGTTCAAAAATATATTTTAATGAATTGTTTTATATTAAAATTTAATTTTTTTGTGTATAAATATGATCAACATATCAATTACAAGTAAATAACTGTATCTTAATGGAAAATTGATTTTTTTCCTATATATAATCGTTACACTGTGCGACGGCGCGTACGAGTAGGGCTGAGACGTTTTGTCAATTTTCTTTTTGTATTCGAATCGACCTCGGTCGATCCGCCCTTAACGAATATAGGGTAGACCGGGGCGAATCGGATCAAAATAAGAATTTAGTCCATATTTCTTACATCGCGATAGAAATGAGCATCCCGATCGCTTGTAGTACATCGCCCCTCACCCCCCGCACCTACCGCAATAGCCCGTCAATTATTTTAAGTCATTGTTTAGAGCTGGCATACGGTTTCAGTCAGATGGACGCGCGCGAAAGTTACAATAATTTTGGTCAGAATCTAACCGACGTAATCTACAATTTCGTATTTAAAATAAAAAGTAAGCTTGAAAAATCAAATGTGTTAATTGATATTAGTTTGCACGGTGTCCAAGTTTAGTATTTGATGTATTTTAGACTATTATATCATAATATGTTTATGCAATCTACAACCTTTGAAAAACTTATATATGGGGCTAATCGGATCACGTCATTTGGGGCGAATCGGATCACTTTTTTTCATTTGTGTATTTTTATGATTATAAATATGATAATTGTTTATATACAGATGGTTCGTAGGTACATAAAAATGAGCAATCAGGGATCATGCCCCTCCCCCCAAAGAGGAAACTGTGATAAAAATTAAATCTAAAGAAACGATGAAAAAAATAAATTAATAGTCTTAAGAAGATGGCATTATGTATTTACTGTGGTGAAAAATAAATCCTTCCACTTTCGGAAGATTGTCTGAGAAGAGTGGTGCGACGAGGATTGTGCTGATAGAGCGGCGGCAAAACACGGCAATATCCTTCCGATCTGTGTTCTAAGTAGTGTCACTTGACTTCACTCTCAATACTGTCATTAAATTAAATTTGTTTAAGTTGATTCTAAAGATTTTGTTATGAAAATTTCAGTTCCTTCAGAGATTTATGGGTTATCCGATTGGCCCCAAATGAATCGGATATTTCTCACTTTTTCGTTTTCTGTTTATAAATGAAAGATTTTTAGGATTAATTTCAATTTTTATATATTAATGTTAAGGTCAAAAGTGTACTAGTCACGAATATATAATAAAAAATCAGTTTTTTAATGTTTGACTATTATTTTTATACCATCAAACACAAAGTGATCCGATTCGCCCCGGTCTACCCTACCTAATTTGAATGGGTGCGTTCAGCCGACAAAACCGGTGAGTAACCGGCGACTGCAACCGGTGAGTGATTTCCCTAGATTTTACTACAGACCGTGTAGAGACTTCGTCGATGATTTTACTCTGAACGCAACCGATCACTTCACCTACTCAACATGTTTAGTAACCGGTCCCCATTTTTTGTACCATAGTTTATTTCCGGTACAAAAAATGGCGACCGGTTACAAAACATCTTTCAAAACTTTTTCAACTTTTTTATTTAAGCCTGTAATGAAAATTTAAAAATCCCGTTTGTAGATTTAAGTAAGTTGTATACATGCCGAGAAATTATCATCACTTTTATCTGCTTGTACTGCCGTTACTTATTTGAACTGTCCTATCTAGCATTTTTTATTTTCTGAGATACGTTGAAATATTTGAAATTCCACTCGTCTTTTACCTTTTAAGTAAAGTTAGAAAACTTCTACGTGCATCGTAGAGATTTATAAACAGTCTAATGTATTTAACCTAACTCCTTTCCAAATGATTAAAATATCCTATCTAAAACAATTAATTAATTGGTACGTTAATGATACATTACCTACCGGTATACCTATTTCAAAAAATTATATTATTAGGCTGTTACGAAATAATGACAACATGTTTTAATTTGAATGAAGGGAAATAAGGACGGTACAAAGTAAATGATAAAACTTCAGTTTTCTCAGTTGTTTCAAAATGCTAGATAGGACATTTTAACTAAAGAGGGCAGCAGTAGCTTATAGCTACGTTAACGGCGCGCGCGCGCACACGCGTATACATCATTCGAGAGTAGTTCTTGATTTGCACGCTGGATATGAGAAGAGGACGCTAACATCAGTCACCTTCAATTTATGGGTCGGTAAAACAGTTTCGTTGGCCCGTCCAATTCATTGCAAGTTAAAAGTTAAAAGTAAAAATTAAAAAGCCACTTAAAATTGACAGCGCAGCCATATATATATATATATATTTTTGAAATTTTAGTTTAATATTTATGTTGTAAATGGTTGTTTAATATTTATTTTAAAAAAAATAATTATAATTAAATGTGTTTTTTGTATACAACTAAATTAATATTTATATGGCTGCTGTATATAAACTAATCTGCAAAATGAACAAGGATGCGCACAAATAGAAAAAAGTATATACATATGGTAACATTAACCCTTTAGCGCCAAACGTATCATATATGATACATTCCCTTTGGAAGTGGAACAAATTCGCTGTGTGCACCAGATTAGTACATGCTTAGCGTAGTTTTATTCATTGAAGAAAGATGGACCTACTTGAACCGTGCAATCATTTGTTTTATGCATTATAACCTCAAAAAACATATTGTTGCGTGGACGTGTTTAGCATTGTTGCAAAAGTATCGAACTGTGCCTCAGTTTTTTTAATAAAAAGGTAATTAATCAATTTTTTTGGTAATTTCGATGTATAGTAATGTTTAAAGGAGGGCTTAGCGCATGTATTGTGTATGATGTATTTCAGATTTTTTGAAATTTGGAGGAGAAGCAGGATGATAAGGATGAACGTATCGTATGTGATACGACAGGCGTTTTGGTGTATAAACCAGTCAACTCTTTCTTCGTGTTACTTGATTGGTTTTATTCGAACCTAAAAAGTTTTTTTAGGCCAAAAAAATTACTCGAAGCCAAACTAGGTTTATGACAGCTATAGCTCCACCAGATCCATGTATTTCCGACGTTTCTGACGATTCTGATGCAGAAGAGGATTTTCGATTTTTAAACAAGCCTGGCTCTGTATTTAGAGAAGACGAATATGACTCAGTAGAGAACTCTGATTGGATTTTAGAGGATCTTTCGGAAGATGAGAATGATTTCGAATTTGATTTCGATGCTGCGATACCCAGCACAAGTGGTTCCAAACGGAAGAGCGTAGATCCAGAGGTCGGATCAAACGAAGACTGTAGCAAAAGGAGAAAAGGTGCTCCAAAAGTTAACTCGAAGAAAAAACCGAAAGGCAAGAATAATGCAGCATCTACGTCAAGTGACTCATCGAAGAAACCCACTGAAGAACGTTTCCATTGGTCTAGAAATGACCTGCCGTTTGTAGCGCCCGCGCTCAATGTAATTTCGCAATCTATTTCCGGAAAGGACCCGCTAGAATACTTTTTCCAGTTCTTTCCTAAGAAATGTGTCGAACATATCGTGGAGCAAACGAATTTGTATTCAATGCAAAAAAGGGGAAAATGCATTAATACTAATTATGAGGAAATTACCGATTTCTTAGGGTGTAATATAATTATGGGCGTAATTTCGTTACCCTCTATAAGGGATTATTGGTCAACTTACACACGAGTCAATTCAGTTGCTAATATTATGTCAAGGCGACGATTCTGCGATATTCGGAGCTCTATTCATTTTTCTGATAATTATAATTATACACCTGAAATGCAAGATCGGTTTTTCAAGATTCGGCCAATTCTAGATATGATTCTCAATTGCTGCCTTTCCTTCCAGAATACAGATAAAAAATGTTCAGTCGACGAAACCATGATCCCGTATAAAGGGAAGATGGCAGGCAATTTAAGACAGTACATTGGCAGTAAACCGATAAAGTGGGGCTACAAATTATTTGTTTTAGTCGGATCAGACGGAATAATTTACGCGTTTGTAATCTATCAGGGCAAAAATACATTTCTATCACTAAAAGGTTCTCGTATGGAATTAACGAAACAAGAATTAGACGTGGGTGTCGGTGCATCCGTCGTTATCGCTCTAGTGAAATCTATCAGCGATCCGACCGGCTTTCAAGTATTTTGCGATAATTATTTCTCCAGTTTTCGGCTGTTTTTTTACATACTGCACGCGATGAGTGTATTTGCAACTGGCACTTTTAGAACTAATCGGATCGAAAAGTGTCCTCTAAAAGCCGACAAGGAACTCATGAAGCAGGGACGAGGAAGCGTTGATTTTCGAAATTTAAATGATAAAATTATAATGTTAAAGTACGCGGATAACAAATGTGTCCTTTTGGGGAGCACGCTCTACGGAGTAGAACCAAAAACTACAGTTCTTCGTTGGTGTAAAGAAGAACGCAAGAAGAAGCGAATAGAGTGCCCAAACATTGTCTTTCAATACAATAAGTACATGGGTGGGGTCGATAAAAACAATTGTCTCGTATCTTTTTATCGCACAGCCTCAAAGAGCAGACGCTGGTACCTACCAATTTTCTTTTATATGGTGGAATTGTGTATTGCCAATGCTTGGCTGCTATATAAAAAAGAATCACTCGACGCCAAAACCATTATATCCTTGAAAGAATTTCGGCTCCGCATCGCCGAAGGTCTCATTCAGTGCGGAAAGCAAAAGCGCGGACGGCCTACGCTCAAAAGTTTGAACCAAAAAATTCGAAACCCACGCACTGCAAGACCCTCGGATACAATTCGATTAGATGGCGTTGGTCATTTCCCAATATTCAGCGAATCACGCAATAGATGCCGGCATTGTAAAACGGGTTTATCTAAACTAAAATGCGTTAAATGCGGAATTCACCTGTGTCAAACTGTAAAAAATAACTGCTTTTATGTCTACCACACCTCATAAGATAACCTATTTAAAACTATTAATTGTTCTTTTTAGGAAATATAGTTCAAATACTAATAAAATAAAGACACTTTCTTGTCATGAATAAAAAAAATCCTGATTTATGTAATCCCTAAACGCCTGATGTATCATATATGATACGTTCGGGAAATTCCACTTCCGAACACTTTTCCGACATGAGGTCTTCAAATTATAAAAATTCAGACCATTTTTGACGATAAAAAGAAACGGGATATTTTTCCTTCAACGGGATCTAGGCGTGGGCGCTAAAGGGTTAAAAGTAAAATACCGTTTACAACATCTAGAAATTAAGACACATTTTTCTAATTGTCGCTTCATTATATATCTGTGTCTGTACAAATATATATTATACGCAAATAAAGATATTGTAAAAAAAGAACAATACTTCGACTACTATAGTACGTCTCAGAAATGTCCGTTCCAAGGTGTGTCATAACAGCGTCTGGTACAGACATCTAAAAGACACACGCTAAAGACGTCTTAAAGACACGCGCTACAGACGTCTTAAACACGCCTGCTACATACGTCTTAAAGACATACGCTACAGACGTCTTAAAGACATACGCTACAGACGTCTTAAAGACATGCGCTACAGACGTCTTAAACACGCCTGCTACAGACCTCTTACAGGCGTCTGTAGCAAACGTCTTTAAGAGGGTTACTATACGCCTGCTAAGACGTCTATCAGACCTTTGACAGACGTCTAGAGGGCGCCTCAGAGACACCGGAGAGACGGCTTCACAACGGCCATGTTACGACTTTGGCCGTTCAGACGTTCAGACCTAAAACAGACATGAACTAGACGTCTCTAAGACGAGGTGTGCTATCTGGGCTTGTATAAGACGTGAAAACGACGTTCACGGACGTCTTAAAGACGTCTGGAACGTCTGACTCCAGACGTCTTTAAGATGTCTTTAAGATGTCAGTGTGCTGTCTGGGTCTTTTCTCTTGCTTGATTGTATATACGTGTTTGTACAATAAAGACGTTTAATAATAATAATAATAATAATAATTTCACTATGACGTCCCACTATTTTTCGCCCGGTCCTAAGTAGCATCCTCCATATAAATTCCCCCCACAACTACACAACTATTTACGAAACGTCAATGCTTAACCCTTTCCCCAACCTCCGGGTTGTTTGGACGATGTACCTTAAGGTGGAGTCTCTATGGCGCGGCCGGCGGCCAAATCTTAAGCACCGCTCTTATAGAGAAGCATGTAACCGTTCTCCATGGCGCGTTTTCGACCGGCCGCGGCCGCGCGTCTGCTACAGCAGCATCCTAGGCTACTCGAGACGCAACACAATGCGATGAGTGTCTGTTTTCCGCCAGGATGGCGGAATCTACTAGCCGCGCGGCTAGCCACAGCAACAAACCGCTCGACTCCTCAAAACTGAGTCATAGCCGCGGCCGCGCTGCGGTCCAACGGCAGAGTGGGACAGGATCCCAAAAATAAGAAAACAAGATAGAATTAAAAAATTATGGGATTATGTTTTTTTATATATTTCTTGTAAACTAATAATATGAACTCCTAAAAAAGGGAAAAATATTGTGGCCTCTACATCTGATCTGTGTGTAAACACGTGTCAAAGTTTGTATGTTCTTTCTTGTGGGAAATTTTGAATTGAGTCTTTTAAATTTTGATGATATAAAAGACACAAATTTTTTGGGAACCGAAATGAGTAGTATCGTTTTTGGTAAGCAATAACAAAGAATTAGTTACATACTCTTCTTTTCCATAAGAAACCCATTGAAGAAATATTAGCAATTTTATATTAGCAACCGTCTTTTTAGTTACTCTCCGGGAATTTCCTAGCAAATTTCATTTTTGTTTTATAATCAACATATATTTGGCTTTGCAACTGCGAAAATGAGATTTGGCAATATTTACCAATAATGGAGTAATTACCTGTATTCTATGTTGCACAGTGAGGCTGAATCCCAATAAATAGGAAAAAAATTCAACAGCATCACATTTTTCGCACTGAAACTGCCGAATATAATTAAGGAAGTTTGTAAAAAAGTATTAATATACAACTCATACGGAAGATTGCCGTTATTTAGAAAAATTAAGTCAATAATTCCCATAGAACTAGAACAATTTGATAAATATATCTATATATATATATATATATATACAGGGTCATCGTTTAATCCTGCAACCCGTGCGCGCGCAAACAGACGAAAATGGCAACACCGCCTCACGGACGCATTCCACTACAACCATGCACCGGCCCAGCGCAGGGCTGCCTGCGACCGTTGGACAAGAGTGATGCCCGAGCTTCGAAAATTTTAGCGTCGCAAAGAGCTAGGTATTGGGAATTTCCCGACCCAGGTAATCGAGCCGCGCGCTCCGCTTTTATGATCGGTCTACCACTCGCACCCCAGATCACTGTAATGAGGTTTGAAAATAATGTCAACAGATCTCGTACCCGTCTCAATTTCAAAAATTTTAGCCACGACAGGGTTGACGGTTCCTTGTACGGAGAGATTTTTCGCCACCTGCTTGTAAAAACCACAGTAACGGCACATCGTTCCAAAAAATGACATTAACGGAAGCCGGTATAGGCGTGGCGTTGAGTAGCTAAAACATTCTAACACAAAAATTCTAGAAAAAAAATTCAAACACCGCTACAATCAAAGACACGTCGCATTAGTTACCCCTTACGTCTGATCTAGGTATGCACCGCATTAAGGATAAAATCATAAAAAAGAAAACCAGAACAATAGATTCTGAGGTCTGCAGAACTAACACATAATTGAATAAAAATTTAATTTCTCAATTTATAAATGTAATGATACAGAATCAACTAGCCTATTGTTTATCAACACCGCGAATTTTAAAAACAGCGTTAAATACATTATCAAATAAACAGTTTCCAACAGCTTTTTAAACAATTATGGTTAAAAAATTGATAAAAGAAAAATTAAGTAAACGTAAAATATGTTAAATTATCCATCATTAAGAGGGATTAATTTTTCCTCATTTTTTGGCGTAAATTGCATTCCGATATGTCTTACAGTTCAAAAGGTATACGAAAAAGACCCCAAAATTTTCAACCGGGGCCGGGAAATTGTGAATAGTTCTTTGCAACGTTAATTTGACAAGGACCAGCCAAAAATTCTCGAAGCTCGAGCATCACTGCTGTCCAGCGGTCGCTAGCAGCTCTCCGAACGCGGTGACGGTGCATGGTTGTAGTGGAATGCGTCCGTGAGGCGGTGTTGCCATTTTACAAGTTCGCGCGCGCGCGGGTTGCAGGATTAAACGATGACCCTGTATACTATGGAAAGTGCAGAAATATTTGCAAACATGTATCCATGTTATCCTATATACCAAATACTGTTCAAAAAGTGTTAATACATTCATACGTAATTATACAATATTTGGGCAACCTTTCAATCGCCTAATTTTGTGACGGGACCCAAAATGCCAGAAATAAAGGTTTTACAAGTGAAGGAAAGATTGTACGCTCAAAATTTTGTCATTGCAATACAAATGAAGATGTTTTAAACTTTTCATCGATTTCTTCAGATCCAGGAATAGTGTTTTATAAAGTAGCTTCATAAGATTCGACATTTTGATTAGAAAAAGTGGCATGTTGAATGTTTTCTCTATTCTTCAGATTGACGCCCACTGCGTTGCGGCAAAAGCGAAATCGGAGCCAAGCGGGAATTCATTCGTTGTTTTCGACCGATAATCCCAAGAACGTTTCGACAACATCTGTTTGCCAGCATTTCTAAAGGGCAGTCAAGAACGTTATGCCGTCTGTAATAATTTTAAGCATTCTTCAGTCTCACAATGGGTTAATCTGTATATTGGTCTCTCGGTGGGTAGTACGTACGATGGCTTCGTACCTGGACGTAGGTACTGCTATTAACCGCCGCGCGGGACAATATGGTTATAAAAACAAATGTGGCGAGGTACTCTGGCCGTTCAGCCACAATAATTTTTGGCAACCAGATGCGAGGTTTTCACCCTCGATTTCTTCAAGAGGGAGAAGGTTCCTCCTCCGTCGCTGAATTCACAGGGGGCAAGTCCCCTCTCTTTAAGGAAGGGTGTTCCCAATGTGTGTATCATAATTAAATTACAACAACAATTATTTTCATATTACTTTCTCTTCTTTAAATATTAAAATAGAAAATATAAAATAGTTTAAAGAAGGAACATTGTACTGTATGAACTCCGGGTGGTATCGGTACCAATAGGTACATTAGACAACCCCCCCCCCCCCCCCCCCCGGATTGTGTGATTGGGGGAAAATCATTAAATTTGCAAGCGCAATATCTCGAAAACCAGTTGAAATAAGGTGTATACATTATAGGTTATTGAATTTGTCTTAGAACGCATTATCAAGTGATCTCTAAAAAAATAGTTTCATTTAAAAAACCGAACTTGTTAGTCGTATCTGTTAAAATAATAATTGACGAAAAATTGGCCTGCACTTTTAAATTTGCCCCCTCGAACCATGCAATTGCATGTAAACAATTTTTTTTATCTCCAATACGTTAGGAAATATCCAGCTGTTTACTGTTCCCGCGGACACCTGCGGATTAATGAAAAGTCGCGCTTTTGTTCACAGCGAATAATCTCTAAATTCTTAAAGACGGCGAAAGTATGTTCTTGATTGTCCTATGGAAATCTGGCAACCAGATGTTGTCGAAGCCGTCCTCGAAAATACGGAATTGCCAACCATAAACGATAGGTAAATGAATTGTCGCACCGCTCTCAACTGTTACCTCCCAAAGGACCCTTCGTTTAGGATAATTAAGGACACAATATAAAGGCAAAATATAGAACACAATATAAAGGCCCAAAACATAATAAAATTTGAAAATATAATAAAAAGCGGCCGTTTCGTTGACCGTGCACGGTGACTCGCACCCGTACGTAGTGTTGGCCGCCGTCGAAGTGCGGGACAATAGATTGTAAACCGCGACTTCGATGAGAGGGTGGGGCCGATCGACCTGGCTAGTTTTTCGGAAACAACTGATTCCATTAAGCCCGAAATATACTAAAAGTTTATACCCGAGGTTCCCGTTCCCTACGAGTAACGCGAGTTCTATCCTAGTGTATGTAGTTTTCACTAAAAAGTCAAAATCGAAGAATTCCACGTACCCGTATTTCACAGTTTGGTCTGTAGTTTACGTTGACAAATTTACGCCATAATGGATCAACAATTTATAAGAAGAAGGAGTAAAACGTTACTACGTTGAAAGAAACTGTTTAAACAATTTGACGTATGACGAATCTGATTGTGTTGCTGAATTCGTTTTAAAAGAATACATCAGTTTTGCATAACAGATTATTCTCTATGGTGTATACTTTCCGAGATATTGGGGCAAATGTGTTTTTCACCACCAGATATGGATGATTGCCAATGAAAGAAAATACGTGTCAAATACTTTTTGAAGACTATCATCTACGCGAATCTCATCAAAATCGGCATTAATTATCATGGTATTGCTTTTTTAATTTTCAAAGTAATATCAATTGTTAGACAGTAAGTACACATATGCAAGTGATATGTATATCTAAAGGCAGTGTCCCACTTGTGCAAATGCACGCTGCGCACGGGTCAGATTTACAAGTTTCTCCGATTTTCGACCAATTTGGAGCATTTGAAAGGGTCGACTTTTACGACGACGCGCGCGTTGAAAGTGATCGTGTGCGCGCTACCTATGCGGGGATTTCTCTGACACGCGCGTACGCGAATGCCCGCTGCGCATCGTCGAAAAGACTGAAAAAAAACAAATAAAAAAAATGTATGTTTTCACCGCAAATGTACTCTTTACTCATACATATCACTTGCATATGTGTATTTATGGTGTATTATTTACTTTATACATTAAAGCAAGCAGTAGCATGATAATTATTACTGTAAATAACAACAATTATACTGTTGCGATATGTATATTTGTTCCTGGATATTGCATAATTGTAATACACTATGTATGCAGATATGTGACACTGAATTGTAGTTGTCTATCTTTATCAGTTTCAAATTATTCTATTTCTCAAACACAATTAACCCTCATAGGTACAACGAATGCAGGGCCATTTTGACCCAACTCTGACAAAGTCTATCACCATGTTAAATTTGTGTTGGCAATGGCAAAATATAGTATATGATGCCTAAATTGCAGTAACATTATTTGTAAAAATCATGAAGGAGATACAACTGTATCCACTATCCATTTCCACTATCTTCGACGTGCGCGCCAAGCATCCGCGTGCGCGCCTGGCAGAGCATCGACCCGTTTCTTGCGCGGGGTCTCATAAATGGACGAAAACGTCGTGCGCGGCGCGCCGTTGCACTAGTGAGACCCTACCTTTAGTTGCAAGAAAAAATAGGCCACTGAAAATTAATCCTAAAGACTGTCCTGCAGTACTACAAGTTATTTGGTAAATGATTTTTAAGTACTTTATAGCGTGTTGGAGCCCAAACGGCTAATTTCGTAAAACGGTAGTAAACCGTGACCCGCTAACAATCCGTTTTAAGGGTTCGTGCAGATGGCTACATCATGGGACTCACACCCGGGGAAAACACAGAAAATTCCGTTCTTATTGTATAGGTATATTTTTCCACCTCCACGCGTACGATTTGCAAAGGTGGAATATCTCGCGGCCCATAAGATTTGGCCCTCAAAAAGATGTACCCTGAAGGAAATACTATTTAAGCTGCGACTCACAGTGATCGTTGGTTAGTACAGAAAACACTTCTGTATACTTAGTACACACGGGAAGTGTTTGACAGTTTGACGTATCACAGTGTTGTGTTAGTGCACCTACAATGCCCACCTTGAAGGTAAAATTTTCAACTCTGGAGGACGAGACGCTGATACATTGTGTATCAGCTTATCCTGCCATTTACAATGCTGGTGACCAAGCTCATAAGGACTATGAGTTGAAAGATAACGTGTGGAAAGACGTGTCCACCACAGTAAAAAGAACACGTAAAGTATTCTTTCGTTATATTTATTTGCATCAACCATCAACTAGGGGCTATTGATACCATCGAAGAGTGGTGGAGACCATTGCAAAATTGGGACATTAAGAATAAAATCTCATAACTTTGACATTATTAAGTAAAAAAAGTAATTGCAATTGGTATTCATTAGAATAAACTCTTTTTTAAATAATAGTACAGATCCAAATTTTTTTAATAGGAGGAAAAATTCAAATAAATAACACAGGGCCACAAAATTTTTTTTCTAAAATACACAAACTCGACCACCTGTCCTATACGTATTTTGGGTCGCTGAATTTGAATCCGTTGCCCGTTTTGGCCCATCACGTCAAGTTTTCCCGTAAATTGCAAAATACTATTGTAAATCAGTAAAATGTCATATAAATACCACATATCCTATTTCCATAAACTTATAACGTCAAACTCTCTAATCTACTAATCCCAAGACCATAAAACATCTAATTCTATATTTCGTTAACCCTCTAGACCCTAAAACTGTATTTACACATATCTCCACAACCCACTACGGGGCATTTATACCTCAATCGCTGAAGTAAATATTTTCAAATTTGCTCAATCTTCAAACTCGTATAACTTCGCTAAAATTCATCCAACGTTGATGAAACAAAGATCATTTTAAAGTTTGAACTTTCTACTTTTCGACGGTTTAAACCGCTTTTATTGAAATGGGTATCCGGGGGGGTAAAATCCGCCCTTAAAGAGGAGTGTGCCAAACTGCAAAAATTTCTTCATGTTTGTCAAATGCTACGGAGTACAGACAATATTTTTTGCAGTTTTGTTACCAAAAGTTCTGAGTATTTCTCAGTGATCTTTCTAGTTGCATTTTAAAGCATAAGGCCTAAGCTTTTACATAGACCACTTTTGGTCCACTTCTGGAAACGAAAATTTCAAACGGTACCTGTAAGAACAAAACGAACAAACTTTTTTTGGAAAAACAACTTTTTCCGTGGCCAAAACGGGCAACGGATTCAAATTCAGCGACCCAAAATACGTATAGGACAGGTGGTCGAGTTTGTGTATTTTTAGTTGTAGTGGATTCAATATTTATGTGGATTTACTATTCTGTGGACACAATATTCGAAAATGCTTCCCATCAATAGCTTCAAAACAGTTTGAAAAGTTCCATTTCATCATAAAGCCTTTTGCATTTCCTTTGAAATCGGAAATATTAGTTTATGGAAAAAATCTGTTCGTTTGTTTCAACAACACTTATCTATTTTGAATGCAAATGATAACGATCTCAATGCTTCTCCAGTAGCAACGAACTCCCCCAAAAATATATTATCTAACTATTTCAGCTGCGGATTGTAAAACGCGGTGGAAAAATATTCGCGACTCTTTCATGAAGAAGAAGCGGGCCAACAACGGCACGGGGTCGGCAGCGAAGCCCAAAAAAGAGTGGCCATTAATGAAACTGTTAGATTTTTTGAACACTGTCTCGTCTGAGAGAAGGCTAGTATTTTTTTACCCAAGATGAGTCCTAAAATACATTTTAAAAATTTATTTTATTTATTTTATTGTAGCACCCAGAGCAATATGGAACTCCCAAATAGAGAAAATAGAAATATGCCGGATACTAATAATAGCGGTATCGACGACTCTGCAGCACCCGTACAGTTTACGGAAACTATTGCTTGTTCGGAAGGTGTTCTATCTCCGGAAACACCGCAAGAAGACGCAACCGCTCCTTCCCGAAAAAGAACTTGCAGTAATGCATATGCAGCGCCGAAAAGGCACAGAAACGACTCTCGCAATTTCCTAGATGCCATAGCAACAAGGTCTGCGGAAAGAGAGCAACTGTTGAAGATGGCCATGGAAGAGGAAAGTGAGGAGACCATGCTCTTTTTTAAGAGTATGGGGGTAATGGGCAAAAAATTGCCGCGAAAGTTGCTGGCGGAAGCCAAAACATCCGTCCTGAAGATAATGTTGAATCTGCAGAACAGAGCAGCAGAAGATTCGTGAGCTGGTGCCAGTGTCCCCCCGAAATCGCACAGAGTATGGGCAACATTAGTCGCAGTTGGACAAAATGTAATCTAATTATGAATTACAAATTACGATTAAAATGTAATTGTGTAGTTGATTATATATTATTTTCTGTAATCGTTCATTTAGGTAGTTGACGAAACCAAATGGTCAACTACCTAAATTAACGATTACAAAAATAATGTGTAATCAACTACACCATTACATTTTAATCGTAATTTGTAATTCATAATTAGATTACAATTTGTCCAACTCTCCCGTCAGTGTTGCCGGGAATGTTCTTGATGGAGAAGATTGTCAATGGAGGGGTAACACCTACAGGAGTGGTGGTAATGTGTGTGTTAGTGAAGTCACGGCATCATCACGTCGGTCTCCTTCCACTGACAATCTTGTCCATCAAAAACATTCCCGGCAACCCTGATGATTCACCGTGGGGTTTTAGTCGGTAAGAATCCGACACTACCTCGATCTCCCACCCCAGGAGGCCGAGGTGTCTATGAAGATTTCCCCACGTTAAAAAAAAACGCGTTGTGCAAGAAAGCAATTACGAGCGACACTGAGAGAGAACCGGTAGCAAATGATAGCGCGGGCGAGTGTGACGACGTAAGCGATGACCGAATGTGTGATAGAGTAATTGGCAAAAGGAGAGAGAGAGAGAGAGCGCGCGTAGGTAAAGAAAAAGCGGAATAGGGAGAATCGAATGTAAGAGAGGGAGGAGAGAATGAACGGAAGAGCATGCAGCGAGCGAAGCGAGAGCGTACATATCAACGCATGTGCAAATCAGTAGACTGAGCGTGATTATTAAGGGGGTAGACACGGGTAATGCAGCGCGCTGTATACCGACACAATCAGGCTCGAAACATGGGTTTGCGCGCTGACGTTTTTTGTCCTTATATGAGCAAATTTTGGGCTGGGCGAGGTCTCATTCGAAAGAGGAAGGTTCAATACAGCCCGCTCTGGTCATGGTTCAAAGAGATTGTGTTGATATGTGATAATACGAGTGTCCAAAGTAGAGAAAAAAATGGAGAAAATACACTCGCAGATTCCAAGTAATTGTAGGTCACTAAAAGAGTTTTGTGACTCAAACGATGACCAGAGCGGGCTGCGTTGAACCTTCCTCTTTCGAATGAGACCTCACCCAGTCCAAAATCTGCTCATATAAGGACAAAAAACGTCAGCGCGTGATTGCATTCCCAAAATACGAGTTCCGCCATGTTGGCGATAATACAGAGCAAGTCACGTGACAAATTTAGTTGAGCTAGTGGATACGAGATGGCGCCTACTCGGGAGGACTGCCAACGGGGAATCATAGCAAAAGTAAAGCGTTAGCTGGATATACGAGTTACGAGAAAAGCGTGATGCGGTCAATGCATGCATTTTCGGACGATTCTAGGTTAGGTTATATGAAATCACTTTCGAATTTATGTTATAATTATATGGCCACATTATTTAAAATAAAAAGGACAGATTGGAACTTTTTTACTAATACTTGAAATATTGATATACTGATCATATTTTCACAATGTGGAAGTTACAACAATTATTTGCAATTATTGCTCGTATTATTATTCTTCCGTCTATTGTATATAGCATATAACAAGGAAAAGTCTCCAAATCGGTCAACAGTTAACACCCCGATTTTTTTATAAATATTTACGGTTCTATGCAGAGATGGACATTATTTAAATAAAAGAATATACTTCCGAATGGCCCCAGTGGCCGATCGACACGAGGCTTAGGGGAGGGTGTGTATACCCTAAATCTAAAATTCTATTTAGCTTCGGTTATTTATTAGTTTCCATTGATTATTAGAAGACCGTTCATCTTGGGCTTCGAATAATTTTTCATCTTTCATTCTCTCTTTATCCTAAAATCCTATTCAGATATATTGGCCGGTCGATTCGTTTTCGCGAACAGCGATCAAGAAGAAATCAGCCACCACCATCTGACGATCGTGGATTTGTCAGTTGGAGTTCCTCGGCTATCGAAGGGTATGGTGGGGTAACGGGAATGCTGCTCGACTCCGTCTGAACGTAGTCGTGTGGCTGTTATTTATTCTTATTGTTAGCGTAGTAATTGTGTTTGTTACGAAGCTATGCATAGACCAATACGAGATGAAGCTATGGAGAAAGAATCAATGTTCTGGCCAATAAAGCTCCTGATTTTTTTCGGAGCTAAGTCACACCTATTCTGATGTGTGTATTTCTACGCTGACAGATTGGTTTGACCTGTCAGGCCAGAAGCTTGGCGCTATCCCCATCACTTTTGGCTCACTCTTGTTTTGCGAAGGTGAGAACGAGTCAGAAAACGTTGAGAAAAGGAACGCCGAGGCAGGCAAGCGGTATAGTGGGAGAATACGCGTTACGAAACTCACCGGCCAATATATCTGAATACGATCTTAGAAGCTCGAATAACCGACGAGAACCTTTGTGGCCCGAGCCGCGCGAGATCTCGCTCCTGTTCGGTCATGTGTCATCGATTATATAGAAACAGAATTTGTTTATTTTTCATCGTATCAATATGAAAATGACACAAATGGTTTCCTGGCATTCTCCCAATTAAATTGACAGAAAATAATTTAAATCGGACTATTTTTAACACAGCGGGCTTCCAATTCTGCAAACAAATTTTCACGTAATTTCCTTAATTATGGTCCAAATAATATCATTTTTGGGGTCAATTTGATCGAGAAAACATGAGGCATCGATTGACGTTTCGCAAAGATCTGATTAGAAATGCAGAACTGCAGATTTGTCACTGCTTAGTGCGCAACATTGTATGGCCGCGCTGGTTCCGAGCGTCGAAACCCACGAAACTCAGCGAATCGCATGATTGTCAGCGTGAAGGACAAGAGGGGACTAACCACGGCGAAGGAAAATCAGCCTTCTATCCAGAACGACTTTACTGACAAACTTTATATTCACGTCAAATAAATACTTTAATTATAAAATTTACACGACGAACTATTGTTGAATTTCGCCAGTTCTTACATATGCATCACTTGGTTGGGAATTCCTGATTCCAGAGTTTCATGCATTTACCTATTGAAATGTTGCTTCAAGACATCGGGAAATTGCATTGCTTCTTCTCGTACATACGATATATCTGTTCGCCAGTGGGTGTCACGAATGGCCCGACTTTGGTTTCCCAAATAAATTCAGATTTATCAGAGCCCTCGCCTGAACCGCTTGACAAGGAGACTGAACGACGTAAACCGAGTGCGAGCGAAATAGCGCACCAGCGAGAGACCCTCGGTCGACGGCGACTTGAGTCATCCAGTACTGAATATGAAAATGTTCATATTTCTCATTACACCTTGATAAGAGTGTTACCACCGATGGATTCGGTTTATTTTTTCTTATGAACACAAGATTACATGTGTCTCACTGAGTTTCGTGGGCTTCGATGCTCGAAACCAGCAGGACTATACAATGTTGCGCACTAAGCAGTGACAAATCTGAAGTTCTGCAATTTTTAATCAGATCTTTGCGAAAGTGACGTCAATCAATTCCTTATGTTTTCTCGATCAAATTGGCCCCCAAAATAATATTCGGGCCATAATTAAAGAAATTACGTGAAAAGATTGTTTGAGAATTGAAAGCCCGTTTCGTTAAAAATAGTCTGATTTAAATTATTTTCTGTCAATTTAATCGGGAGAATGCCAGAAACCCATCTACCACAAATGCAGGGTGGAGGAGGTACCCTTTCCATGACGCCGACCGGGCTAGAGAAAATGCGCAGGCTGGATGGACGTGATTATTATGTGGCCCCCTCCTCAAAGTGACAGAAAATATAACCTATGTATATGCTATATGAAAATAAATGTTTAGCGTCTATTTCGTTCTTTTGCTTTACATTCGTGAATTTTTTATCATCCTTCCGAAACATTATTATTACGCCGCAACAGTGTCTTTAGGAAATCGGGTATTGTGTATAGGTTATGTTTTCTGCCACTTCAAGGAGCGGATTTTCTGTCTCTAAGAGACAGAAAACATAACCTATGCGCTATACCCGATTTCCTAAAGATACTGTTGTGGCGTATTAATAATGTTTTGGAAGGATGATAAAAAGTTCACAAATGTAGCGCAATTGAACGAAATAGACGCTAAACATTTATTGCCATATAGCATATATATAGGTTATATTTTCTGTCACGTCAAGGAGGGAAACACATAACAATCACGCGCATCCAGCCTGCGCATTTTCAGTAGCGGATTTCATGAACGGATTCTCTGTCCTCGAAGTGACAGAAAATATAACCTTATTGCTATACCCGATTTCCTAAAGATACTGTTGCGACGTAATAATAATGTTTTGGAAGGATGATAAAAAGTTCACAAATGTAGCGTAAAAGAACGAAATAGCTACTAAACATTTGTTGTCATATAGCATACACATAGGTTATATTTTCTGTCACTTCGAGGAGGGGACCACATAATAATCACGCGCATCCAGCCGACGCATTTTTACTAGCCCAATTCAACATCCAACACAATTTTATATATAATGTTTGTTCATAACTGCTTCTGCAATGTTATAAGTGTATTTCATGTTCTGTCTCAATGTTTTGCTAATGAAAAAATGTCTAACCTAACAAACTTCATTTTCTGGGGACATCTCCTCATCTATTTTTCCTTTTTACTTATAATTCCTTACTGCTAACGTAGAATATTGTAACATAAGTACATTTCAAGTAATTGAAATATACAATGAATTTTCTACGTTTGCAGTACCAGCCGACTTTCCGTTTAAATTTTTATAAGTACAACGCAACAGCTGAGAATTTCTTTCCTTATTCAGAATAGAATACAGAAATAGCAAACAGCTCCCTCTCGCGTGCATCAGGCAGCGGCGTATCTATGGGTAATACCATTTCAGTGCAGAAAAAACCTGCTGTAATACCGACCTGCCGAATCGGCCAGACCACGTGACGTCCCAGACAGCACACGACATCTTATAGACGTCCATTTTAAGTCTGTTTTACGTCTGAACGTCTGAATGTCCTGATTCGTGACAAAGACATCTTTGAGACGTCGTACGGACGTGTGAAAGACGTCTTTAAGATGTCTTTAAGACATCCACAAGACGTCTTTAACATGCTCATAAGACGTCTTAAAGATGTTTGTCAAGAGACATCTTAAAGATGTCTGTCAAAAGACATCTTAAAGACGTCGGTAAAAAGCCATCCGAATGGCGTCCGTAAAAAGCAATCTTAAGGCAGGACCGGCGCAAGGATTTGCAAATTTTTGCACCATTTTTATGGAATATTAAACATATAGTAACGCAATTATCGTACATTTGTTTCGTCAATTTTTCTTTAATACAATTATATGACAGTGTGTGAAGTGAGTCTAGAGGTCGAATGATGATTAGGTTAGGTTGTAGAGCAGCACTTATGCTGGACCTCGCCTATTCACAATTATTGTTATATCGTAATTGTCATGGTCCAATAAAGACATTTAATAATAATATTCTGTAAAATATTTCGCTGTAATGCGTGTTTTTTATAAACAATTAGTACAATACATATGTAGCTAAAATTTGGAAGTATTTATAAGGAAGTATGTTGGGTAGGTGCGAATAACGATTGATTCATAAACGGAAAGTCTTAGGTTCGATTCCTCTCGTCACCGACATTTTTTTTCCGAACCTGGACCTTATAAAGACGTCTTTAAGACGTCTGAGAAAAGACATCTTAAAGATGTCTGTAAGACGTCTGAGAAAAGACATCTTAAAGATGTCTGTAAGACGTCTGAGAAAAGACATCTTAAAGATGTCTGTAAGACGTCTTAAAATCATCTTTAAGACGTCTTGATTCGTGACATAAGCCGTGCCGAAGACTTGTATAAGATGTGAAAACGACGTTCACGGACGTCTGAAAGACGTCTGGAACGTCTGACTCCAGACGTCTTTAAGATGTCTTTAAGATATCTGTGTGCTGTCTGGGGTGTCTACCCCCTTAAGAGACCACATTTGTATTAACTATAGTAAAAATATACAACAGCTGTAATAAAATTATGTGACGAAAATATAAAATATGCTTGTGAAAAATTAACTTGCCTCAATGTCAGGAGCAACTTATCTTCGGGATTTTTTCTCCAAATCCTTTGCAATATGATTCAAAACGAAATGAACCTGCTCTTTATTTAGTCGAAAAAATTGTCTATAGGTTTCCTTGTTATCCACTAAATAATTTGTTATCAAGATACGAGAATAACCCTCGGTCCTTCGAGTCTGGTACATTGTTTTCACTTCACCTCTTTTTCTCGTTTCGAACTATGCTAACATCTTCTGGACGATGATGCTGGTTTCTTGCAGGGGACTCGGGTCGAATCAGGTGTTCACACATACATGTACATACATATGTCTCGTTTTCTCTGCTTATTTCGCATTTCTGAAATGGAAATGCAAGTTTGAACTGGTGTGCGTACTCCAAGACCCGATACACCAAAATACATAGTTTTTCCTACCTAGCGGATGCCATAAAGGCAGTCCCTTTATTGCCCTTGGCTTAGGACCTCCCCAACCTTTGCTAGAACGACACTCGTTCTTGTGACTTCAAAGCAGACACATCTCTGTGAATTCGTGATCTACGAACGTTCGTACAGTTTTAAATATTGCCTGCTGGCGTGACAGTGTGACGTGATCTCTACAGTAGAGTGACTTAAATTCATATAATGAACCGCAAATTGCTGCTGCGTGCGTTGCTGCAGGAAGAAGAAGACGACGACATGCTTCTGCTAGCAAATTTCGAAACGAGAAAAAGAAGTGAGGTGAAAACAATGTACCAGACTCGAAGGACCGAGGGTTATTCTCGTATGTTAATAACAAACCATTTAGTGGATAACGAGGAAACCTTTAGACAATTTTTTCGGCTAAACAAAGAGCAGGTTCATTTCGTTTTGAATCATATTGGAAAGGATTTGGAGAAAAAATCGTGTCCAAAAGTCAAGACGCCAATTTCACCCGAAGATAAGTTGCTCCTGACATTGAGGCAAGTTAATTTTTCACAAGTATATTTTATTTTTTCGTCACATAATTTTATTACAGCTGTTGTATATTGTTACTACAGTTAATACAAATATGGTCTCTTAATAATCACGCTCAGTCTACTGATTTGCACATGCGTTGATTTGTACGCTCTCGCTTCGCTCGCTGCATGCTCTCCCGTTCATTCTCTCCTCCCTCTCTTACATTCGATTCTCCCTATTCCGCTTTTTTTACCTACGCTGTCTCTCTCTCTCTCTCTCTCTCCTTTTGCCAATTACTCTATCACGTATTCGGTCATCGCTTACGTCGTCACACTCTCTCCCCCTCTTTCAGTGTCACTCTTTGTTGGTTTCTTGCACGAACGCGTTTTTCTATTTACGGGAGAATATCTTTATAGGCACCTCCACCTCGTGGTGTGTGAGACCGAGTTAGTGTCGGATTCTTATCAACTAAAACCCTACGGTGACCATCCTCTGTACGAATCGGTGGGACCTCGGGAACATCACGGCTATTGTATTTTACTAATACCACACGCACAAACACATGTATCTTGCGCTGACTCCATTTCGAGATCATTAATCAATTTAAACACCAACGCCTTTGTTTCCGCAATTAAGTGTTGCGGAAATTTTGGCCTGCCATCAACATACTTTTAAAAAATATCACATTGGAGTCGCAATCTGCTTTCAATTATTTGCTGATACTGCCCATCTGTTTTTCTGTTTCGAGAGCTGTCCATGTCAAAACATCCAGCACAGTACTGGATTCTTTTCTGTGCCTATTTGGCACTGCACACTACATGTACTTAGAGGTAGATTTACTTTGCTGCCGACCCTGTACCGTACTTGATGCCCCGCTTCATTTTCCTACATGTATCGCATATGTTCCTCCATCTCTTCTTACAATCACCAGCTGAAATAATTCGAAAATATATTTTTTACAGGTTCCTAGCCACTGGAGAATCCTACAGATCATTAGCATTCGCATTTCGAATATCACCGAATTATATAAGTGTCATTGTACGCATCGTATTAGAACAATTGTGCGATAAATTAGTTCCACTCCTTATGCCGCAACCGAGTATTGCGGGTTTTGAAAAAATAGCGACTGACTTTCTAGTGAAATGGAATTTTCCAAATTGTGTTGGAGCTATTGACGGAAAGCATATCCGAATACAATGCCCAGGCAATAGCGGTTCTTTGTATTTTAATTACAAGAACTTCTTTTCCATAGTATTATTAGCATTGGTGGATGCAAATTATAAATTTATTGTCATTGACGTTGGTTCCTGTGGCAAAGAAGGAGACAGCGGTATATTTAATAAATCTATTATGGGCCAAGCCATTCGGGAAGACAAAATGCAATTTCCCATCGACAAAGCTCTTCCGGGATCGAACATTACAGCCCCTCATGTAATTGTGGGCGATGAGGCATTTCGCCTCACAAAACGTATGTTGAAACCATACACAAAAAACGTTACCGCACAAGATATGACAAAAAAAAATTTTTAATTATCGGCTCTGTCGCGCCCGTAGGGTGTTAGAAAATGCATTTGGGATATTGTCCCAGACATTTCGCATTTTTTTATTGACCAATTGCTGTACTGCCGGAAACAACGGACAATATTATAACCGCAACATGTTGCCTCCACAACATGTTGCGTGATGAATATATGTGCAACAATCCCCCGAAGCAACAACATTTGGAGCCAAGCATGGCAATTAATAACATAATGCCATTGGCTGGAATAGGAGGTTTTGGTAATGCCGAGGGGTTGGCCATCCGGGATAGATTTCGGAACTATTTTAATTCACCGGAGGGGGCTGTGGAATGGCAAGAGGACATTGTCGAAAGAGGCGTCCGAACATAAATAAAAAATCACACATTATTAACATCCCACCAAGTACGGCGCGCATGAAGGACAGGTACAGTTAATTTTTTATATTAGAACTATGTTATTTGTGTATCAAAAATTGATTAGTTTAATTATGTATACATAGTTGGGTTAGTTAACATATAATTTGTCCGAAAATCATTTACGTGTCCCGTGAAAGATCGACGTCAAAGTATCAAATCAAAATGAGTTTGAGAACCAGTTATATTAACCGCACACCCAAATTGTATATTGAAGAATGATTTTTGAATTTCCATTCGTTATAATTTAATTGCAAAATTACTATTCGTTTATTTTAATTAATTTTTTCTTATTTTAAATAATGTTTTAGATTCGTTCATAATAGTCCGATTTTCATGAAATTTCATATGATTTACATCGGAAAAACACAAAGAATCCATTGGTGTCACTTACATATCGAAACAATAAAAAATTATTTTATTCCTGAAGCAGGTATGAATCCTTGGCCGTAGACCCTTTCAAGTGCGCTTGAACAAAAGTGGGTCCCCGAACGCCGCACGGCCGGAGGCTGGCCGCCGGCATGGGCCGCTGAGCCGCGGCCGCCGGCCGCGCCATAGAGACTCCACCTTTAGCGGTCCCCATCTCCAGATGATCAAATTTCAAGCCCTTTCCCCTCTTCGGCCTTAGAGGCGCGAACTCCTTCCACGTTTAAACCATAGACAAGTCCCCCACTAAAACTCGCTCATCTCGAGAACATGTCTCACCCCTCCCCCCCCCCCCTCATTTTACGGCAAACGTATCCAAACCTCCACTTTCAAACCCCAATCAAAACCCTCCAAACCCATCCAACAGGTGGAGTACCCCCTTTTCAAAACCCCGAAGGAACCGCTGAAATACGCAATAACGACACATATTTCGCGCAGGACTCATCTCGACATTCCGATTACATAACACATATTTAAAGCATGAGTCATCACGCATACCGCAAATTCCCCGCATACCTGACATTCCATTGTTTTGTATAAACACTGGCACCGCAGGGGCCACACGCACCAGTTCGGCAACAATCGTTACCAAAGCTTCACCTCACCAAATCTTTTCCTTATTACTAAGTAGTGTTAGAAGTAGCTTCAGTGCATCATCTCCTAAAAAGGACTTCGAGTCTTCGACACCACTGTAAGCCCTTAATATTCTAATTTCATTTATACTATTTTCTTTTGCTTATTTGCTTCGATATTATTTAGTTCTTTATATCTTCATTTATATTGCTTGTATTGTTGTGCTTATTGCTTTACATTACTTTATGTGATTTCGCTTATTACTTTATATCGTTCAACCGCATTTATATCATTTATTCTTGCTTATTCGCTTGCTTTATATAGTTTCAATTGCTTATGCCAGCGCTGTTCAAGGTCGCTTACGCGTAAGCCCGGGGTTCTCCCACTCTCGTCCGCGTTGTCAGGGATACCGCACGACGCTAAAAAGGCGACCATGACAGACCACAGCGCGTCCGTCGTCGAGCGAGCTCGGACGCCCGATATGACATGTGTATTAGTGACACGCACCGTCACAGCCAGCCAATGCTACTACTTCCCGCGAATTTCGGATTATTCGTCTTTTGTTTAACGTCTGAGGAGGTCAACATGGGCGAAGACGCTAGCCCGTCATGGCCTTCTTAGCGTCGCGCGGTCTCCTTGACGACGGAAGGCACGCTGGACGAGAGAAAGATTGGAAGGGGAAGCTGGCGCGTGAGGGGCCCCTACGCTGGCCAGCGCTGGCTTATGCTAACCGCCTAATTATACCATCGCTTAATTCTATTGCCTATATTAATTTGTTTATTATTATTACTAATTCATCTTATGGTTATATTATATTACTAATCACCGTTATATAAATGTTTGTGCCAATGCTTTATGTCCATGCATTATTGTAAATTGCTATAGCACCAGAAGTGCATTGTTTAATCACTCGCTTTCCAATAAATAGCGGTTCTGTTACTTAAACGTTTGAATTCTCGGAATTATACTCCGAATACCAAGAATCCTTACCGGCCTTACAACAGCCGTTCTTCCTTCGCGAATCTCGGGAGTTCTTATCTGTGTTTACATCTTTTTCCACCCAGGGTCCCGTATGCCCATTAGCACGTCTATTTTGAAGAACTGCCATCCGCGCCTTTCTTTTCTCAATGCAGTAGTTAAGCCAATTATCAAGTTAGAAGAACTAACCGCAAACACTCTAACGAGTGTCACTCGGGTGCGCGTTTATTCCCCCACCTTCCCTGGTCGATTAGAGCTGCGAAATAAGGATTTCGTACCTAGATCCTTGCTATTGATTAGAGCAGCGAAACAAAGTTCCGTGCCTAACTTTTGCAACCGCTTGGGGCAGCGAAACAGGGTTCCGTGCCTAAACCTTTGCAACCGCTTAGAGCAGCGAACAAGGTTCCGTGCCTAAACCCTCCCAACCCCTTAGAGCAGTGAAACAAAGTTCCATGCCAAACCTTTGCAACCCCTTAGAGCGGCGAAACAAGGTTCCGTGCCAAACCTTTGCAACCCCTTAGAGCAGCGAAACAAAGTTCCGTGCCTAACTTTTGCAACCGCTTAGGGCAGCGAAACAGGGTTCCGTGCCTAAACCTTTGCAACCGCTTAGAGCAGCGAACAAGCTTCCGTGCCTAAGCCCTTGCTACCTCTTGGAGCAGCGGAACAGGATTTCGCGTTTGACTCCCGTAATTCCCCACTATGTCACTGTCCTAAACCCCGCCACCCAGGACGTGACATCACACTAAAATATATAGTATCTACTCTATCTAAACAAATTAAATTCATTTTCAAATCTCTTCTATAATTTAAATTCATGTACAAAAAACTTTCACAATAACACTTTTTTCATATTTTCAACGGCCAACGAGAAATTCTAGCATATCCAGTTAAATGAAACATACTGTAGAATCTACTCGACGTCATATTTCAAATTTCGTCGAAGTCATAGTTGCTTCAGAATATTGTTGTACTGTTTCTACAATATTTCCACTACAGTATTGTACCGTAATATGTAGGCAATTTTGCTGGGTCGTTGCCAGTGGAACATTGCACGTCGATGTGCGCGCAATATTGCCGAAATATCGTAGGATCGTTGCCACTGGAACATTGCACGGCAACGTTCTTACAATATTGCTGCAATATTGTAGGATCGTTGCCAATGGAACATTGCACGGCAACATTCTTGCAATTTTGCTGTAATATTGTAGGATCATTGCCACTCCAATAATGCACGGCAATATTGCAGCAACGTTCCTGCAATACAGCTGCAACGAAGTGTGCTGTATGGGTGAGTACGGTCCGCCCGCAAGCTGGTCCGGGCTAATAAAAAGCGGACGCGTGCCCGAGAAACGGGGTAGAATCCTGGTGGGTTAATGCGTCCAGGAAGTGCTCCTTAGCCAAGGGATAAATGTGATCCAGTGCACCCCTATTGAACACAACTATTTTTGTATCCTTGTCAGCCGCCATAAATGTAAGGCACTTGTATATGGACAGTTGTAACTTATGGACCAGAACGGGTCTAAACCGGCATTTCAATATAAAAAAATAAAAAAATAATGGTTAAATATAAGCTAAAACCTCTTGGCTATACTGTCACGGATAATGCCTCTTGAATAACTTCTCACCGCTTTAGAGGCATCGAATACGGATACGCGTTACATCGAGCTTCGAATAAACTATAGATAACGAATGAACTTCCTGAAATAAAATTTCACAGATAAACTATGTTGAATATATTCTTCAGGAAAACAAGTGCGAATAAAGGTTAACCGAAAGTTATCTTTCCTTAAAATTTCTAGATAAAATATCGCACATCACTGCTAGAAATAGGTTAGCAGTGCTAACCCATTTTCACAATTTGAACCAGATGGTCAACTGACTCGGCTTGAAAACTCGGGTCCCGGAAGTCCCATTGCTATTATTCAAGTGTTAATATCTCGAAAACGAAGCCTCGGCTTCCAAAACCGCAAAGGACTTTTCGTTGTCATCTTGCATCAGGATATTGAATGTTTCGGATTATCCCTCAATTCTGGGGCACCCTGTGTATATGTGTATATATATATATATAGTTACATGAAAATGAGTACTGATCAAATAAACTTTTTATAATTTAGATTTTATTTATCATATTACTACAATGATAAACCATTATATCGTATAGAAAATATTTATATATTATTTACATGGTTTTACTCTTTTGAAGAGTATCTATTAGTTAAAAAAAATATTGAGGTCAATTATACAGACATTTCACACTGAACAAATGAAAAAAAAAATGAAATTTTGATAAAATTATTTCTTAAGCAATAATTATACGTATTTTCTTTTACACTAAACTTGAATTCGTTCATATTATGCTCAAGAATGAATAATATGATTGGCAAAAGTGGATATAGATAATCGATTAAATAACTGTGATAAGTAATAGTAAGTTACATTAGCAATTATGTAATATTTCAAAGATGTTTGTATATTACGTTGATTGATCAACTTCCACAAGATCTAAAATTTTTTCCACGAATTCAGCGACGTTTGTATCTTCGTTGGCATGTTCTGTGATAAAATTATGCTCCAATAATTGATTGTAATTAGGACGGGCAGTGTAATCTTTCATCAAACTGAAAATAGAATAAGTATATACATTGTATATGATACAGAAGATTCCATTAAAGTAAAATTTGCTTACCATTTAGTGATAAACTCTTCAAAGTTAGTGGAAAATTTACCAGCTGGTAACTTTGGTGCATCATCTTTTACAACTTGCTTTAATTGCTCAAATGGTGTACCCCAGGATTCATAAGGAAATTTCCCTGTTGCTAATTCAACAAGAGATATGCCTAATGACCAAATATCAGATCTGATGTCATACTGCGAAGGGTTACCTGATGGGTCTATCCTCTCTGGCTGAAAAAAAGGTTATGATGGAGAATTTATTGAATAAATAAGACTGAATACTTCCTATCACACACATTAAGAAGTTACGTACAGCCATATATGGTTTACAACCAGCATCAATTGTTTTGGCAACAGAATCAACGAGATAACCTGATATGCCAAAGTCACAAATTTTTACTTCTCCTTTTCGATTAATTAAGATATTACTAGGTTTTACGTCCCTATGAATCACATGCAACTGTGAATGCAAATAATGTAACGCGCTTACTACCTGCAAACATTAAGTAAAACATAAATGATAACATAACAAATGATAAAATTATAATCGAGAATATTAGAGTTTGTCATAACTATTTAATTTTTCCTTACTGCAAAAGCAATTTTTCCTAAAATATCTTCAGGAATGGCACGTTCATGTTTATATATCTTTGTATAAAATTTATCCAGACTCATATCCATGACTTCCATACATATCCAAACATCTCCTTCTCTAAACAATGCTCCATAAAATTGTACTGTATATTGACATGCTGAACTACGCATAGAAATATCTAAATCCATAACTAATCGTTTCTGTTCTTGTGTATTGACTGTTGCAGTTATTCTCTATGAAATGAATAAAAGTTCATATAAGAAGTATCTTAAAATGTTGAGCGCGGCGTCGATATTGCTGTCCTTTTCGCTCCGCCGGCAGCGAGACTACATTTATCTTTTAACTTTAATACTGTCGGTCCCTGGGGACCGACGCCGCGCTCAACGTGTTAAAAGTGTATGAATACTTGTTATTGACATACAAGTAAATATAATACCTTGACGGCCATAATTGTACCACTTTGTTTGTGTCGTACTTTGTCTACAATACCATATGCTCCCCGACCAAGGATACAGATAGTTTCTAGATCATCCGCTTCTACTACGAATGTTTTCTCTCCAATTGTTATTGTAGTTCTTTTATCCAAATTTCTTGGTGGAGTACTATAAAACATTGGCATCAATTTTATAAAACCATACACATATTAAAATTTGAAAATACTTAATTATATACTACCTATAATTTACATCTATGTACAGAATGGTGTTTGTGCATATTTAAACTCACATAAATATAACAAATATATCTTATTTTAGTCATTAATAATTTATAAATAATACAAAAAAGTATATTCTTAATACTTTAGTACAATATGGAACATACACAGACATAGGTGTCTCTTCAGAAACACGTAGCTTCAAATTTCCTTTTACTCTACGCAAAGCCATGATTTATTGGTCAATTGGCAACTGTTATTAAGTCTGCAAGTGCAGCAATGCATACAATTGAATATAATACATGTTCAAATAGGTCGAAATAAATATTGCATGTACATTCTGTAAAAATATAAAAGTATATGTATTTTTGTGTTGGAATAATATTTAAGAATATCGAGCGTCAAGGTTATGCAATAAATTTAATTAATAAAGATAAATATGTAAAAATAAAAGAGTAGAATTAAATCGTTATGAAAAAGTACTTATTGTAATAATAATAAGAATAATCATATAGTACCTCGTTAATAACATGACTGTACCTCACGAAAAAAATGACAAAATTCCAAAGCTCTGTTGCCCATATATGAAGTTTTCAGTAAACTCAAATAGTCTCTTGAAATTGCTCACAAAAATCACTTCAGTTTTAAACTCAATCTGAACTCTCTAGAAACTAAATCATTCTAGGCACATTAAGGGGGTGTTTCAATTGTTGCGCGATTTCGTAGTGATTTTTAATGAAGCGCCGGTTCGTGCCTGTGGAGCGCTAACGAACTCTGCTCATGAAGGAACGCGGGAATTTTAAAGGATTTAACTCTGATGAACTTTTTGAACTATACATATATTGTTATATTGAGTACTGTTTGCTAGTCTGCTGACAAGATCGATCTGACTTCTTACAAATTAACTCCTCGCTTACCGTTAGCACCCTACTCCTCTAATTTCGGCGCGTTCTTCCGACTCATTCCCTGGATCCTTCCGTCCAATCAAGGTGGTGTTGTCCCTCAAACTTCGTCAGTGTGTTAGTGATGCGCGATATTAGTCTCAACTATCGATAATGCATATCGATAAATATTTTTCGTTCATTATCGATACATGAAATATATTACTCAAAAAGTATCGATATTGGTAATATCGATAATTCGATTCAAAGTGTTAAAATGATAACAAGTAATTTGATTGTCTACAACAGACATGATATTTAAGTGAACTTGACGGCCGATTTCCAGAGGCAACGCCTCCTTTCTCCCGCCGCGCGTCTTGGCCCCCGCAGCGGCCTAGGTGCTTGGAGGCGCCTCAGGCCCGTACCATGTGAACCGGGCGTGGTGCGTTGACAAAACAAAAACGCATCGACAATCGTGCTCTCTGGAACGATGTGGAAACATATTGATACAATGTCGCCCCAATGCGCCACACGCGGTTCATATGGTACGGGTCTGAGGCGCTCCTAGGCCGCCGCGGGGGCCAAGACGCGCGGCGGGAGAAAGGAGGTGTTGCCTTTGGAAATCGGCCGTCAAAGTAAAAGTACCAATAACTGGACACTTAAGTATTGTTCAAGAAATTCTGCATTCTTACGCCATCTTCTAGGCCCACCGGTAATTAGGCAATGGCAACGGCACGCTGACTCATGCGGAGCGTCGATCACTGCCCCTTCCATCAACTTGCGATCGATGAAAGGGGGATTCTCTCTTCCTTCCAGGAAATCAAAGCCGATTTCCTAGAGAGGTTTGATACCATGGACAAAGAGGAGGTATAATAAGAGGCGTCACTCGACAACGACAGAAATAACCTAGGGAAATCACTACACAACCAATTTAAATGCCCATTCGGCCCCATTCGGCAATGATCGGTAAACTTCGGCAATAATTAGCCAATTGCGTTAAGGTACATCTTGTCGATTTGAATATCCCGCTCGAATGTACAACCAATTTAAATGCCAAGGTCAAGTAAGGACTTCAAAGGTTCCGCCCGGAGTGACGCCTCTTATTATATCTCCTCTTTGCCATGGACCTAAAGGACGGTGCATAGTTGCGGGGAGGGGGGGAAGGTGAAGATCTCCGCGGAGTGGGAAGGAAAGCTTTCAGCCATCTTGTACCGGTCAACTTGTGCTGCACTCTGTAGGCATGATTACTTATTAGTACTATTAGCGACATTAGCGTAGCTTGGCGTGGCTTGGCGTTGGTGTGGCTGGGTGTTATTTGGCGTCATTCGGAGTTCATCAGCGACATCAGTCAACATCAGTGTTCATCAGTGTTGTTCAGCGTCATTTGGTGTAGTGTATAGACTAATTTTTGTTTTCTGGTCCCTAAATATATTGTGTTATTATTGATCTTCCATATCAAACTGTATGAAATGTATGAAATACATTTTTTCATACTTAAAATGTATGAAATTTGTTAAGGGTTAAGGACGAAGGCGAAATATTCTTAACAATGGCTTTATTCTTGGACTTGCTTATTTCGAAATACAGTGGATGGTGTCTTCTTGGTTGTCTCTTTTTAACTGCTCGCCGGAGCGCGATTCTCTACCGCTCGGGCGGTACGTTCGGCTCCCGACGTAAGGCGGAGATTGCCGATTGTGCTTCGGCCAATCAGCGCCTGACACGACCTGGCCCGTGCCGGGTGTGCCACGAACGAGCGCGGGAATATTCAAACTTCCTTAACACTACCGCCGTTTGATCGTCTCGCACTCGTTGAGCTAACATTTATTATTGAACATAATCTTTTGAATCGGTCCGTCGGCAATGCTTTTGTGAGAATGTCGGCACGCTGCAATTCCGTGGGAACATATTCTACTACGAGCTTTCCATCAGTTACCTTTTCCCTAATGTAATGATATCTTATGTCGATATGTTTCGTGCGCTTATGAAACTCGGGGTTTTTGACAAGTCGTATTGCACTTTGGTTATCTATATATAACGTCGTGGCCTTATCACAAGAACACCCGACGTTTTCTAGCAGCGTTCTGATCCATATTATCTCTTTGGCGGCTGCCGATGCCGCCACATACTCGGACTTTGTGGTGCTAAGTGTCACCATTTTCTGTCTTTGCGCTGACCACGTAATGGGACCGTTCGCGAGAAAACAAATGTATCCGGTAGTGGATCTGCGCGTTTCTATATCGTTCGCATAGTCGGAGTCGGAGAAGCCGATCAATTCTGATTCGCTATCGCCGCTTCGATACTCTATGCCGTAATCGATTGTACCTTTGAAGTACGCGAAAATTCGTTTCACTGCTCGCCAGTGTTCGGGACCGTGATTATTCAAAAACTTACTAACGGCATTGACCGCAAACGCAATATCTGGTCGTGTTACCGTGGCCAGAAATACAAGCGATCCGACAGCTTCGCGATACGGTACGTTACTTGACTGTTCATCGTTCTTGTCTAACGGGTACAGAGTTGTGTGTGGATCTGCAGGCACACTCACAATTTTCGCATCACACATTCGATATTTCTCTAGTAATTTTTCGGTATACAAACTTTGGTGTATGACTAACGACTTATTAACTCTATCGCGGTGTATTTGAAGCCCGACAAAGATGCTAGAGTTACCTACTTTAGTTTTAAAATTTTTACACAATTCGTTCTTGATCAATTCGAGCGTTTCCTTGGACCTTGCGGCTACTAGTCCGTCGTCCACGAATAAGGCTAGATATATTTCTTCACCATTCATTTGTCCAATAAAAATACACGGATCTCCCGCACTACTTCTGAACTAGAATTGATCTAGGAACTGTTTGAACTTCCAATTCCAGCACCTTGGTGCCTGTTTCAAACCATACAGTGACTTATTAAGCTTACATACTACACTGTTCGTGTTTGGTTCACTTTTGTCTTGGTTGGCGTTGAGGCCTTTTGGTAATTCCATGAGGATCCTCTCATCCAGATCACCATACAGAAATGCTGTCTGCACATCGAATTGTAACAGCACAAGATCCCTCTCGGCCACTGTCGCCAGGAGTATTCGTAGAGAGTCGTATCGTACCACTGGTGCAAACGTATCAGTGTAGTCGATTCCCCGTTGCTGCAAGAATCCTCTCGCACACAGCCTTGCCTTGAAGAGATTGCTTCCTTCTTTGGAGTGGTCCTGTTTTACCTTGAACACCCACTTAGAGTCAATTGTTTTCTCACCTGTAATTCTGGGCACGATTGTCCATGTACAGTTGACTTCATGTGAGCGTAGTTCGTTCTGTATGGCGAGCGCCCACTGCGCGGCGTCTTCGCCAGACATTGCTTCCTCGAAGGTGTTGGGCGCGGTGTATTCTGCCACGTCCACCTCGTACCTGGCTGGTGGTTTGATCGATGCTCGATCTCTCAAGGTCCTGGATGGCCCCTGTGTTGGAGTCTGCGTCTCGGATACAGCCTCCCCTTGTTGGTTGACGTCTGGCGTTTGCTGGTCCTCAACGTTTTTGGGTTGATCGTTGGTGCTGTCTTCGTCTGCTCGTTCAGGTTCCTCGTTGTCGTCTTCTTCTTCTGCCAGTGGTGAGAAACGTACTGTTTCCCTGTTCTGCCTCCATGACTCGTTGCCTTGTTCTCCAGCTCGTTCATTGAAGGTCACATCTCTGGCTACACTGACCCTCTTTGTGTCCATATTGTAAACACGATAGTTCTCTGAATCACCCTCGTACCCAACGAGGATCGTTCGCTTCGCTCGAAGATCAAATTTTTTTGTGAACATTTTTGGCACGTGAACAAATGCCCTTGTTCCAAAAATTCGCAAGTGTTTGATATTCGGCTGTTTCCCAGTCCATTGTTCATAGGGTGTCATTTCACAGGACGGAGACACTGTGCGATTTAGCACGTAAACTGCAGTATTAACTGCTTCCGCCCACAGGCTTGTGGGGAGCCCCTTTGCGTGGAGCATTGTACGCGCACTTTCCACGATTGTCCGATTATCGCGTTCGGCTTTCCCGTTTTGCTCAGGAGTGTACGGTGCCGTAGTTTCTTGTTTAATGCCGCGAGACGCAAGGTAATCACTCATTTGCCGGTTGCAGAACTCGCGGCCATTGTCTGACCTGATAATTTTCATAGGCTGCCCGAACTTGTTCGCGATCAGTCTTTCGAATACTTTAAATTTTTCGAACACGTCGGTTTTGTACTGCAGGAAATACACGTGTCTGTAGCCCGTTACATCGTCTTTGAACGTTAGAAAATATTTCGAACCTCCGGGTGACTCTACTGACATCGGACCGCACACGTCTGTGTGAAACATTTCGCCTGGTTTAGTGATTGCACTCCCGGAATTTCTTTTAAACGGTAGTCTATGGGCTTTCCCAAGGTGGCACATTTCACACACGAAGTCATTCACGTCTGACAGTGCTACGCCGGTTACTAGTCCTTTTTTCACTAGATTGCACAGTGATCGTTTATTGACGTGTCCTAACCGTTCATGCCACACACGTAAACTTGTTGTGGATACGTTTGCTTGTTCGACATCGGCTATACTTTTTGGTCTGAAGAACATCCGCCAGATGTCGTTCTCTTGTTTCACGCCTGACGCGAGCTCCCGATTATCACGCACTATCGTTACAAACGCGTCCTTGAACCGCACGTCAAGGTTCCTCCGTGTACACACACCGACTGAGAACAAGTTTTTCTTCAGTTTTGGGACGTACAGGACGTTTTCTATACGAGCCTCTCCCCACGTACCTTCCAGAAGTTTCTCGATGAGCACCGTCCAACATTGCCTTCGCATTATCCCGCTGCCATTTTATGCCTTGTGGCGATGCCGGGTCTTCCGGCATTTCTCTACCGTCGACGACTACGTCTCGTATGCCGTGCGACATTAGTAGCGCGTTCAGCTGAAATTTCCAGCCTTGGAAATTCGTCCCATCGAATTTCCGAATGTGCCTAGCCGTAAGTTCGTCCGCCATTCTCGAATGCGTATCTCGCGCACACCCACGTGTTCCCCGAACAGGTAGTATAACTTATCGAACAATGGCTTCCCGCACGTGCCGCTTTGCCTATTTCGCGATTTCCGTCACTCAGTTCTCACGCAATGGTGGTGAACTGGGCCCATAACCTGTTAAGGGTTAAGGACGAAGGCGAAATATTCTTAACAATGGCTTTATTCTTGGACTTGATTATTTCGAAATACAGTGGATGGTGTCTTCTTGGTTGTCTCTTTTTAACTGCTCGCCGGAGCGCGATTCTCTACCGCTCGGGCGGTACGTTCGGCTCCCGACGTAAGGCGGAGATTGCCGATTGTGCTTCGGCCAATCAGCGCCTGACACGACCTGGCCCGTGCCTGGTGTGCCACGAACGAGCGCGGGAATATTCAAACTTCCTTAACAAAATTCAATTGCACAGTTTTAAATTTTGCCACTGCGTGAGAGGGCAACACTAGTTGACCGGTACAAGATGGCTGAAAGTATTGCTTCCCTCCCCGCGGTGATCTTCACCCTCCGCGTCTATAAGTCTAGTTTATGCACCGTCCTGTAGGTCCATGTTTGACACGCTGTTCGCCACCCGGCTACCTACAATACGCTGTAATTTGTATACACTTTACTTGCGCTTTTCTTTGCACGCGCTTTTATTAAAGTTCCAATCTGCGTGGTAAACTCGCTTCTCGCGCCTTTGCTGCAATTAAAACCAATTAACTTGTGCTTTTGTTCCTTTAAAACAGTTTAAACAATTTGTGTAAATAGTCGTTTATTTAACTGTGTGACCTTTGTACAGAATTTGACTTATAAGTGTATTTTGGTTCGTGAACGCTGCAAATATAATTGTCTTAGTGCTCCTTAATAAACTTTAGTTTCTTGCGCCGATCCTCTAATACGGTTTGTAACATTTTTGGTCCTTCGAGCCGGAGCCGGTGCCTGTGAAACAGTTCGCGAACGTTCGGTAGTGCCGTCCAACCGTCGCGCGTGACCTCCATCTGAAAACAATGAGTCACCTCATTACAAGTCAACGCGACTTTAACGGCCAAATCTCGCGTGCCTTCGCGAATTTGAAGGAGCTGGACGGTAATAACTGGACAAAGGTCAATGTATCTAATCGCTTAGAGGCCCTTAGAAAAATTGGGTCATGGCTGCCGAACCAGACGTTGCGGACGACCCTTATTGGAAGGAAGACGAGATATCCGCAAGGGAAGAGGCTTTCCTTGTGCAGGAGGCCCGTCTGGTGGAAAAATCAGAGAACATTGTAAAATTGGAGAGAGTTGCCGCTCAAACAATTGAGCGTATGTCAATGAACGATTCTACAATCGCCGCCAGTGCTCAAACCGTTCGTTCAATGGCCTCGCTGCCGCGAGTACCACTGCCTACCTTCGACGGCCGCCATAAGGATTGGCCGTACTTCCAAGGACTCATCCGGTCAATCGTTACTCAGAATACGACGCTGACGGACGAGGAGCGCGTCCATTACCTGCTGCGTACCCTTAGGGGCGATGCTGCTCTGCTACTTCGCAATCTGCCTGTGAAAGAGAGTTTTGACGCTGCATGGAAATTGCTCCAGAATCGCTATGACAACCACCGACTGGCGGTTAAGGATAATGCCGTACATCTTTGACGTACCTACGCTTACACAGGAGTCAGGGCCTGAGCTTAAACGGATGTTTTACACGCTGTGCAACTCCGTCGAGGCTCTGGCTACCCTGAAGAGGCCCTTCGACACCACCGGCGATTGGCTCGTCTACTTGGTGGCTGAGCGGCTGTATCCCGAATCGAGGCAAGAATGGGAGACCCAAGTTGCCAAGGCGAAGACACCTCCGACCTTCACCAAGATGAGGGAATTCTTGGATGCGCGAGTCATCACCGTGGAGTCACTGCAGGAGAGCTTAAAGGGCCAGGATAGACCTCCTCCCCGACCGGCACACACCGCATAACTGGCTACGCTTTTCTGGCCGTTCCTGCTCACCGTTCGACAACATCCCGCGGTCGCATCGGTCATTTGCTGACATCGAGGCGACCGCTCTGCTGGCGCAGCTGGCCCACGGGATATCTGCCATCCCTCCAGGCCCGCTGCAAAGGGTTAGCAAGGACCGTCACTGGGGTCCTCTCCATCTATCCACCGGACCACTACTTCGAAGCACAGAGGACAACCATAGTGCACTCGCGATCAGCTGCTTATCCGAGTACGCGCTTAAAGTATCTGTCTCGGAATCACTTGTTGTACACCTAGCGTTTTTTGCTATTCGCGATCACGTGCTAAATCGCGAACTCGCTTATGGGACTCGCCCTATTTGCTTTGGACGAGTAATGCTGGTACCGCGCTTACGCTAATGTTACGCGGCTTGTCTAAACTAGCTCGTTCGACGTCGCTACCAGACCGCGAACACGCTTTAGCTAGTTTATCGCTAAACCTAGCCCTATTTGCTTGGGCTAGGACCGCTGACATTTTGCGTTGCGCTATTCGTGATTGCGTGCTAGATCGCGAATTCGCTTGAGGGACTCGCCCTCTGCTTGTCTAAACTAGCTCGTTCAACGTCGCTACCAGACCGCGAACACGCTTTAGCTAGTTTATCGCTAAACCTAGCCCTATCTGCTTGGGCTAGGACCGCTGACATTTTGCGTTGCGCTATTCGCCGTTGGTTAAACTGGCTCGGTCGTCGTCGCTGCCAGACCGCGAACGCGCTTAATTAGTAATCGCAGTATCTAGCCCTATCTGCTTGGGCTAGCCCGCTAAAACCTTTATTCGCCCTCCCTGCTTTAGATTCGCAGGAATATTCGCTGGGGCTTCTCCGCGCTATCCACTTGACCGCCACCACGAAGCACAGCTGACTCACATAGCCTTCACGCGTTCATCTGTTTATCCGCGAACACGTTGAAAGTCTCTGTCTCGTCGTCACATTTGCTCACTGTTGTTCGCGATCGCGTACAAGATCGCGACCATGCTTGAGAGACTTGCCCTCTCTGCTTGGCTAAACTAGTTCGTTCGCCGTCGCTTGCTAGACCGCGAACACGTTTTAACTAGTTTATCGCTAAACCGCGCCCTATCTGCTTTGGGCTAGGACCGCTAAACGCTTGATTCGCCTTCCATACTTTGAGCAAATAAACGCGGGCTTTCACGTCGCTAATTCAAGTGTACTAGTCACTGCGTTCACATCCGCGTGCTGGGTGTGAGCATGAAAACCGCGCCTCGCGTTCAGTTGCTGCCTCGAGACAAGCTGCTTCGACACCGCCGGATTGACCGACGCCTCCACATGAGCCCAGCTGCGCCACTGCTGCATCATCGGCCTATGCCATGTCCGCGCCCAAAACGCCAGCTAAATTATTCATCGGGCAATGAATGCCGGGGAGAATGTTCAAGAAATTCTGCATTCTTACGCCATCTTCTAGGCCCACCGGTAATTAGGCAATGGCAACGGCACGCTGACTCATGCGGAGCGTCGATCACTGCCCCTTCCATCAACTTGCGATCGATGGAAGGGGGACTCTCTTCCTTCCAGGAAATCAGAGCCGGTTTCCACGGAAACCCCTGTCCGTGTGCACGGCAGCCCAACAAGCAGCTCACACGGACAGAAGTAAAAATATGCTTGTGTGCAGTGCGGTGGGAAGAAAGTGGGGGACGCCGGTAGGGCATAGTGGGAGACGACGGTAGGTCATAGTGGGGGTAAGCGTTCTGTCCCACGTCCCACGATTCTGGCATCACTGCACACAACCTTTCGAAATTGGTGAAATGTTACCATGACGACGAAGTGTAACCTAGAAGTACGGACGTGATTCAAAGGACCCCTGTCATTTCTAAAATAAAATTTAAAAGATTAAATTTTGGAATGACCAGAAATCCTTCAAATGGCGTTCTCACTTTCCCTGGTTTACCTTTTCTAAGGCCGTCTGACCATAGATCGTTGCGTCAGTGACGCGTATGCAGCAGATAGAAGGATATACAACCCAGACAGCACACAGACATCTTAAAGGCATCTTACAGACGTCTGGAGTCAGACGTTCCAGACGTCTTTAAGACGTCCGTGAACGTCGTTTTCACGTCTTATACAAGTCTTCGGCACGGCTTATGTCACGAATCAAGACGTCTTAAAGATGTTTTTAAGACGTCTTACAGACATCTTTAAGATGTCTTTTCTCAGACGTCTTTATCAGGTCCAGGTTCGGAAAAAAAATGACGGTGACGAGAGGAATCGAACCTAAGACTTTCCGTTTACGAAGCAATCGTTATTCGCACCTACCCAACATACTTCCTTATAAACACTTCCAAATTTTAGCTATATATATATAGTATTAATTGTTTATAACAAACACGCATTACAGCGAAATATTTTACAGAATATTATTATTAAGTGTCTTTATTGGACCATGACAATTACGATATAACAATAATTGTGAATAGGCGAGGGTCAGCATAAGTGCTGCTCTACAACCTAACCTAATCATCATTCGACCTCTAGACTCATTTCACACACTGTCATATAATTGTATTAAAGAAAAATTGACGAAACAAATGTACGATAATTGTGTTACTATATGTTTAATATTGCATACAAATGGTGCAAAAATTTGCAAATCCTTGCGCCGGTCCTGCCTTAAGATTGCTTTTTACGGACGCCATTCGGATGGCTTTTTACCGACGTCTTTAAGATGTCTTATGAGCATGTTAAAGACTTCTTCAAGACGTCTTGTGGATATCTTAGAGACATCTTAAAGACGTCTTTCACACGTCCGTACGACGTCTTAAAGATGTCTTTGTCACGAATCAGGACATTCAGACGTTCAGACGTAAAACAGACTTAAAATGGACGTCTATAAGATGTCGTGTCCTGTCTGGGCTAGTACCTTACGAATCATACCTCAAATTTACATGTCAAAATATCCTATACAATGAAAGATAACATGCACTTCAAACATTAACATTACATATGTTACTTGTTAACTATTAGTCATCTGCATCTAAAACCATACATCAGCAACTTCAGCACTTCATGCCCTATCATTGTGCAAAAGCTTATTGAAAAGCCACTATTACATCTTGGAACTTCCTATGTAGGTAAAAAATGGAATGAAATTGCCATTAAATTATTTTTAAGTGATCCATTTTGTGAAACATACTATCTATTATGAATAATTTCATTCATTACAAGTATTAATAGTACAATACAGATATTTTAAAATAAAAATGTAAAATTTAATGATACAAAATGCCTTTATCCCTTGAATGTATTTCAATCCGCTGAAAAATTATAAACTGACTATTCAGTCACACACAGTTATTTAAAAATTATCTATATTTCCTTTTATACAACATGAAACAATTTTTTTATTCTTGATAGCTTTGATCAGTTATCTTTTGAGAAGGAATTTTAATAGTTAAATAATATTTTTTTTGGTGCAATATACCAATTTTTTTATATAATTTAAAACCACCAAAATTTTTTTATTTATCTTTTATACAGGGTGTAGATAGACTGATTTACTATTACATATGCTGATTTCAATGCCAGAATGACTTGCGCCATGACAAGTAGTATCATTAATTCTGAAAGAAACAAGGTACGAACAGTGTTTAAAATTCTGCATGTGGTAGTCATTCTTGTGAAATCCAATCTATACAAAATGTATGTATATCTCGAGAAGGAAATTTTTATCTACGTATATACAAACTTTTTCACTCTTAGGAAGGGCAGAATGCAATATCAAAATTTGGTCAACTATTTCAGTGACATATTATACAGTAATTCTGAATTATTTGGTAGCGTGGTTAAATTAACGTAAAAATTTGTAATTTATACTTTGATAATAGAAACATGTATGGGAATTAATTAATAAAATATATATACATTTCATGATGCATGGTAATTTATCCCAGCAAAAGAGATATTTAAAATATTTACATATACATGATTAATACAAATATTATATATATAGTGTAGGTACACAAAACATCTATTTCGTCTATATAATTTCATTTCACATACGTACGAGAAAAATGTAAAGTTATTTCGGATGAAATGCATGTACATATAAAAAGGGTTTCTTTTCCACCTTTCAACTTTATTTATAACATTAATATAATAGGAAGTACGGAGCTAAATATATTAATAATCTTCGTATCTGTGATATTAGACAGAAATCGGTGGCATCAGATTCATTCCTTTACATTCAAGAGCAATCTTTACGCCTAAAACGAAGAATCCGATACTCTTCAAGATTGACCTATAAACAAAAGATTACATGTGCAAAGTACTTTTCAACCACTTTTATTCTAAATATACTATATGAATATAAGTAGTGGTTAATTTCATGGAAAGTTTATACACACAAATACGATAGTAATGCAATTTCCATATTACTAATATACCATTTAAAAGGATCGTAATAAACTTCCTTTACAAATCCTGTGACGCCGTTCATTATAGCTTATATTTCGATTTAATATACTTTCACTTGTTTCGTTGTTAGTAAAGTACTTGGTAGGAATGTATGTAGTATACTATTCGAACTTGTATATACGTAGTAAGGACTGGTAAATACTTGCATACAATTGGAAAAAACGAGTCTATAGCGTAATTCATATATAAACAATACTTTATAGATAGGTATCTCTCTTGGTTTAAGTACAGTGGGTTCAGGGACAGTGTGGCCAATGTGCTTCTCGCCGCTGATTGGTGCCGCCATTTTCAGGCAACTTCCAGTGGAATGGATGAGGGGTCATTATCAGTGGTGGGCAGTGCACGGAAAAACCTCAGCACCGTTTGCAACGGTGCTCGAAAAGTGAGCACCGTCGGAAACGGTGCCCGAAAAATGAGCACCGTCGGAAACGGTGCCCGAAAAATGAGCACCGTCGGAAACGGTGCCCGAAAAATGAGCACCGTCGGGAACGGTGCCGAGCACCGCCCTGCTGGAACTGCCAGTTAGAACCGCATTAAATTTTTTTTAATCCGGACTGATGCGGTTTTCTTCCCGTAAATTGCAGATTGAACCAGATGAAATATTTTCTATCAGTTTCAAACCGGATATGCATGTAAAAATCTTGATAGTATCTATCTGTATTTCCTAGCACAATTTGTCATCGGTTCTGCTCGGATTTACACGAAGTAACTCGCATATTACTAGTAAACTTCTTGAGTAACTTTGTTCATTTTTTTAAGCTGGTTCTATCTGTAAATCCGGATCCAAACCAAAATGGAATCTATTGATCTTTTCAAGTTATTTTGCTACCAGTTCTTACACAGATTTGCATATCGTAAATGCATGTTCAAACACACATATTTCCGGATGAAGTAGACTCAAATTTTTAGTTGTTTATAACTAGAATCTAGAAGTGTAGACCAAAATTCAGATGATACTCATCAGTTTTTCCAAGCCATTTTACTACCTGGTTTTATTTGTATTCACGACACATTTATGGTCCCTCGACCGATTTACTCAGGTTATCAAGGAATCGTCGTCGAATAACCGTTACCACTTACACCGTGAACTCAGGTTTGATATACTTTTATTCTTCAACCTACTATATCAAAAGCTTCTGCCGTATCAATCTTGCATCGAAATCTTGATCACGGAGCAAGCTGCCTCGTTAGCTCGCGGCGTCGATCTTATGTCTCGCGGCGCACATCTCTGCCGCGAGAAGAGTTACCAGTATCGCGGCCACCTAGCGGTGTTCGAACCAAATCAATCATTTCGAAGTATGAGTTTCGTAAAATCGGAAGGAACCGCATTAATTTTCTATCCGCCAATCCATTGGAAACCGGGTTAAATTTTTTTCTTCGAACCCCATATGCATCCAGTGAATTATTTTCTCTGCCAATCCGGATCGAGACGGGCTCTTAAGAGCTTGTGACATTTCCAGATTGAATCCGTAAGATTTTTAATCCGCAATTTCAGATACGAACCTTCCGGGTTTATGCAAATGGCATTCCTGATAGAAACTGATCAATTTTGAACCTGAAAAATCCTATTTCATCCATCGATCTGGATATACGCATTCAACCGGATTCTTTTTTGATCTGCCAAAAATCACTGCTTGAAAATCCAGGTAGTACCGCATTCAACCAGATAGATCCAGTTAAAAATTCAATGCGGTTCTAACTGACAGTTCCGGCAGGGCGTAAAATCCGGTGCTGGGCCCATTCAATGCGGTGCTTAAAACCAAACGCATTCAGAATCTGTGGTTGGTGCAAATATCGGTGCTGGGCACCGTTCGCAACGGTGTTCCATAACATTACCCCCACAGCACCAAAACGTACCTAGTACGTCATGGTACGTAACTGCTGCGTAACCAGGGTAGCGAGGAAATTACCTGCAGCGGTAGTAGGATTAGAGTGGGGTCTACTGTTGCGATATTCGCTGGTGTAAATCCGTATATTATGTGAAGTTAGCCATAAGACATAGAGATATCAAGGTTTGATGTGAGAGCGAAATTCAAATCCTTTGTAAAGAAAGATTTATTGTAGTCATGCGGGTTCGAAACGAGCAGCAGATGTTTGAACTCGGAAGGCGCACGAAAGCCTTAGAATACATTCTGTAATTTACAAAACTACAGTGAGGCCAACCGAGGATAATAAATAGCTTAACTTTTCCTTCCACATCTGCGTGCCAAACATCGTCGAGCGGGCAGCTGCTCGTCTCGTAAAACTATTTAAAACTCTGTTTTCCCTTTCGATATTTGCCGATGTCCTGTTAGGGTAAAAATTCGGCTCGGGAAAGGCCGAAAGTTATAAAGTCATAAACTTTGCGCCGGCGACGTCGTCTTGACCCTGAGGGTTGCGCGCCTACCTACCTGCTAGAAATGTATGTACTGTACGCAGTTTAGGTATGTAAAGTATGTAATCGGAAAGCGTGCC
Source organism: Andrena chrysosceles (assembly GCA_963855975.1). Lineage (NCBI taxonomy): Eukaryota > Metazoa > Arthropoda > Insecta > Hymenoptera > Andrenidae > Andrena > Andrena chrysosceles. The sequence goes on from CAWLCU010000532.1 coordinate 411,267, forward strand.
TCGACCACCAGCCAAGGGAAGCGCGGAGGAAGGGCCAAGGACGAAGAAAGGGATGAAGGACAACCCACTGACGAAGCTGGAGGGACGGCACCGTCTTGGTTGGACGAAGGGATCGAAGGAGGGAGTCGGAGGAACTTACCAAATTGGAGGAGTGGGGCGCTCCGAGGTTGCAGGCGAGGAGTACATTTTGTAAAAGGACAGATCTAACTTGCTAGCGAAACAGTAAACGTCGAGCTTGTCAAATAAATCCAAACAGAATTTATTCAGAAGTGCTTCACTTTATTTTCATACCATCTGAAATTCCCGCGCAAACTCGCGAACTGAATGCCTCAGCATTCCACGGGCACGGACCCGCCGTCCTATTGAAATCCCCACGAAATCGCGCAACAAAATTGGTGACAGCGGTGGGATTTTTAATAGATATTGATAAAAACATTAACGCGATTAAAAGTGTGGGCTGGAATTGTGAATTGAAGTGTTCGGACATTGATTTTGCCAGTTCGCGAGTGCGCTTTCAAATAGGCTATTGTGTTTGAACACGGAACTTTGCAATTGTGCGCGAAAAGACGCTTAATTTAAATTAGACGCTGTGAACGGCGATCATAATCTGTTCGCGATAAAGGCACTGTTGGCGATTAAGGAAGTACCACCTCTCTCTCCCCGGTTTTGGCACGGTTTTTCCACGGGAGCGAAAGGGTGAATACCGGAGACGGGTGTTTTCAGTGGCCGTGCTTACTACCCTGAAAAACACAGGTACCGATCGTCGTTGCCGCATTGCTGGACTAGTTCCTATTGGAGAGTCAACTGGACCTGGACTTCGTGGATCGTTCTTCACAACATCTGAGGGAGCAGACGAATGATAGGAGTGATCGCAGTAGTTTTAGACAACGAATAAGTATTTTTAAGATATATATATATATATATATTCGGAGTTAGTTTGTAATTCGGACAAGATGTGGCGTAGCCGGAATGCCATGCGGAAACGCTGGAGGCAGAAGATAAATTCGGAAAGTATTCAGGACTTTGAAACTGAAGACTTGCTGACGGAAATCCCTCGAGAACAGTCTCCTCCTGATGCTTTTTATTTGAGTAATTTGAGTCTACTACGTGCGAGTACTCCAGTACCTGTTTTACAAAATGAGGAAATGCCATGTTCCAGTACGGCCAATCTTGCTAGTTTGCCAAGCATTAGTAAATTGGACTATATGCCTTTCAAGTCCGCGACGGAATTGATTCCCCGTTTTGATGGGACAACTTGTTCTTTAACGTCCTTCATTCATCAATGTCGAGATATATATTCTAAAGTCAAGCCAACAGTAAACCTTCTTACAGCAATTAGATATAAAATGGATGGTCGTGCGAAATTATTATTAGAAAATCATACAACCCCGAATACGCTAGATGAGTTTATTAGTTTGTTCAAAACAGTATTTCAACAAACCTTCGATGTTGGTCGCATCCAGGACGAGTTGAAGGATTTGAGTCAGGGACGGAGCGAAACCATTAGGTCCTATGGAGCACGTGTTTCCGAGATACTTTCGCGTGGTATAGAGGCCGTTAGGGCGGAATCTAGTGCCGAAGAGCTCGCTGGCAATGTAGGTTCATTTGAACGGGCTGCTATTAGGACCTTTATACAAGGTCTACGAAATGAAGTCGTGCGAGTTCAAATGCTGGACTAACGAATAAATAAGTTAGAGGCTAATATTAATCAGGCCAGTAGATTAGAGCCGGGAACTAACGAATCTATTAAACAATTTCCATCCGCGGCTGTACTTCGCGACGTTAAGGTAGTCACTACTGACACTGCTAGTTATAAATGTTTCAATTGTAATCAAGAGGGTCACTATCGTCGAAATTGTCCTCGAAATAATAGGAAGTTCTCAGACGTACAGGTTCGGGAAAGATTAAGATGTAAATTTTATAGAAAGACAGGTCATACCGAGTCGCGTTGTTTCAAAAAACGGGATAAGGAAAATACTGGGATGAAACATGAAGCTGATGTACCCAAGTCGCAGCATTTAAACTTGAAAGGGGCTCCGCGGGCAAACGCGACGCAGAGCGAACCCCTAATTGCGCGCCCTCGGTTCAACGAACATGCTTCCACTTCGACGTAAAAGGTGTTGGTCGACTGCCTATTTTAGAGTTGTCGCACAATTCATTCTGTGAGGGAATTGGCAATTTCCTTATTGATACAGGCTCTCAACTTAATCTAATCAAGCGTAAAGGCATTATTTCGGGTCTATTGGTAGATACTGACGTTATTTATAATATAGTCGGTATCGATAAAGGGGGTCTTAAAACTTTCGGTGAAGTAACTATTGAAATTTTCGGTATTAGTGTTAAATTCCAGATTATCAGTGATGACTTTCCGATTTCGGGAATAGGAATTCTGGGTATTCCATTTTTGGAACAACAACAGGCAATAATAACATTTAAAGACGTTATGCCTAACAGTCTCCGGGTTGGGGGGCAGGAATTACCTCTCCGTACAGGGGTTTCAGTTAGTTTACCACCTCGCATGAAAACTCTTATAACTGTACCTGTTAGGAACATTGAAAGACAGGAGGGTTACATAAGGGGATTAGATACACAGCCAGGTGTTTATGTAGGTGAGGTGTTGGTCTCGCAGGAGAATGGATTTGTTAGGATATTTGCTATTAATACCACCCAAGACAGCGTGACTCTTTCGATACCCCCCATTGAATTAGAGGAATTTATTGAAATTCCTCCTTCACCACGTTCAGCTCGGACGGGAAATCCAAATCAGGGGCGGTCCAAGGCTGATGCTGCTAGGCTCGTTTAGTTGGCGAAGTTTCTCGATATGCAAGATTTAAGTGAGTCTGAGCGGGCTAGTATCTTGGAAATCGTGAACGAATTTCCATATCAATTTTATTTGCCGTCGGATAAATTAAATTCTACTACTAAAATCCAGCATAAAATAGTAACTACGGATGAGATACAAAGAGCAAATTAAAAAACAGACAGACTCATTGCTTGAGAATAGGATAATTCGCCCATCTGCTTCCCCTTATAATTCACCTGTTTGGGTTGTCCCTAAAAAACCTGGTCCGGATGGTAAACCTCGCTGGCGTATGGTGATAGATTATCGCAAATTAAATGAGAAGACTATCAACGATGCGTATCCTATCCCTAATATTTGAGATATTTTGGATCAACTAGGGGCCGCTAAGTATTTTAGTACCCTTGATCTTGCCTCTGGCTTCCATCAGGTTCCTGTACATTCCGACTCAAAATCTAAGACTGCTTTTTCCACCGTTAATGGGCACTATGAATTTAATAAGATGCCCTTTGGCCTAAAAAATGCTCCAGCCACCTTCCAGAGGTGCATGGATTTGGTTTTGGTCGGTTTACAGGGAGTTGAGCTGTTTGTATATATGGACGACATCGTCATATATGCCGACTCTTTAGAGGAGCATTCTCGGAAACTAAGAACTCTCTTGGCTCGGTTGCAAAATGCCGGTTTGACATTACAACCTGAGAAATGTCGATTCTTGCGACGAGAAGTTGCTTATTTGGGTCATGTTATCTCTGCCGAGGGGGTGAAACCTGACCCTGGGAAGATCATGGCTGTGAAGTCATTTCCTAAGCCGAAAACCAGGAAGAACGTTAAACAGTTTCTGGGGTTAGTTGGTTACTATCGACGTTTTATCCCTCATATGGCAAAAATTGCTAAACCTTTAACACGGTTATTGAAGGCAGAAGTACCTTTTGTCTGGAGTTAAGATGTCCAATTCGCTTTCGAAAGTTTACGCGATATTATTTGTTCGGAGCCGTTGCTCCAATTTCCTAATTTTCAACAGCCATTCCTCGTAACAACTGATGCTTCTAACTATGCAGTAGGAGCCGTATTGAGTCAAGGCCAGGTCGGGAAAGATCTCCCAATTGCGTATGCATCTCGAACCCTTAATAACGCTGAAAGTAATTATTCAACCATTGAAAAATAATTATTGGCAGCTTTATTTGCGATCGAACATTTTCGACCGTATTTGTATGGTCAAAAATTCATTTTAATTACTGATCATCGACCACTGATTTGGCTGCATAACGTAAAAGATCCCACTTCCCGTCTCATGAGATGGCGCATTAGATTAAATGAGTACGATTATGAGATGGTATACAAACCTAGTAAGATAAATTCAAATGCAGATGCATTATCCCGGAATCCACCCGTTCTTGTCGATTCTCAAAATATCCTTCCTTTGGCATCCAAATGTTTGACAATTCCTACTGAGACTGAAAGTACGGACGCTTTCCCTCCAAGGCGTTTGCAAGGGGTTGTCGTAGGCGCCGACGATTTGCCGATTGCAATCTCTAAGGAGGTCGAAGATACTGACGTTGACGGTTCTACGGGAGACGAAAATGAACGTTTAGTAGCGGGAGTTTTCCTTGTAAATAGAGACTGTAGTAGTGGGTATAATGAGATTGATGATAAAACAAATCATTCGGATTCGGACTCAATTGATAGTGATGAGTATTATACAGCAGATGAGGAAGAGACAATTCCTTCCATCGGAACAATTCCCCAGGGAGGAGAATCTCCCAAAGAATTAAATATTAACGTAATGAGTGGAGGATCGCTCCGCAGAGGTACTGAGGACATGCTTCGACTCGGGAGTCTGTCGGACATCGGAAGGACCGACTTTGAAGGCACCCCGCCACAGGCACCGTTAGAGGCTGTCCCTGTATCTCGGGGTATCTGCACTCTGCCAGAAAATGATAACAAAGAACTCCCGATTCGTGTCAAAGCGGAGGCTCGACAGACGGCCCTTTTTCCCGACTCATGTTGTGGCACTAGCTATGCGCAGTCTAGTATTTCCCGAATGAGGTTGTGGCGGAGTCTGGGTGAGCCAGCTGCTTCAGGTATGACAGAATTTGGTAAAGAATGGACACGATCCTCCGTAGAAAATGTTTTTGAGAATGACTCGTATACCCGTGATAAATTCAAAGTTTTTTTGACAAATTTAGTTCCATCCGTACAAGCATCTCATCTTTCTCCGTTTCCAAGTATCAGTTATTGCAAAGATCATCTTTATATGCGGAGGGACAATCTTCTTCATTTCTTCTCCACTGATTTTCAAGTTTCTTCACAAGTCAGTAATGATGTGTTAACACAAGGAAAATTCTCTATTGGTCAAATACAAGCGCACAATGTCAATGTTGGTGGATTTCGTACCTTTTTCCGGTAAAAGTAATAAAAATCGAGCGAGACCCTGCGAAGGGTTGTCCTCGCCACGGGGTACCAGGCCGCATCTTCTTGACGAACGTCGGGCGACTCCTGCCCGAGAGGAATACGATTTACTTTAATTATAGTACATGTGTGTTTTGTAATAAAGTGTTTCTATCGTCTCCTGAATTCAACAACTGGCATCCAGACATCTGCGCTTCTACAATCCATCGGCAATACTCCTCGTGGAGAGACACGGTAAGAAAAGGGGTAGCCCGCTGTCGACGCGTGGTCCTCTCGAGTGTAACAAACCCCAAAAAGTCCCTTTTCTTTTTTTTCGTTAATAAACTTAATTCATAATTAATAATTACTTAAATACTTATATTTTTATTTATCCTTATTATTCTTACGTTTATAAAGTGTGTTTAGGATTAATATTAGTTCAGGATACCGCGAAACGCGAGTATGACGAAAGAGTGTAAAGGAGTGGGAGAATCAAAGGCATGCGCGATCCTCAGTCGATCAGCGGATCGACGAGAGCAAGGATCAAAAGCAATGACTGTAATTGGTGCGTAGCAAATGAGAGAGGGAACCGAGCGTTCCATGCGCGCGCCTGCGCATAACCAGTCGCTTAGTAGACTGACTGGAGAACAGATCGAGCGAGACGAGAATGATTGATGCGTAATAGCCAAACTCCGTTCCCATTGGTGCGCTCCCAGAACCTTGAATATGTATAAATACGGGCAAGAAGGCCCAGAGAAGAATCATTATGAATCATAAATTCAATACAAATACTACTCCGAATCATTTATGGCCATTGGCTGATTCCAACCTAACTTTAATGCTCCAACTTTGGAGGCCGCCTTGCTGGACACTTGGTCGAGCCGATCGTACTAAGCTAAGGCCATAGTCGCCAGGTTTGACGAGAGGTTTTCTGCCTTGGAGGCCGCTTTGCAGGCCACTTAGTTGACGAAGCTAAGTTATTGATAATTCTCAATCTCAGGTTAGTATTAATACTCCTGAGCGACGAGGGAACAAGACTATTCCAGGTGGCAATACCGCCCCTGATGACAATGAAACAATTCAAACGATTCTCAACTTAACATATTCAATTTCCTAGATCTATAAGCTAATTCCTAAATTATAAGCTAACTCCTATATCGACCGAGAGTCGTCATCCATAATCAAACTCCTAGATCAATAAGATAATTCCTTTATCGACCGAGAGTCATTATCCATAATCAAACTCCTAGATCAATAAGCTAATTCTTTTGTCGACCGAGAGTCATTACCGACATACTAATTCCTTTCATTTGGCTAAACGTCATTATTAATTAATTAAGTTATATAACTCCAAATCGATCGCTCAAACGGGTATTTCTTTTGTAACGACCTAGTGTCGCAACCCAAGACGATCAGCTTTACTTTTTGTAACGACCTAGAGTCGCAACCTAATTAATTTCTTTAATTTCTTTAGTATTAAGGCGTTTAATTATATTTTCATGTATCATTTAGAAGTGTTTTCTTGAATAAACACTATTTAAGTTAAATTCTTGTTCTTGAATTTTAATTCTTTGTCGCACGCCACACGAATCAATCCTGAAATCCTGTAAAGCGCGTCGAGTCACGCCTAACAACCGTTACACGAGTATAAACATGAGCTTCGATATCAAAACAAAACCATGCGTTGACGTATTCCGTGCGAAAGAAGGTGGGCATTGGGGAGAAGGTATTGCTGTGAAGAGGGCCTCTTCAAGAGTGCAGCCGTTTATGAGGGATGCAAATCCGATTGGTTCTGATACAATCTGCTCCCTATAGTTGAAATTTAGTCTAGCAACTTTCACTCCTCCGAACATAACCAATCCAACTTGCATCCCTCCCAGACGAACCGGCTATCCGAGCCTAGAAGCAAGTGCGAAATAAAAGTAACGATGCGCTTCTCGATACCGCAGATGTACCTACCTAAGTAGCATTTCTGACGGAAAAGAAATGTCCAGCCTTTGGGCCTGGCGTAGACCTTTCGCAGGTATGTATCTATTTCAACAGGCAGTGCCACCCGTGGCGCCAGTAAGACCGTCCCCGGTCCTTGCAATTCCAGAGGAGTTTCTTGCAGTGAAAATCAGTAAATTTGCAAGCGCAATATCTCAAAAACCAGTGGAAATAAAGTGTATACATTGATGCTTATTGAATTTGTCTTGGAACGCACTATCAACTCAGGACTTCAAAAAAAATAGTTCCATTTGAAAAACCGAACTTGACCATCGTATTTTTTAAAATAATACTCGAAAAAAAAATTCGTCCGGGCTAATTTATTAGCCCCCTCGAACCATGCAATTCCCTATTTTTAAATATTTTTATCTCCAATACTTTAGGAGCTACGGCGCTGTCCAGTCTACCGTGGGACACCCTGTATATATAGCAAGATGTTAACATATCGGCAATTAATAAATGGATATAAACCATTTGCCCAAACAAAAAAATAAAAAATGCGAGGTAAGCAACTGAAATATTATAAGTAACAGAAGTATTATAAGCAACTGAAGTATTATAAGCAACTATAAAATATAAGGATAAATATTAACCTGAAAGGCCTGAAAAATATATATTTTAATTTAATGGGAAATGTTTCTCTTACAGATAGTTCATTCTGGACAGAGGAAAATTATAATAAATATTTACAATGATAAGAAGGCTCAATTTCCAAATATGGGATACAAAGAAATTGTCAAATTAGTTGGAAATATTTGGGGCGTGGGATATCGTACCGTCGTCGAAACATTAAAAGAATTTAAAACGACGGGAACCGTGACATCACCGTCGAAGAAACGGGTAAAGCCCGATATAATGCAGAAGATGTCGGAAGAGGAAATTGGAGCAATAAGGAAGCATGTGCACGCCTTTTGGGAACGAAGAGAATTACCGACAGTTCCGAGAGTTTTGGCGGCGATCCGAAGAGATGAAAATTTACCTATTATGTCGCTAAGTACGTTACAACGCCTCTTGAAGAAAATGAACTTAAAGTACGTACAGAGGCAACGCAATAGTGCCCTTATCGAGCGGGAAGATATAATTTGTTGGCGCCGAACGTTTATCACCCAAATCCGAGAGTTCAGAGCGGCGGGAAGGCCCATTTATTATTTGGACGAGACATGGGTAAATGCGGGCGACACACGGCAGCGAGTGTGGGTGGACAACACCATAGCTTCAGCATCGAACGCCAGAGAAAGGGGCCTGACGATTGGCCCACCTACTCCGACTGCGAAAGGAAAGCGCCTCATCGTACTTCATATTGGATCGGAGGATGGTTTTGTCGAAAATGGCCTGCTTTGTTTTGAATCGAACACCAAGAGCGCTGATTACCACGACGAAATGAATGCGGCACACTTTCTCGAGTGGTTTAAGCGCATTGTACCACATTTAAAACCAAACGCCGCTATTGTGATGGATAACGCGCCGTACCACTCTGCGAAACAGGAGCGCTGTCCCGTAACGAGCTGGAACAAACCGCAGATAAGAGAGTGGCTTACCAGCAAGGGAGTACGAATGCCAGATACAGCACTGAAGTGGCAGTTATTGGACGAAGTTCGCAGAATCAAGCCCAATTATGATAAATACTATATGTAATCGATGAATTCGCAAAGACAACGGGGAGAACTATTCTCCGACTACCGCCTTACCATTGCGACTTGAATCTAATTGAGCTTGCGTGGGCGGTAGTAAAAGGCCACGTAAAAGCCAACAACAAGACTTTTCACCTTGCTGATGTAAAGCACCTATTAATACAAGGGGTGGAAAAGGCAACACCCGAGATGTGGGTAAATTTTATCCGCCACACGACGAAGGTGGAGGATAAATTATACGACCTGGACCAAGTAATCGACGATATGCAGGATAACGCGGATGATTCTTCATTCGATGAAGACGACCCAGAATCGGAACCGAATTTGGAAATGGAGTCGGATTCAGATTGATACATCAAAGGAGAAACTGCACAGTAGTGCGGTAAGCTGCATTTCATGGGAATAATCTAATCTTTCAATCTATCTTTCTTATGTATACAGGGTGTCCCAAAAATGTCGGAGTTCCTTGGAAGGGGTAATTCAGGGGGTGATTTGAAACAACTTTTTCCTTAGCGAAAATATTGTCCGAAGCTTCGTTAAGGAGATATTAACAAAAAGCCCCGACCAATCAGAGCGCGCGCCTTCCGCTGGGGCTCCCGCGGTAGCGTTGGCTACGCGGTAGGCGACTGCGCTTGTACTACGAACGTACGAACAAGCAAGTCGGCATGCATCGAAGGAAACCGCGTTACACATTTTTTTTTAAAGCATAATCTTAAATAAGAATTATTTGAAGTGAGAGGATAAGAAGTACGTAAATTTCGTTTTTAAATAAGGCATAAACGAAAAGGTAATGTAGCAGAAAATGTACGACATGTGATCGTAATTCGTTATTGAGGTAAAAATCCGTAGTTCAATAACAGCCAACACAACTAAATTTAAACAATAATATTAGGTGTACGAATAAATACTTTCCGACTGGATTTACATAATCAGTACAAAGCTACTGAATTTCTATCGCGGTGGTATTCATAATCTGCCAGAAAAATGGGAAAAGGTAATGAACAATAATGGAAATTATGTCGATGATTGAGTTGTTTTCATATTTTTTAAATCGAACTGTTATTGTACCCTAAAATCGGAAAGAATTTATTTCTACACCTAATAATCACCAAGAAATTAAATAAAACTCACCCATTCGGATATTCCTTTCCTTCCTTTTCAGAAACCTGTGTCACTAGGTCACTGTACCGATCCTGGTCATCGGTGGCCGAAAAGATTTATGGTAGGGTAGCGCCCAGTGCTCAGCTGTTCGCAGGTATTCGCAGGACACCACCCGAAGGTAAGGGTCGCAACGTCAAGTGCTTCAGGGTTAATGTACCGAATATTCACTTCACTGCACTGATACTAACACTGATCACTTAATTTATTTTCTACGGAGCGTGTTGCTCCTACGTTATAAAAATTGGTGGCCCCGAAAGGGGCCGATTGCTGTTAATTGAACAGGTGCTCAATATGGGCACCCTCGGCGTCTACGCACGCCTCCGCACGTACAACCAGCTGCCTTTGCACTGCCCGTAATGTTTCGGGCGTAATATTCGCCACCGCAGCATGGATCCGCACCACGAGGTCTTCAAGTGAATCCACTGGCTGACGGTACACCTCATCCTGCAATGATTGTTGTACAACAAATACAAAACGTAAGTAAAAAAAGAATACCTATAAAAAATTAAGAGCACTAATGAAATTACCTTCAGGTAGCCCCAGAGGTAAAAATCCAGCGGGGTCATATCCGGTGACCGTGGGGGCCACGCAACAGGACCGCCGCGGCCGATCCACTTGTCCTGAAAGGCTTCGTTAAGGTAGTCGCGGGCAATTGTGGCGTAGTGAGGTCCAGCCCCGTCTTGCTGATAGACCATGTTCTGCCGGACCTCATCTGGAATATGGGCCATAAGACCCGGCAGAACATGCTCTAAAAAGACTTTATACGCTGGACCGTCCATTCTGTCTGGCAGCATGTACGGTCCAACGATAAACTCGCCACAAATGCCCGCCCATACATTAATTTGCCAACGGACTTGTGCTGCGCGTGTCCGAAGTGCTAGCGGATTCTCCTCGTCCCACACATGCCGATTGCGGGAATTGAAGCAGCCTTCCCGCTTGAAGATTGCTTCGTCCGTCCACAATACGTATTTGCAGAACGACGGATTCCGCTGCACTTCTCCCAACAGCCACACTGAATATTCAACCCGCTGGTCGGCATCCCCGGGGTGCAAATGTTGCACCCGTATAAAGCGGTACGGGCGCAACATGTTCTCCCTCAGGGTTCGATGTACCGTCATTCTGCTAGCACTTGAAGAAAATGCAGAAACATCCATTATTAGATAACATTTGTTTCCCTTAATTAATAATTGTTGCAGTTATCTTGTACTGTGACTTACTTTAGGCGGCGGCTCAAGTCGCGCACGCTGACGGTGGGGTCCTCCTCGATGGCGTGCAGGATATTTTCTTGCACCGCAACGTTCCGCGCGTCTCGGGGTCTACCCACGTCGCTGCCTCGCGGCATCATCGAACCCGTCGAGTATAAACGAGACGCCAAACGTCTGATCGTTCCCTCGCTCGGGGTTTCGATGCGCGGGTACTCCACTGCCAAAGCTCGCACGGTGGCACTCGCGTTCCCGTCGTTTCGCGCGTAATCCCAGAACATAGCGTAGTACTCTTCGGCGGAGTACATTTCTGGGCCGAGATTACTAGCTGACTGACAGGATTTTTTCCCAAGTAACTTCCCTCTACCCCCAAGTAGTTTCTCTCATCCATTATGAGTTTACTCCCACCAGGAGAAGAGGCTTTAGGTAAAAAGAAGTCAGCACATTTTCGGAACACACGTGTTTTGCAGAAGTGCAACGAAAACTTTCACAAAAGCCACCAAACAGACACCACGTGTATCGGTTCGAAAGGGTCCGAAGGGAAGAGACGTAGAAAGTCTTCGAGTTGCTATAAAGAAGAAAATGCATACCATTCCTGTTTCCCCTTTCTGACACCCTGAGTTCACGTCTGCTACGAGGCGGAGCCAATTAAGTCATAAATTATCCGAAGCTGTAGGAAACCGTTCTCTACCGCCGACTTGCGGGACAATACGATCATAAACCGCGACCCTGGCGAAATGCTCTGGCTGATGAGCCTGATTAATTTTGGAGAACTAGAAATTACAGAGTATTATCCAGCATCAATACGTCTCGCGGAGAGACACAGGAAAAGAAGGGTAGTCCGCTGACTGCGCGTAGTCCCGCCCGCTTCGTCCTACCCTCAAATTAAAGACGGATCCCTTATCTCTCGAGTATAAACACGCGGTCGAATTTCAAAACACAAGCACGCGTCGACGTATTCGGTGCGAGAGACTGTGGGCTTGAGGCCCGATTGGCCCTGCATCCCTCGCAAATGGCCACTGTCCTCAAGAGGCCCTCTTCACAGCAATATCTCCTCCCCAAGGCCCACCTTCTCTCGCACCGAATACGTCGACGCGTGCTTTTGTTTTGAAATTCGAGCGCGTGTTTATACTCGAGAGATAAGGGATCCGTCTTTAATTTGAGGGTAGGACGAAGCGGGCGGGACTACGCGCAGTCAGCGGACTACCCTTCTTTTCCTGTGTCTCTCCGCGAGACGTATTGATGCTGGATAATACTCTGTAATTTCTAGTTCTCCAAAATTAATCAGGCTCATCAGCCAGAGCATTTCGCCAGGGTCGCGGTTTATGATCGTATTGTCCCGCAAGTCGGCGGTAGAGAACGGTTTCCTACAGCTTCGGATAATTTATGACTTAATTGGCTCCGCCTCGTAGCAGACGTGAACTCAGGGTGTCAGAAAGGGGAAACAGGAATGGTATGCATTTTCTTCTTTATAGCAACTCGAAGACTTTCTACGTCTCTTCCCTTCGGACCCTTTCGAACCGATACACGTGGTGTCTGTTTGGTGGCTTTTGTGAAAGTTTTCGTTGCACTTCTGCAAAACACGTGTGTTCCGAAAATGTGCTGACTTCTTTTTACCTAAAGCCTCTTCTCCTGGTGGGAGTAAACTCATAATGGATGAGAGAAACTACTTGGGGGTAGAGGGAAGTTACTTGGGAAAAAATCCTGTCAGTCAGCTAGTAATCTCGGCCCAGAAATGTACTCCGCCGAAGAGTACTACGCTATGTTCTGGGATTACGCGCGAAACGACGGGAACGCGAGTGCCACCGTGCGAGCTTTGGCAGTGGAGTACCCGCGCATCGAAACCCCGAGCGAGGGAACGATCAGACGTTTGGCGTCTCGTTTATACTCGACGGGTTCGATGATGCCGCGAGGCAGCGACGTGGGTAGACCCCGAGACGCGCGGAACGTTGCGGTGCAAGAAAATATCCTGCACGCCATCGAGGAGGACCCCACCGTCAGCGTGCGCGACTTGAGCCGCCGCCTAAAGTAAGTCACAGTACAAGATAACTGCAACAATTATTAATTAAGGGAAACAAATGTTATCTAATAATGGATGTTTCTGCATTTTCTTCAAGTGCTAGCAGAATGACGGTACATCGAACCCTGAGGGAGAACATGTTGCGCCCGTACCGCTTTATACGGGTGCAACATTTGCACCCCGGGGATGCCGACCAGCGGGTTGAATATTCAGTGTGGCTGTTGGGAGAAGTGCAGCGGAATCCGTCGTTCTGCAAATACGTATTGTGGACGGACGAAGCAATCTTCAAGCGGGAAGGCTGCTTCAATTCCCGCAATCGGCATGTGTGGGACGAGGAGAATCCGCTAGCACTTCGGACACGCGCAGCACAAGTCCGTTGGCAAATTAATGTATGGGCGGGCATTTGTGGCGAGTTTATCGTTGGACCGTACATGCTGCCAGACAGAATGGACGGTCCAGCGTATAAAGTCTTTTTAGAGCATGTTCTGCCGGGTCTTATGGCCCATATTCCAGATGAGGTCCGACAGAACATGGTCTATCAGCAAGACGGGGCTGGACCTCACTACGCCACAATTGCCCGCGACTACCTTAACGAAGCCTTTCAGGACAAGTGGATCGGCCGCGGCGGTCCTGTTGCGTGGCCCCCACGGTCACCGGATATGACCCCGCTGGATTTTTACCTCTGGGGCTACCTGAAGGTAATTTCATTAGTGCTCTTAATTTTTTATAGGTATTCTTTTTTTACTTACGTTTTGTATTTGTTGTACAACAATCATTGCAGGATGAGGTGTACCGTCAGCCAGTGGATTCACTTGAAGACCTCGTGGTGCGGATCCATGCTGCGGTGGCGAATATTACGCCCGAAACATTACGGGCAGTGCAAAGGCAGCTGGTTGTACGTGCGGAGGCGTGCGTAGACGCCGAGGGTGCCCATATTGAGCACCTGTTCAATTAACAGCAATCGGCCCCTTTCGGGGCCACCAATTTTTATAACGTAGGAGCAACACGCTCCGTAGAAAATAAATTAAGTGATCAGTGTTAGTATCAGTGCAGTGAAGTGAATATTCGGTACATTAACCCTGAAGCACTTGACGTTGCGACCCTTACCTTCGGGTGGTGTCCTGCGAATACCTGCGATCAGCTGAGCACTGGGCGCTACCCTACCATAAATCTTTTCGGCTACCGATGACCAGGATCGGTACAGTGACCTAGTGACACAGGTTTTTGAAAAGGAAGGAAAGGAATATCCGAATGGGTGAGTTTTATTTAATTTCTTGGTGATTATTAGGTGTAGAAATAAATTCTTTCCGATTTTAGGGTACAATAACAGTTCGATTTAAAAAATATGAAAACAACTCAATCATCGACATAATTTCCATTATTGTTCATTACCTTTTCCCATTTTTCTGGCAGATTATGAATACCACCGCGATAGAAATTCAGTAGCTTTGTACTGATTATGTAAATCCAGTCGGAAAGTATTTATTCGTACACCTAATATTATTGTTTAAATTTAGTTGTGTTGGCTGTTATTGAACTACGGATTTTTACCTCAATAACGAATTACGATCACATGTCGTACATTTTCTGCTACATTACCTTTTCGTTTATGCCTTATTTAAAAACGAAATTTACGTACTTCTTATCCTCTCACTTCAAATAATTCTTATTTAAGATTATGCTTTAAAAAAAAATGTGTAACGCGGTTTCCTTCGATGCATGCCGACTTGCTTGTTCGTACGTTCGTAGTACAAGCGCAGTCGCCTACCGCGTAGCCAACGCTACCGCGGGAGCCCCAGCGGAAGGCGCGCGCTCTGATTGGTCGGGGCTTTTTGTTAATATCTCCTTAACGAAGCTTCGGACAATATTTTCGCTAAGGAAAAAGTTGTTTCAAATCACCCCCTGAATTACCCCTTCCAAGGAACTCCGACATTTTTGGGACACCCTGTATACATAAGAAAGATAGATTGAAAGATTAGATTATTCCCATGAAATGCAGCTTACCGCACTACTGTGCAGTTTCTCCTTTGATGTATCAATCTGAATCCGACTCCATTTCCAAATTCGGTTCCGATTCTGGGTCGTCTTCATCGAATGAAGAATCATCCGCGTTATCCTGCATATCGTCGATTACTTGGTCCAGGTCGTATAATTTATCCTCCACCTTCGTCGTGTGGCGGATAAAATTTACCCACATCTCGGGTGTTGCCTTTTCCACCCCTTGTATTAATAGGTGCTTTACATCAGCAAGGTGAAAAGTCTTGTTGTTGGCTTTTACGTGGCCTTTTACTACCGCCCACGCAAGCTCAATTAGATTCAAGTCGCAATGGTAAGGCGGTAGTCGGAGAATAGTTCTCCCCGTTGTCTTTGCGAATTCATCGATTACATATAGTATTTATCATAATTGGGCTTGATTCTGCGAACTTCGTCCAATAACTGCCACTTCAGTGCTGTATCTGGCATTCGTACTCCCTTGCTGGTAAGCCACTCTCTTATCTGCGGTTTGTTCCAGCTCGTTACGGGACAGCGCTCCTGTTTCGCAGAGTGGTACGGCGCGTTATCCATCACAATAGCGGCGTTTGGTTTTAAATGTGGTACAATGCGCTTAAACCACTCGAGAAAGTGTGCCGCATTCATTTCGTCGTGGTAATCAGCGCTCTTGGTGTTCGATTCAAAACAAAGCAGGCCATTTTCGACAAAACCATCCTCCGATCCAATATGAAGTACGATGAGGCGCTTTCCTTTCGCAGTCGGAGTAGGTGGGCCAATCGTCAGGCCCCTTTCTCTGGCGTTCGATGCTGAAGCTATGGTGTTGTCCACCCACACTCGCTGCCGTGTGTCGCCCGCATTTACCCATGTCTCGTCCAAATAATAAATGGGCCTTCCCGCCGCTCTGAACTCTCGGATTTGGGTGATAAACGTTCGGCGCCAACAAATTATATCTTCCCGCTCGATAAGGGCACTATTGCGTTGCCTCTGTACGTACTTGAAGTTCATTTTCTTCAAGAGGCGTTGTAACGTACTTAGCGACATAATAGGTAAATTTTCATCTCTTCGGATCGCCGCCAAAACTCTCGGAACTGTCGGTAATTCTCTTCGTTCCCAAAAGGCGTGCACATGCTTCCTTATTGCTCCAATTTCCTCTTCCGACATCTTCTGCATTATATCGGGCTTTACCCGTTTCTTCAACGGTGATGTTACGGTTCCCGTCGTTTTAAATTCTTTTAATGTTTCGACGACGGTACGATATCCCACGCCCCAAATATTTCCAACTAATTTGACAATTTCTTTGTATCCCATATTTGGAAATTGAGCCTTCTTATCATTGTAAATATTTATTATAATTTTCCTCTGTCCAGAATGAACTATCTGTAAGAGAAACGTTTCCCATTAAATTAAAATATATATTTTTCAGGCCTTTCAGGTTAATATTTATCCTTATATTTTATAGTTGCTTATAATACTTCAGTTGCTTATAATACTTCTGTTACTTATAATATTTCAGTTGCTTACCTCGCCTTTTTTATTTTTTTGTTTGGGCAAATGGTTTATATCCATTTATTAATTGCCGATATGTTAACATCTTGCTATATATACAGGGTGTCCCACGGTAGACTGGACAGCGCCGTAGCTCCTAAAGTATTGGAGATAAAAATATTTAAAACATAGGGAATTGCATGGTTCGAGGGGGCTAATAAATTAGCCCGGACGAATTTTTTTTTCGATTATTATTTTAAAAAATACGATGGTCAAGTTCGGTTTTTCAAATGGAACTATTTTTTTTTAAGTCCTGAGTTGATAGTGCGTTCCAAGACAAATTCAATAAGCATCAATGTATACACTTTCTTTCCACTGGTTTTTGAGATATTGCGCTTGCAAATTTACTGATTTTCACTGCAAGAAACTCCTCTGGAATAGCAAGGACCGGGGACGGTCTTACTGGCGCCACGGGTGGCACTGCCTGTTGAAATAGATACATACCTGCGAAAGGTCTACGCCAGGCCCAAAGGCTGGACAATTCTTTTCCGTCAGAAATGCTACTTAGGTAGGTACATCTGCGGTATCGAGAAGCGCATCGTTACTTTTATTACGCACTTGCTTCTAGGCTCGGATAGCCGGTTCGTCTGGGAGGGATGCAAGTTGGATTGGTTAGGTTCGGAGGAGTGAAAGTTGCTAGACTAAATTTCAACTATAGGGAGCAGATTGTATCAGAACCAATCGGATTTGCATCCCTCACAAACGGCTGCACTCTTGAAGAGGCCCTCTTCACAGCAATACCTTCTCCCCAATGCCCACCTTCTTTCGCACGGAATACGTCAACGCATGGTTTTGTTTTGATATCGAAGCTCATGTTTATACTCGAGAGGACCACGCGTCGACAGCGGGCTACCCCTTTTCTTACCGTGTCTCTCCACGAGGAGTATTGCCGATGGATTGTAGAAGCGCAGATGTCTGGATGCCAGTTGTTGAATTCAGGAGACGATAGAAACACTTTATTACAAAACACACATGTACTATAATTAAAGTAAATCGTATTCCTCTCGGGCAGGAGTCGCCCGACGTTCGTCAAGAAGATGCGGCCTGGTACCCCGTGGCGAGGAAAACCCTTCGCAGGGTCGACGTGTAAATCGGACAACTTTTACATAGGGAATACAAATAGCTTGTGTCAAAGTAGTCCGATTTGCATGATATTTGGTATGATTTTCATCAGAAAAACATAAGAAATCCATTGGCGTCACTTCCCTTTCGATACGATGAAGAAAAGAATTTCTTAATAAGTTTTAATGGATATTTCACCCTCGACTGCGTGGGCTCGACCTCAATTCGTTACGTTCGGTCCAGGATTCGTACCTTTTTCTGGTAAAAGTCATAAAAATCGAGCGAGACCCTGCGAAGGGTTGTCCTCGTCACGGGGTACCAGGCCGCATCTTCTTGACGAACGTCGGGCGACTCCTGCCCGAGAGGAATACGATTTACTTTAATTATAGTACATGTGTGTTTTGTAATAAAGTGTTTCTATCGTCTCCTGAATTCAACAACTGGCATCCAGACATCTGCGCTTCTACAATCCTCTATAATAAAACCCCCCAACCCTGAGCCCCAATGGTGGTGCCAGGGCACGTGACCCCCTCGCGTTCTGAGGGGGCACGTGGGTGGAGCGGGTTATGCTCCACCTAACCATGATCCGGATGGGGAACTGCGGCCCGCAGACGTAGCCCGCGCCCTTAGGGGGCCGGGTGCAATGGCTTCGCAACGGCAGGCCGCCTCTACCGTTGCGCGACCTGCACCAAAGCGGCTACTCGTGGGAATCCCATGTATGGAGGAAAGGGCGGTGCCCTAGATACACCTCTGGGTGGCGACCAGAACAAAACGCCCCCCACCAGCGACCGGTTTATGTCGCTGGAGTACAATGAGGACCGGTGTACGATCGCTTCGTGCGGGTCACCGGCCTCACCTCAGGACCAGATTTCGATCGCGGTTTCGCGGTTGTCTGGCCTGACTGACAAGGGAAGGTCGGGATCCGGACGAGCGCTTTTTGAACGAGACCGGGCTCAAATTATGGGGACCGATGGGCATTAAAAAAGTGCAAAACATTAGGGGTATCTCGCCAGCCGTTTTTATAAAAAATGGCTTTAAACATTTACAGGTTACTAGATATACGAAAACAATCAAGTTCTCAACAGACGCTGTTGTAGCTGCGAGCGTTACGCCGCAGGTTCACGTTCTAGAGGTCGTACGTTCGAGACTCGGCAATGGAAGTTTTATTATTTTATTTTTTTTCCAACTGCATTTCTATTTCTTATTCCTTTTTTTACTCACTGCTATATAAATAATATATAAGAATTATAAAGTATAGGATGTGGACTACAATTTTTAATAACACGTTTTTTATTAATCAACTTATTTTTTTATTAATAACAAGTGTGGCTAAAGCGTTTATTAAAATAAAATTCGTTTTTTAATAATTATGTATTTGGCTACTGAATATATATGTGCGCAGAAATTGCAAATAATATAGATGTGAACATAATATTATAATGAGTACATGCAATACATAATACAGCAATAGTAGAAGTAAACATACAAATGTATGGGATGTGGCGTATTTTTTCAATATATTATAATGTAAATACCACAACATATAGGACATTCCATAATACTGGAAAATAATAAAATACCGCCGACATTAGTATTAACCGATGTGCACCACGGGGAGGTTGTCGGTCGGTTTTTCACATAATATGAATAACGCCACATGTGATGCAACATGAATCACGCAACATGTAGTATACCAACAGTAAAAGTGCGCATAGATTGTAACGTCTGCAATAACAAATAAATTGTAATATCGTGAAATATTAGAAAATATTATACACAAGCCGTTAAGGTGCTCTACAGTGTGACGTAGCGTCCAAGCACGCGAGGAATCGAGCGCGCGGTACTCCGACCGGGAGTGAGGGAGACGACAAGTGCCCGGCCGACCGCGCCCGAACCACTCCGACCCGGGCCGAGGCACACCGGGCTCGCGACGCGTCAGCGCGATGACGCTAACTCCCCACCGCGCCGCTAGATCGCGTCGATTTCTCGCTGCTAAGAAATTCCGGTAATCGGGACATAAGCCTCAACGCGACGCAGGACAGGCAGTTCGAGTGGGGCTACGGAACCCCTCCCTAAGCGCACAGCTGGATGTTGGCCGGTGACAGCGTGATAGGAAAACAAAGCCGTGTAACCACGATCAAGCGATCGACATAAATCGTGCCGCAGAGACGCCTGGATGATGCCCGGTCTCTAGGCCCGACGCCCCGACACAGAGACGCCCGGATGTTGCCCGGTCTCTAGCCCCGGTATCGAGACGCCTGGAAGTTGCCCGGTCTCGCCGCCCCCCCCTTCCCCGTTACAGAGACGCCCGGATGCTGCCCGGTCTCTAGCCGCCGTATCGAGACGCCTGGAAGTTGCCCGGTCTCGCCGCCCCCCCTTCCCCGTTACAGAGACGCCCGGATGCTGCCCGGTCTCTAGCCGCCGTATCGAGACGCCTGGAAGTTGCCCGGTCTCGAATTTCTCCGTTGCAGAGACGCCCGGATGCTGCCCGGTCTCTAGCCGCCCGTACCGAGACGCCTGGAAGTTGCCCGGTCTCGACTTTCTCCGTTGCGGAGACGCCCGGATGCTGCCCGGTCTCTAGCCGCCCGTACCGAGACGCCTGGAAGTTGCCCGGTCTCCCAATCGCTTCGCGCCGATATAGAATCACCGGGATACCGCCCGGTCTCTATCTTGTCCGTTCCGAGTCCAGAGGTGCGAGGACCCTGTCCGACCTCCACGACTACTCCGTATCCAGTACCAGTCAGCGCAATTGAAAAGCCGGCCCAAGCCCGCTTCAGCCGTCGTATATTGTTATATGTATTCGAAACCCAGGACGAGTAATAAAAAATTACGTTATTTAAGAAATCGGCGTAAACGAACTCTGTCTTACCGACTACAGCTAATCACGCCGATCCTTACCTCCGGAACGACAAACGTCACAACAGGATATTTGAAATCTTATTATTAGGAGTTCGATTGCAAGGAAACAACGGCTTTCTACCTCGAAAAGCCTTTTCTTTCTAAACGAGTTTATTGCCGTATTTTCCAAACTGGTGCCCCAACCCCGTTTTAGGCGATGAGTAATTAGCGACGTGATAAAAGGATTCATAAAACTGGTCTAAAGGCAAAGGTCTGCTGCAAAAGTGGGCGGAACGTTGTCGTTTGAAGGTTTTTGTTAAATAGGGTATTTTACCCAGCGTTGATGTTTACCCCCTTTTACTGTGTTTCCCTTTTGTTTAAAATGTCGTGGAAAGGGAAACAAAACGACTTGGAACCTTTTATTTGGAACGAACGGTTAGTATTCTTTCGTGTGTTTAACCAAACGACACGGAAGAAGAGACAACGGACGATTTTTTAAATGGAGCGAATTTCATCGAGTGCTTCTGCCGAACCAACCAATAATTATAAGTCAATATTAGGACACGCGATAGAGTATGCGACACAGCGTTTAAAGGATAATAGTGTAATTCCGCGACTACTAACCGGATCACCGCCACCTGAATCAACGGAAATTGGAAATGAGATATACCGCAGGATACAGAGTATGATAGAAGAAATGGTTCTAATTGAAGAAGAGGAGCATATTCACCACAACGAATTGGACGACAGCGAAGAGGACAATAATATCGAAGAATTGATGGAAGCCAATGTTGATGAAGAATCATACGAACCACCGGAGAAAACCATGCGCGTAGAAGTCCCGTTTGAAATCAAAGTGAAGGCTGTGACGGCATTACAATTACACCCAAATTGGACTTGGAAAACGGTGCGCAGTAAGATCACCAAACAATTGACATCCTCCAGCTTATTGAACAAGTGGAAGAAAGTAGTGGAGAACAATGGAAGCGTTAGAGATAAGTATATTTTTATTAATAATTGGACATATGACAGATTCATAGAAGCGCGTTCTTTAAAGCGTCAAGTCACTACACGTTCTTTACAACAATGGGCAATGCAAGCGGCTAATCAATTCTTATCAAATTCTTTTCATTTTTCAGCCTCACATACATGGGTCACTAAATTCAAACTCCGAAACAGAGTTACTCAAAGTAAAGTTACGCGCTTTGTGAGCAAAAAAGATACAATCTCATTTCAGGATACTCTTCAGGCAGCGCAAGTTTTTCAGGATCAGGTACGCGATGTAATACCTTCATTCGACGATAGGCTAGTCATAAATACGGATCAAACTGGTTATGAATATAAAATAGAGTTAAAGTGCACGTTGTCATACAAGGTTGAGAAAATTACAGAGGTTGCTACGGGTAGTTTAAATAAGATGACTCATTCATATACCGCACAGTACGCGATCACATTTTCTGGAGAAATATTACCAAATGTTTTCATTTGTTTACAAGAAGCGGGTGGTAGCTTTGGTCCGCGCGTGGGAGCGAGTGTACGGGAGCAAATGGAAATTTTTGGTAACGTTTTCGTAACGTGTACAAAATCGGGGAAATTACAATCGGACATATATGAACAATTTTTGGACACTATTATTAAACCATACGTTGGTCGAGACAAGTTTTTACTTATTTTAGATTCTTGGGGTGGTCAAACTAATCCATCCTTGTATGACAGCAAATTCCGTGACCCAACATCAAATAATACTCCTACATGCACTTTAAAAGTAATACCGCCTAAATGCACACCGTTATGCCAACCCTGCAATGTATACTTTTTCCGTCAAATTAAAAATTTCATTGCCAGATTACAAAATGCCCAGACACTAGTTTCCGAAAATAGAGACATAACAGATTGAGCGAATATTATCAAAACACACGCCATTATTCACAACCAGTTGTCTGCGCCTATATTTAAGGACATGCTATTATATGCATGGTATGCGTCAAAATTATCCAGCGAAAAGAAAGTATTTTGTAATGTTAATCAGGTTTGTTTTCCCATTAATCTAAAAAAGATGATATGTAGTTGTAATAACCCGTGTTTTATTAAATGCGCGTGGTGTTTATGCGGCTTTTGTTTTATTTGTTTTTATGATAATATGCATATAAAGGATTGTCCGAAACAGGCAAATGTACAGGAACTTCAAATTTAACAGCGATTCATTAATACATATTTCCATTCTTATAGGTATGCTCGCTATGCTGTTTATATTTTACTGCGTATTGTGTATCTTACTATTTGCGTAATTTATATTGTACCACACATTGCGATATTTACATTAGATTAGGTGTTACGTTACTTGTATTATATTATACGTGTTATTAAAAATTGTAGTCCACATCCTATACTTTATAATTCTTATATATTATTTATATAGCAGTGAGTAAAAAAAGGAATAAGAAATAGAAATGCAGTTGGAAAAAAAAAAAAAAAAATAAAACTTCCATTGCCGAGTCTCGAACGTACGACCTCTATAACATGAACCTGCGGCGTAACGCTCGCAGCTACAACAGCTTCTGTTGAGAACTTGATTGTTTTCGTATATCTAGTAACCTGTAAATGTTTAAAGCCATTTTTTATAAAAACGGCTGGCGAGATACCCCTAATGTTTTGCACTTTTTTAATGCCCATCGGTCCCCATAATTTGAGCCCGGTCTCGTTCAAAAAGCGCTCGTCCGGATCGCGACCTTCCCGTGTGAGAGGGAGGAGGAGGAGCAGACGAGGGGCGATGCTGGCGGGGGTGGCAAGCCAGCCACTTCCCGCGACGCACGCCCCTGGGAGGGCACAGACGGCGCCAGTTTCGGTTCCGGGGAGGGCCAGGCCTTCGTCACAGAAGCCTGGATTAGTGCGCAGAGGGATTCTCCCTCAACGCGCGCCCCGAAGCCCAGGGGGGATGATTCCCCGAGCGGGACGACTTCGGTCCCGCGCCCACGAGTCGGGGGGGCTCCGCCGTCGGCACCGCATACCACCAGAGGTGTGCCGTACGTGCGGAGCGTGGAGATGGTGGCCCCCTCGGAGGTCCAAGAGCTTCTTGGCCTCCAAAAAGAGGTGGCGGAGTTGATGGGGCGGCTGGATCCGTCAGCCGTCTCCATCGGTGCGTCGTCGCGGTGCCACTCGCCGGCGGGGTCTCTCCCGTCGGTGGTTTCGGCGCTGCTCGCCGAGGAGTTGCCCGAGCCCCGCGTCGTGTTGAGTCGTTGCGACGAGCTTGTCGCAGGCGACGGGGGCGTCGTTGTCCTCTCCTCCGATGAGGAGGGGACTGGCGGTGCGGGTTGCTCGTCGGGCCCTGTGGATCAGGGCGAGGGCGACGCGAGGCCCGGGATTGCCGCCGCTGCGGCAATGGATATCGACTCCCTAAAGGTGGAGTCTCTATGGCGCGGCCGGCGGCGGCGGCCGGCCAGCCTCCGGCCGTGCGGCGTTCGGGGTCCCACTTTTGTTCAAGCGCACTGTAAAGGGTCTACGGCCAAGGATTCATACCTGCTTCAGGAATAAAATAATTTTTTATTTTTTATTGTTTCGATATGTAAGTGACACCAATGGATTCCTTGTGTTTTTCCGATGTAAATCATATGAAATTTCATGAAAATCGGACTATTATGAACGAATCTAAAACATTATTTAAAATAAGAAAAAATTAATTAAAATAAACGAATAGTAATTTTGCAATTAAATAATAACGAATGGAAATTCAAAAATCATTCTTCAATATACAATTTGGGTGTGCGGTTAATATAACTGGTTCTCAAACTCATTTTGATTTGATACTTTGACGTCGATCTTTCACGGGACACGTAAATGATTTTCGGACAAATTATATGTTAACTAACCCAACTATGTATACACAATTAAACTAATCAATTTTTGATACACAAATAACATAGTTCTAATATAAAAAATTAACTGTACCTGTCCTTCATGCGCGCCGTACTTGGTGGGATGTTAATAATGTGTGATTTTTTATTTATGTTCGGACGCCTCTTTCGACAATGTCCTCTTGCCATTCCACAGCCCCCTCCGGTGAATTAAAATAGTTCCGAAATCTATCCCGGATGGCCAACCCCTCGGCATTACCAAAACCTCCTATTCCAGCCAATGGCATTATGTTATTAATTGCCATGCTTGGCTCCAAATGTTGTTGCTTCGGGGGATTGTTGCACATATATTCATCACGCAACATGTTGTGGAGGCAACATGTTGCGGTTATAATATTGTCCGTTGTTTCCGGCAGTACAGCAATTGGTCAATAAAAAAATGCGAAATGTCTGGGACAATATCCCAAATGCATTTTCTAACACCCTACGGGCGCGACAGAGCCGATAATTAAAAATTTTTTTTTGTCATATCTTGTGCGGTAACGTTTTTTGTGTATGGTTTCAACATACGTTTTGTGAGGCGAAATGCCTCATCGCCCACAATTACATGAGGGGCTGTAATGTTCGATCCCGGAAGAGCTTTGTCGATGGGAAATTGCATTTTGTCTTCCCGAATGGCTTGGCCCATAATAGATTTATTAAATATACCGCTGTCTCCTTCTTTGCCACAGGAACCAACGTCAATGACAATAAATTTATAATTTGCATCCACCAATGCTAATAATACTATGGAAAAGAAGTTCTTGTAATTAAAATACAAAGAACCGCTATTGCCTGGGCATTGTATTCGGATATGCTTTCCGTCAATAGCTCCAACACAATTTGGAAAATTCCATTTCACTAGAAAGTCAGTCGCTATTTTTTCAAAACCCGCAATACTCGGTTGCGGCATAAGGAGTGGAACTAATTTATCGCACAATTGTTCTAATACGATGCGTACAATGACACTTATATAATTCGGTGATATTCGAAATGCGAATGCTAATGATCTGTAGGATTCTCCAGTGGCTAGGAACCTGTAAAAAATATATTTTCGAATTATTTCAGCTGGTGATTGTAAGAAGAGATGGAGGAACATATGCGATACATGTAGGAAAATGAAGCGGGGCATCAAGTACGGTACAGGGTCGGCAGCAAAGTAAATCTACCTCTAAGTACATGTAGTGTGCAGTGCCAAATAGGCACAGAAAAGAATCCAGTACTGTGCTGGATGTTTTGACATGGACAGCTCTCGAAACAGAAAAACTGATGGGCAGTATCAGCAAATAATTGAAAGCAGATTGCGACTCCAATGTGATATTTTTTAAAAGTATGTTGATGGCAGGACAAAATTTCCGCAACACTTAATTGCGGAAACAAAGGCGTTGGTGTTTAAATTGATTAATGATCTCGAAATGGAATCAGCGCAAGATACATGTGTTTGTGCATGTGGTATTAGTAAAATACAATAGCCGTGATGTTCCCGAGGTCCCACCGATTCGTACAGAGGATGGTCACCGTAGGGTTTTAGTTGATAAGAATCCGACACTAACTCGGTCTCACACACCACGAGGTGGAGGTGACTATAAAGATATTCTCCCGTAAATAGAAAAACGCGTTCGTGCAAGAAACCAACAAAGAGTGACACTGAAAGAGGGGGAGAGAGTGTGACGACGTAAGCGATGACCGAATACGTGATAGAGTAATTGGCAAAAGGAGAGAGAGAGAGAGAGAGAGAGAGAGAGAGAGAGAGCGTAGGTAAAAAAAAGCGGAATAGGGAGAATCGAATGTAAGAGAGGGAGGAGAGAATGAACGGGAGAGCATGCAGCGAGCGAAGCGAGAGCGTACAAATCAACGTATGTGCAAATCAGTAGACTGAGCGTGATTATTAAGAGACCATATTTGTATTAACTGTAGTAACAATATACAACTGCTGTAATAAAATTATGTGACGAAAAAATAAAATATACTTGTGAAAAATTAACTTGCCTCAATGTCAGGAGCAACTTATCTTCGGGTGAAATTGGCGTCTTGACTTTTGGACACGATTTTTTCTCCAAATCCTTTCCAATATGATTCAAAACGAAATGAACCTGCTCTTTGTTTAGCCTAAAAAAATTGTCTAAAGGTTTCCTCGTTATCCACTAAATGGTTTGTTATTAACATACGAGAATAACCCTCGGTCCTTCGAGTCTGGTACATTGTTTTCACCTCACTTCTTTTTCTCGTTTCGAAATTTGCTAGCAGAAGCATGTCGTCGTCTTCTTCTTCCTGCAGCAACGCACGCAGCAGCAATTTGCGATTCATTATATGAATTTAAATCACTCTACTGTAGAGATCACGTCACACTGTCACGCCAGCAGGCAATATTTAAAACTGTACGAACGTCCGTAGATCACGAATTCACAGAGATGTGTCTGCTTTGAAGTCACAAGAACGAGTGTCGTTCTAGCAAAGGTTCGGGAGGTCCTAAGCCAAGGACAATAAAGTGACTACCTTTATGGCATCCGCTAGGTAGGAAAAACTATGTATTTTGGTGTATCGGGTCTTGGAGTACGCACACCAGTTCAAACTTGCATTTCCATTTCAGAAATGCGAAATAAGCAGAGAAAACGAGACATAGGGTAAAATTATACAATACGCCCCATTTGACAAAACGCCCCACCATTATTTTACGCACATAAACCAGGATGCATCAACGCGATCACCAGATTCGAACTTGCCTCAGTCGGCCACAACTGCCGCAATAAAAATACCAGCAAATATTACGGCTTTTAAAAAAATATACAAGAATTTATATTTTCGGCCTTCAGACAATTTGCGGTTAGTATGTGAGAAATTGAATTTTCTAAGTCACTATTGTATTTGCGATAAATTCACACATATATTTCGAAAGTAGACAAACTAACTTCTTTAAATCGTTATTGCCCGAACCATTTTTCACTACGTTGTTGCTAAATTAAAGCCGAGACGTTTCGTTCTCCAGAATTTACAATGTGCCCCAGCAAAGAATTTACAATATGCCCCACCTCAAAATCATATTTTTCATGAGTAAAGTATTTCTTTTCTTTTTCCTGGATAACAGAAACGTCACATAAATATACATACACATATAAGGATTACATTACGGGCGAAACTAACACATGTTTCGTTCGTCAATCGCTATCTTCACTATGCAATTTAATCCAAATTTTGACAGCTTACAGTCAGGTATAACCTGACGAGTATTAAATAAGGTAAGTTGTCAAAATTTGAGACGCCACGTGTTTTTACAAATATGTATCGTTGTACCATTGAATTGCAACCAAAATGCAGTCTCAAACACATGGTAAGTTGGCAAATTTTTACTTATTTATGTCGGATCGTTTTGTCGCATAGATGGGGCGTTTTACTGACGACTGTGTTACAAAACGCCCCATGTAGGGTTCAGGAAAATGATTATTTACAGTTATTTCCACGTATGTTTTTATCACAATTTCGGTGTAGTTGTGAAGAGTAATGAACACTTAATGTGTTTACACAAAAAATTTAAAGAATTATTAAAAAATATAGGTTTTATAGATGTTTCTTTAAAAGTGGGGCGTATTGTATAGTTTTACCCTATGTATGTACATGTATGTGTGAACACCTGATTCGACCCGAGTCCCCTGCAAGAAACCAGCATCATCGTCCAGAAGATGTTAGCATAGTTCGAAACGAGAAAAAGAAGTGAAGTGAAAACAATGTACCAGACTCGAAGGACCGAGGGTTGTTCTCGTATCTTGACAACAAATTATTTAGTGGATAACAAGGAAACCTATAGACAATTTTTTCGACTAAATAAAGAGCAGGTTCATTTCGTTTTGAATCATATTGCAAAGGATTTGGAGAAAAAATCCCGAAGATAAATTGCTCCTGACATTGGGGCAAGTTAATTTTTCACAAGCATATTTTATATTTTCGTCACATAATTTTATTACAGCTGTTGTATATTTTTACTATAGTTAATACAAATGTGGTCTCTTAAGGGGGTAGACACCCCAGACAGCACACAGATATCTTAAAGACATCTTAAAGACGTCTGGAGTCAGGCGTTCCAGACGTCTTTCAGACGTCCGTGAACGTCGTTTTCACGTCTTATACAAGTCTTCGGCACGGCTTATGTCACGAATCAAGACGTCTTAAAGATGATTTTAAGACGTCTTACAGACATCTTTAAGATGTCTTTTCTCAGACGTCTTACAGACATCTTTAAGATGTCTTTTCTCAGACGTCAACTGAATATAAAAAAAAAATTCGAAAAGCAGAAATAATATCTGTTCCTACTGTACCCATTTAATTTTCCAATTTTATAATTGTATAAAATAAAAATGTTTCATTTTACTTTGTTTTTACTATTTTTTTTTGTATATAAAAAGTTAGAATTGACAAGTTTAAATCGAAAATTAAACGTATTTCGAAATGCAGCACCACTCCCGCATGTGCAGCGTCTCTCCTACCAAAGGATGTTTTTAGTTTCAATTTTTTAAGGGTGACAAATATTAAAATTTTGATTTTCTTTAATGCTAGTAGAATCACAAGATGTTGAACTAATAATATGTATCCTTGGAAAACATTTTCATTGCAAAATTTAAACACGGTGACAATTTTGCGTAACGTGCGGCAACTCTCCCACAATTACCCTATGCATGGGCCGTACCCGTGAAAACAAAATGCGGACACGACGTGACTGCCGCGTTCACGATCATATTGTGGCAGAGCGATAGATGTCCGCGAAATTTACAAACCGACATGGGTAAGTAGTTTTACAACGCGGAGTTTCAACGATGTGTGAAGACCCGCGAGATCAACCACTACTCCACGCACAGCGTGATGAAAGCGTCGATCGTTGAACGTTTCAATCCTACGCTGAAAAAACCTCGTGAACTCGTGGATAAGCGACAAGGATATTCTATGATTCCCGATTATAAACGCACTATGTGTTACTGAAATAAATAAATAAATAAATACATATAAATATATATAAATATATACATTGCCCATTTATTCAATTATTCACATTCTCCTTCTTCATCTCGTATATGCGTACAATTAATCTTAATAAAGTAAGAAATAATATATACATATACAGGGTGTCCGCGGGAACACTGGACAGCGGGATTTCTCCTAAACTATTGGACGAAAAAATCTGAAAAAAATATGGAATGCATGGTTCGAGGGGAACAACTTATTAGCCCGAACGAATTTTTTTTTCGATTATTATTATAAAAGATACGATGGTCAAGTTCGGTTTTTCAAATGGAACTCTTTTTTTGAAGACCTGAGTTGATAGTGCGTTCCAAGACGAATTCAATAAGCATCAATGTATACACTTGATTTCCACTGGTTTTTGAGATATTGCGCTTGCAAATTTACTGATTTTCACTGCAAGAAAAACCTCTGGAATAGCAAGGACCGGGGACGGTCTTACTGGCGCCACGGGTGGCACTGCCTGTTGAAATAGATACCTACCTGCGAAAGGTCTACGCCAGGCCCAAAGGCTGGACAATTCTTTTCCGCCAGAAATGCTACTTAGGTAGGTACATCTACGGTATCGAGAAGCGCATCGTTACTTTTATTTTGCACTTGCTTCTAGGCTCGGATAGCCAGTTCGTCTGGGAGGGATGCAAGTTGGATTGGTTAGGTTCGGAGGAGTGAAAGTTGCTAGACTAAATTTCAACTATAGGGAGCAGATTGTATCAGAACCAATCGGATTTGCATCCCTCACAAACGGCTGCACTCTTGAAGAGGCCTTCTTCACAGCAATACCTTCTCCCCAATGCCCACCTTCTTTCGCACGGAATACGGCAACGCATGGTTTTGTTTTGATATCGAAGCTCATGTTTATACTCGAGAGGACCACGCGTCGACAGCGGGCTACCCCTTTTCTTACCGTGTCTCTCCACGAGGAGTATTGCCGATGGATTGTAGAAGCGCAGATGTCTGGATGCCAGTTGTTGAATTCAGGAGACGATAGAAACACTTTATTACAAAACACACATGTACTATAATTAAAGTAAATCGTATTCCTCTCGGGCAAGAGTCGCCCGACGTTCGTCAAGAAGATGCGGCCTGGTACCCCGTGGCGAGGACAACCCTTCGCAGGGTCTCGCCCGATTTTTATGGCTTTTTCCGGAAAAAGGTACGAATCCTGGGCCGAACGTAACGAATTGAGGTCGAGCCCCCGCAGTCGAGGGTGAAATATCCATTACAACTTATTAAGAAATTCTTTTCTTCATCGTATCGAAAGGAAAGTGACGCCAATGGATTCCTTCTGTTTTTCTGATGAAAATCATACCAAATATCATGCAAATCGGACTTCTTTGACACAAGCTATTTGTATTCCCTATGTAAAAGTTGTCCGATTTACACGTCGACCCTGCGAAGGGTTGTCCTCGCCACGGGGTACCAGGCCGCATCTTCTTGACGGGCGTACCTCCATAATTACCCTGTATCTGTTTCAGAAATAAAATAATTCTTTATTCTTTAACGTATGGATATGGAAGTGTCGCCGTTGGATTCCTTGTGGTTTCCCAATGAAAATCATGCCAAATGTCGTGTAAATAAAATACAATTTTGGCTATTCTACGCTATACATATATTAGATATTCATAAATAAATAAATAACATGAACAAAAGAAAGAAACGTATATACATATGTACATGCAAACATATAAACATACAACATGCAAACATATAAACATACAACATGCAAACATACTATACAATGGGTTTCTCGTACTCCTCCGTCGAGTGACAATGGTCGCGCACTTTTTTGTCCTTGTCGACGAAGGGTTGTCCGCACACATGACACACAATCGCGTTTTCAAAACTGAGACGTTGTTGTCTCGTCAACGAGTTCATCGGTTTCGTGTTCCGCAACCACGAATACGCAATGTTCGCAAAGTCACGTAGTTCCTGCACGAACCACTTCACGCACACGAAGTCGTGACGATACGCGCGATAACGGCACAGAGACGCGTCGGTGGAACAATGAACGTAATATCCCACGCTGTACGCTCTGTGTTGCTGATACGTGTACGTACGACTCCGCTCCGCAGGCTCGACGTCCTCCAGCATACATTCGAAGTCCGCGTACGCGATGAATGGCGCTCGTTCCTTATTTTTGAAGTTCTTGAACTGCAACCATTTATCATCCAGGGACGGCAATTCGACGGCACACTTGTTCAGACGCTGGCAGTCCACGTTGTGCTTGGTCAATTGCTCGGACGAATGGAAGCAGTTGAGACATCTGCAACGATAACAATAGCATTAATAATAGAACATAAGAATAAATAATACATCGATTGAAATATTCCGTATTTTACTCACCTTTCGCAAAGGAATACTTGATGCCTATGATTGCCGAGCTGCTTCGAAATCAGTCTCGACATGCTGCGAATGCACGCGAAATGATAAAGTTGAGGCTCCTTGGGATCCTGCATCAGTAGTAGGTTCGCGTGTCTCTCTCTCTCTCTCGCTTGTCCTCGGTCAAACGCAGAGGCACGCAGTTTCCGTCCGACCACGTGTACACGTTTCGGATACGTCGTTGAACCTCTCGAATTTGGCCAGCTGGTCCAACGTCACGGGAACAGTCATATCCTGCGTGCGAAGCACCTCCGAGTAGTGTGGATACGATGAGATCCTACTCACGTTCGTAGCAGCAGGATACAAACGGGCGACGACAGACCACTAAAAGCACACATTGTCCCCGCTCTTTACGTTCACAACCGCCTTTTTTCAGCACGACGGCGTGCGGAAGCGGTATGTCGCAACCGGCTCGAAGTGAATTATGCTTATTAATATTCACTAGAATATTTAGCACAGCCCTTAGGGTCCATCCACTGTCGCGATATTGAAACTCCTCGAGCATCACTAGCGTGGGAGCGATCACGTACTTCGAGTACCACTCGCGCACGTTCGAAGTCATTAACAGTACACGATTTCGCGTACCGAAACTTTTCATGTCCGTATTTTCACCCAAGATAAACTCCGCGTTCAAGTTTGTATTCACGGACACGCTCTTATGCGTCGTGATAGCGTCCGTAACGTGCGAGATTACAGTTCGTCGAGCACCCTCTAAAAAATCGACGCGTATCGACGTGTCCCACGTTGATGACAGCGCCGGTTGAAATACGTCCAATAAACGCGGATTCCACGTCTTCCCATACGACTTTAGGTGCCGTCGGTCGAGCCGAATCCCCACACCCTACTCGCGAAAACTGTTCCCGCACGGTCACGCGCAATGTCTTTATTCGCGCGATCAGCGACACCAGGCGTTGTTTCGCGGCCACGGACACTCCTCCGCTGCACTGGTACTCGACGATGAGCTGCAGGCACGTGTCACAATGATCGATCCAGTCTCGGAATTTCGCAATACTGCGTAAAAGATTAGACATCCGGGACAAAACCCTGTATGTGTTCATGAATCCCTCCATATTCACTTATTTACAAAGAGTTTTTTTTATCTACCAGACACGCACGAGTAGTGCCGAATGGGTGATACGGCTCTTCCAGGTGACGTGGTCCGTGTTCGGATATCGGAAACCCAACGGTAAAATGATGCGCTTCGATTGTCGTCGCACAATCGGTGTCGGGTGCAATTGCATAAATCCGTATCGGAAGATGCTAATCCACGACGTCTCGGATAATGACGGTGAACTTAAAGCGTCGCGGATCTTATGTCTCCCGATCGTCAGTGATTTTTCATCCAACTGCAGCGACGTCGATAAAGGGCTCGCCCCACCATCGGTATCGTCATCGGAAGACGATGACGCGAGCATCATGGAGGTACTGACATTGGTATAGTAAAAATCAGATGCCCATGGGCCTATATCGAACTCTTTTCACCCTTACACGGTCGCTGTCCTGCTTCAACTTACCTACTATAAACATACAGCATGGCGCGGTGCAATATCGTGTTTACTCCATGGGCTATCACACGTGCGCCGTATCGGCCCCACGGTTAAAATATAAACACACGGCATAGTGCGGTTCGCTCTATGATTTCTCAGAAATTATGTACCACCCTTTTTCTTAGAAATCATCATGGAATGCAATGTCGTGTTTACTCCTGGGGCTACCACGACGATTGATTTACAATAATTATCGCTCTATGTTTATATCATTGTACGTGCACTACATCGGTCCCACGATTCAAATATAAACATATGGTATGAAGCGCGTGCACGTAGGCACCAAAAATGCGTTCAATCCTGCTCAGATATAAACACGCGGCATGGCACGGTGCAATGTCGTGTTTATTCCATGGGCTATCGCGATGATTGATTTACAATAATTATCGTTCTATGTTTACATCATTGCACGTGCGCTGTATCGGTCCCACGATTCAAATATTTCCTCAGAAAAAAATCTTTTCTCCTGGTCCACCCTCTTTCTCAGAAATCATCGTCGAAGACGCGATTTGAATTTCCACGAATAGGTCGCGGTCGCGCCTGCGCACCGATCCCCGCACGCGTACGGAGATTGCGCGGCGGCGACACGTGCCCAAAGTACCGTAAACATCCAGCATGTGGCGCCAATACGAAATGTATGAAAAACCTGAAAAATTTACCAAGGCGGGCCCAAAACCGACGCGGACCCAAAGTACCTTAAATTACATACATACATTTAATAAATTTAATAAATTTAATAATTAAATAAATTTTAAATACATTTTAAAATTTTGAAAATCCACGCCCTCCCCTGTGACGTCAACCCCCTCGCCCACGAACTCCACCTGCGCGCGCGGCGCCATTTTGAAAATTTTGAAATTCCCCTCCCCTGTGACGTCATCCCCCTCACCAACGAACTCGGTACCCCCCTCCCCGCCTCACCCCCGCGCCCAACTCGCCGAAGAGCGCGGTACCCCCCGCCCCGCCTCACCCCCTCACCGCCCGGTCCCAGAATCGGCATACTATACCTACTAATGGCCCTGCATTCGTTGTACCTATGAGGGTTAATTGTGTTTGAGAAATAGAATAATTTGAAACTGATAAAGATAGACAACTACAATTCAGTGTCACATATCTGCATACATAGTGTATTACAATTATGCAATATCCAGGAACAAATATACATATCGCAACAGTATAATTGTTGTTATTTACAGTAATAATTATCATGCTACTGCTTGCTTTAATGTATAAAGTAAATAATACACCATAAATACACATATGCAAGTGATATGTATGAGTAAAGAGTACATTTGCGGTGAAAACATACATTTTTTTTATTTGTTTTTTTTCAGTCTTTTCGACGATGCGCAGCGGGCATTCGCGTACGCGCGTGTCAGAGAAATCCCCGCATAGGTAGCGCGCACACGATCACTTTCAACGCGCGCGTCGTCGTAAAAGTCGACCCTTTCAAATGCTCCAAAGTGGTCGAAAATCGGAGAAACTTGTAAATCTGACCCGTGCGCAGCGTGCATTTGCACAAGTGGGACACTGCCTTTAGATACAGGGTGTCCCAAAAATGCTGCGGTTCCTTGAAGGGGGTGATTGCAAACAAGTTTTTCCTTTGCGAAAATTCTCTCTGAGGTTTCGTTAACGAGATATTAACAAAAAGCACCGACCAATCAGAGCGCGAGTCTAACGGCCGAGTTCCCGCGCTAGCGTGGCTACGCGCCGCGCCGCGACTGCGAACAAGCAACTCGGCATGCATCGAAGAAAATTTCGTAGAATGGCAAATGAAAAAGACGTAGCAAATAAAATCGAACATGTTGTCATGGTTTGTTTGTTATTTAAAATGAATAATGAATAAAGGATAAATGGATGAAAATCACGTGTAACGTAAATAGACGAATACACAGTTTTTTTTTAGAAGATTCGAAAATAATAATTATTTGTAGTGGGAGGATAAGGAATACGTAAATTTTCTTGTGTTAATAACTTAGCCACGAAAATGGTAATGTAACAGGAAATTAACGAAAAGTTGTCGTAGTTCGTTATTGTGATAAAAATCCGTAATTCAATAACGGCCAGCACTGTTGCTGGCCAGACTTATTCGTTATCAAACGAATATGTCTGTTTAAAAAGTCCGAATAAATATTTTCGTACGGGAATTTGGAGAATTATCGCCGGAAATAAGCCATAGCTTGCGTTAAATTTAAAAATGAATGATCACCAATTAAGTAACTAAAACTCACCCTTGTCGGAAATTCACCTGCAGCTTGAAAACCTGTGTCACTGGGTCACTGAACCGATCCTGGTCATCGATGGACGAGCCCCGTGCACAGCTGGTCCCAGGTATAAGACACTACCCAAAGTTAAGGGTGGCAATGTCAGGTGCGTCCAGGTTAATGTACCGAATATTCACTTCACTACACGGCTACTAACACTGATCACTTAATTTATTTTCCATGGAACGTGTTGTTCCTACGTTTTAAAAATTGGTGGCCCCGAAAGGGGCCGATTGTAATCAATTCAAAAATTGCTCCATGTGGCCACCGCCATTTTCAATGCAGGCTTCAGCGCGGAGAATTAGTTGTCTCTGCACGCCCTGCAATGTTTCCGGCGTTATTTTGGCCACCGCCGCGTGAATGAGCGCAACTGCTTCCTCAGGGGTAGCCACCGGCTGACGATACACCTCATTCTGAAATGATTGTTGTACAAGAAATACGAAACGTAAGTAAAAAATGAATACCTACAACAAGAATAAGTAAAGAGTAACAGCAATAATGAAATTACCTTCAGGTAGCCCCAGAAGAAAAAATCCAGCGGATTCATATCCGGTGACCGTGGGGGCCACGCAACGTAAGCCTCCTCTTCACTGCCGCGGCCGATCCACCTGTCCTGAAAGGTTTCACCTAAATAGGCGCGGACATTCAACGTGTAATGTGGCTCAGCACCGTCGTGCTGGTAGTACATGTTCTGTCGGATCTCATATGGAATATGGTCCATAAGATCCGGCAGAACATGTTCTAGAAAATATTTATACGTTGGGCCGTCCAGCCTGTCTGGCAGAATGTACGGCCCAACGATAAATTCGCCACAAATGCCGGCCCATAGGTTGATCGACCAACGGACTTGTGCTGCACGTGTACGAAGCGCTAGGGGATTTTCGTCGCTCCACACATGCATATTGTGGGAATTGAAGCATTCTTCCCTGTTGAAAAGTGCTTCATCCGTCCACAATATGTATTTGGGGAACGACGGATTCCTTTGCACTTCTCCCAACAGCCACCTGGAATATTGAATCCGCTGGATGTAATCCCCGGCGTGCAAATGTTGCACCCGTACATATTTGTACGGATGCAACCTGCGATCCCTGAGAATTCGGTGCACCGTCGAGCGGGTGACACTAGAACAAAATGCAAAAACATCCACTATTAGATAACATTTTTTTTTCTTAATTAATAATTGCTGCAGTTCTCTTGAACTGTGACTTACTTTAGGTGGCGGCTCAAGACGCGCACACTGATAGTTGGATCGGCTTCAACGGCGTTGAGGATTCTCTCGACGGTGCCCAGATCTCGCGCTGCTGCGGGTCTGCCTACCTCGCTGCCTCGCGGCATCATGGACCCAGTCGCGAATAGCCTCGACGCTAGCCGACGAAATGTATCCTCGCTTGGCGTTTGGATCTCAGGATATTCCAGCGCAAATGCTCGCGCAGCAGCACTTGCGTTCCCGTCGTTCCGGGCGTACACCCAGAACATCCTGTAGTATTCTTGTGCCGTGAACATTTCTGAGACGTGATTGCTAGCTGACTGACAAGATTTTTTTCCAAACAACATCCCTCTACCCCCAAGTAGTTTCTCTCATCCATTATGAGTTTACTCCCACCAGGAGAAGAGGCTTTAGGTAAAAAGAAGCCAGCACATTTTCGGAACACACGTGTTTTGCAGAAGTGCAACGAAAACATTCACAAAAGCCCGCGCTCCGTCCTTCCACTGCCAATGTACCCATTGCTTCGAGATAGAAAACAGACACCACGTGTATCGGTTCGAAAGGGTCCGAAGGGAAGAGACGTAGAAAGTCTTCGAGTTGCTATAAAGAAGAAAATGCATAACATTCCTGTTTCCCCTTTCCGATACCCTGAGTTCACGTCTGCTACGAGGCGGAACCAATTAAGTCATAAATTATCCGAAGCTGTAGGAAACCGTTCTCTACCGCCGACTTGCGGGACAATACGATCATAAACCGCGACCCTGGCGAAATGCTCTGGCTGATGGGCCTGATTAATTTTGGAGAACTGGAAATTACAGAGTATTATCCAGCATCAATACGTCTCGCGGAGAGACACGGGAAAAGAAGGGTAGTCCGCTGACTGCGCGTAGTCCCGCCCGCTTCGTCCTACCCTCAAATTAAAGACGTTTTACTCCTTCTTCTTATAAATTGTTGATCCATTATGGCGTAAATTTGTCAACGTAAACTACAGACCAAACTGTGAAATACGGATACGTGGAATTCTTCGATTTCGACTTTTTAGTGAAAACTACATACACTAGGATTGAACTTGCGTTACTCGTAGGGAACGGGAACCTCGGGTATAAACTTTTAGTATATTTCGGGCTTAATGGAATCAGTTGTTTCCGAAAAACTAGCCAGGTCGATCGGCCCGACCCTCTCATCGAAGTCGCGGTTTACAATCTATTGTCCCGCACTTCGACGGCGGCCAACACTACGTACGGGTGCGAGTCACCGTGCACTGTCAACGAAACGGCCGCTTTCTATTATATTTTCAAATTTTATTATGTTTTGGGCCTTTATATTGTGTTCTATATTTTGCCTTTATATTGTGTCCTTAATTATCCTAAACGAAGGGTCCTTTGGGAGGTAACAGTTGAGAGCGGTGCGACAATTCATTTACCTATCGTTTATGGTTGGCAATTCCGTATTTTCGAGGACGGCTTCGACAACATCTGGTTGCCAGATTTCCATAGGGCAATCAAGAACATACCTTCGCCGTCTTTAAGAATTTAGAGATTATTCGCTGTGAACAAAAGCGCGACTTTTCATTAATCCGCAGGTGTCCGCGGGAACAGTAAACAGCTGGATATTTCCTAACGTATTGGAGATAAAAAAAATTGTTTACAAGCAATTGCATGGTTCGAGGGGGCAAATTTAAAAGTGCAGACCAATTTTTCGTCAATTATTATTTTAACAGATACGACTAACAAGTTCGGTTTTTTAAATGAAACTATTTTTTTAGAGATCACTTGATAATGCGTTCTAAGACAAATTCAATAACCTATAATAACCTTATTTCAACTGGTTTTCGAGATATTGCGCTTGCAAATTTAATGATTTTCCCCCAATCACACAATCCGAGGGGAGGGGGGTTGTTGTCTAATGTACCTATTGGTACCGATACCACCCGGAGTTCATACAGTACAATGTTCCTTCTTTAAACTATTTTATATTTTCTATTTTAATATTTAAAGAAGAGAAAGTAATATGAAAATAATTGTTGTTGTAATTTAATTATGATACACACATTGGGAACACCCTTCCTTAAAGAGAGGGGACTTGCCCCCTGTGAATTCAGCGACGGAGGAGGAACCTTCTCCCTCTTGAAGAAATCGAGGGTGAAAACCTCGCATCTGGTTGCCAAAAATTATTGTGGCTGAACGGCCAGAGTACCTCGCCACATTTGTTTTTATAACCATATTGTCCCGCGCGGCGGTTAATAGCAGTACCTACGTCCAGGTACGAAGCCATCGTACGTGCTACCCACCGAGAGACCAATATACGGATTAACCCATTGTGAGACTGAAGAATGCTTAAAATTATTACAGACGGCATAACGTTCTTGACTGCCCTTTAGAAATGCTGGCAAACAGATGTTGTCGAAACGTTCTTGGGATTATCGGTCGAAAACAACGAATGAATTCCCGCTTGGCTCCGATTTCGCTTTTGCCGCAACGCAGTGGGCGTCAATCTGAAGAATAGAGAAAACATTCAACATGCCACTTTTTCTAATCAAAATGTCGAATCTTATGAAGCTACTTTATAAAACACTATTCCTGGATCTGAAGAAATCGATGAAAAGTTTAAAACATCCTCATTTGTATTGCAATGACAAAATTTTGAGCGTACAATCTTTCCTTCACTTGTAAAACCTTTATTTCTGGCATCTTGGGTCCCGTCACAAAATTAGGCGATTGAAAGGTTGCCCAAATATTGTATAATTACGTATGAATGTATTAACACTTTATGAACAGTATTTGGTATATAGGATAACATGGATACAGGTTTGCAAATATTTCTGCACTTTCCATAGTATATATAGATATATTTATCAAATTGTTCTAGTTCTTTGGGAATTATTGACTTAATTTTTCTAAATAACGGCAATCTTCCGTATGAGTTGTATATTAATACTTTTTTACGAACTTCCTTAATTATATTCGGCAGTTTCAGTGCGAAAAATGTGATGCTGTTGAATTTTTTTCCTATTTATTGGGATTCAGCCTCACTGTGCGACATAGAATACAGGTAATTACTCCATTATTGGTAAATATTGCCAAATCTCATTTTCGCAGTTGCAAAGCCAAATATATGTTGATTATAAAACAAAAATGAAATTTGCTAGGAAATTCCCGGAGAGTAACTAAAAAGACGCTTGCTAATATAAAATTGCTAATATTTCTTCAATGGGTTTCTTATGGAAAAGAAGAGTATGTAACTAATTCTTTGTTATTGCTTACCAAAAACGATACTACTCATTTCGGTTCCCAAAAAATTTGTGTCTTTTATATCATCAAAATTTAAAAGACTCAATTCAAAATTTCCCACAAGAAAGAACATACAAACTTTGACACGTGTTTACACACAGATCAGATGTAGAGGCCACAATATTTTTCCCTTTTTTAGGAGTTCATATTATTAGTTTACAAGAAATATATAAAAAAAACATAATCCCATCATTTTTTAATTCTATCTTGTTTCCTTATTTTTGGGATTCTGTCCCACTCTGCCGTTGGACCGCAGCGCGGCCGCGGCTATGACTCAGTTTTGAGGAGTCGTGCGGTTTGTTGCTGTGGCTAGCCGCGCGGCTAGTAGATTCCGCCATCATGGCGGAAAACAGACACTCATCGCATTGTGTTGCGTCTCGAGTAGCCTAGGATGCTGCTGTAGCAGACGCGCGGCCGCGGCCGGTCGAAAACGCGCCATGGAGAACGGTTACATGCTTCTCCATAAGAGCGGTGCTTAAGATTTGGCCGCCGGCCGCGCCATAGAGACTCCACCTTAACCGTTGGGAGCGACGGCAACGGTGGAGTGCTCTCCGGCGCGAATGCGGACCACATTCGCGTTGGGGGTGCCGCCGTGGGGGGTCGTTCAGACGCCCCTCAGCTGTCGTCCGATGGCGGGAGCGACACGGGGCGGAGGCCAGGCTTTGTGCCTGGCAAGAGGGGCAGGAAGCCCGGAGTTTGGACGGACCCGGCGAGGCTGGGTCCAGGGATGAAGGCCCTTCCGGGGCGCACGGAGCTTCGGCGCTGGGCCGAAACCATGGCGGTCGACGGTGTGTCGGGCCGGGCCCAGGGTGAGCTGGACGCGATCGCCGCGACGATTAGCGCCGCTAAGCATCTCAAGACCACAGATGTGCGCGCTATTCGCATCGCTTTGAGGCGCGCGTCCGCTCTCGCTGCCGAGCTGACCGGGAGGGCGGAGCGGGGTGAAAACCCGGACAAGCCGGCGAGGGAGGTGGTGTTCCGGCAGGGGGTGTGGGAGAAGAAGTCCCACAAGCTGTCGACGCAGGTGCGGGCCCTGACGGACCAGGCTCACACCCTGGGTGAGACCCTACACGTCAGGGAGAGGGAGCTGGAGTTCCTGCGGGGGAAGTATGCGCGCTTGAGACTGCGCGCGTCTCTCGCGGGCTGCAACGTGGAGGAGACCGAAGCCATTCCCTTCCGTCCCGCGGTTCCGCTGCCCACCTGCGATGAGCTCCTCCCGTCCTGCGCCCCCCTCTGGACCGACTCCTGCGTCCAGCTGGAGCCGGTTCCGGGCCCCTCGTCGGCCACCAGGCCCGCCCCTTTGCCGGCTGAGTCGGTCGGCGGCGCACAGTGGGGCACGTAGCATAGGATTCGCGGAAAAAATGTCATAACTTCGGTGTTTCTCAATATTTTTGAGTACTTTTTTTTTATATTATTTGTTAATAGCCAACGGTTATATGGACATGAACATTAATAAAATTTAAGCATTTTGAACCAATGAAATAGTAATAAACTCAGTAAACATTCCCCTCCCCCAACCCCGTATCCGGATTAACCGGGTTACTCGAGTTATAGATATCTTGCGTTACCCGGTTAGATGGATTATTCTACGATGCTGAGTACCGAACGTACCCGTACCGGGTACAGGTTAGGGTTCCTATTCCTGGTTATAAGCCTAAACATCTTAAAATCTTAAAATGTTAATTTATAATGAAAAAAGACATGTTATTTAAGTATTGGTAAATAATTATGAAATATATTTTCTCTGTACCGATTATAGTAACAATACTTTATTTATAATTTTTATTGTTTTTTATGATTTAATGACCATAATATTACATGTCCATACAAACTAAAACTATCAAAAATAATGCAAAGTAGAAACTGTGCAAAAATAGCGAGAAATACCGCTGTGGTGATGAGTTTCTGCGAAATCGCATGCACAGCGCACTCGGGTGATTATGTATTAATAACAGTGTTTAGTTATGTATATATTGTATATAGTAAACTTAAGTTACATAGCTCTTTTTATTAGTTTTAAGGACCTTTTCTCGTCCATCGACATGTGACAGTCCGTTATGACTGTCGTGATCCGCGACCACGGGTGATTACGGTGTCATCATCTCTCCGATTACCGGCGAAACAGCTGCTCTCTCCCCACTCTTCTCAGAGAGCTCCGTCTCCGCGATCGCGACTAATTCTGGCAGTCGATTACCTGGAATCTATACTTTACCACCGCGACTTTGCTACTTGCGCTTTGCTACTCAACTCGCTCGAAAGAGAACCGGAGAGAACAACTGTTCGCGAAGTAGAAGAAATTCTCGCTTCTTACACGCGTTTCTTAGTGCTAGTTTATTCATTAAAATCTGTGAATAAAAGAAATACAGTGACGATACTCGTGCTGCTAAAAACTAGAATTCTACTCGCAATTAATTAAACCTACTTATCCTATACTTAGAACTACTTAAGATTAACTACGCTAGAATCAAAACTCGAACAATTTTACAACGAAGAAATTGGTCCTTCGAGCCGGATATTAACGCGGTGATTGAAAAATCACTCTTCGAAAACCAGTGAACAAAGGAATCGTTACATAACCGTTGATCTACGAGTCTTCTAACGTTCTCGACCCCGTTCGAATTTGTAAACAGTGCCGGTGGAAACAGTCTTTTCCTCTACCGGACGTTCTTGAACCTGGAACAATGGATAAGCTTATAAACGAGCAGTGTACTTTGTTAAAACGAATTTCAAATTTAAAGGAGAATATGATGAAGCTCGGGAAAAAGAAGATAACGAGAGGCGCAATCACATCTCGGGTGGACCTCTTAGAAACATACTGGACTACGTTTTGCAAGAACGATGCAAGTCTAACGGCAGGTGCCACCGAAAAGGAAAAGGAGGGTTTGTACTTCGTGGAAAACTACATGAGCCTCTGCGAAGATGCGTACCTCAACCAAAAGGCTGACCTTCTCGACATTCTGGACTCTCTCCCTGTAAGAAGAAAGGAGACAGAACAATCTGGAACCGACTCCGACGGAAACGACTCTTCTCATGGTAGGACGTTACCAAAGATCGCACTTCCGATCTTCTCAGGCGACTACCAGCACTGACCAAGTTTTCGAGACCTTTTCCGTTCTCTGATTATAAAAAACTCGTCCCTCTCGGCAGTAGATAAACTGCATTACCTGAAAACAAGCCTCTCGGGAGAAGCTGCACGTTTAATTCAAAACGTGGCGATCACGGCGAATAATTTTAAACGCGCGTGGGCAACGATCTCCGATCAGTATGATGTGCCACGTCTATTGATTCACGCTCAATTAAAGGCGCTCATGTCCTTGCCCTCAATGAGCAATGGATCCGCTCAAGAATTGAAGAACTTGTTGCATGGAACTCGAGATGCAGTGGAAGCGCTGGAAACACTGCAGCTACC
Source organism: Andrena chrysosceles (assembly GCA_963855975.1). Taxonomy (NCBI): domain Eukaryota; kingdom Metazoa; phylum Arthropoda; class Insecta; order Hymenoptera; family Andrenidae; genus Andrena; species Andrena chrysosceles. The sequence goes on from CAWLCU010000532.1 coordinate 454,885, forward strand.
GGTCCAGCACTGGAGTGCGTGGCTGGTATTCCTGACGGCGGAACGTTTAGACGCCGAAACGAGGAAGGAGTGGGAGACGTCCCTCGGATCTTCAAAGGAGCACCCCACGTTCGCGCAGATGCTGGATTTCCTCCGCACTCAAGTCCTGGGCGCTGTGGCGTCGGAAGGCAGCGCCAGCAAATCAGCTGGCCAGCAACCCACTGGATCATCTGGACTTCGAGGAGGAGATCGACGAATGCAGCCGGCCTCCAGCGGGGCGACGCGTCGCCCCAAGACGCACTCTGTGACCAGCAACGAGAAGAAGAGTCCGAAGTGTGCGCTGGGCGAAGGAGAACACTTCATCTTGTTCTGTCCGTCGTACAAAACTCTGGGTCCTCGGGAGAGAAAGGATCGGGTAATACAAAAGAATTTGTGCTTTAATTGTTTAGCAGCACATTCTTCTCGAGACTGCAAATCCAGCAAGCGCTGCCAGCTCTGTTTGGGTATGCATCATACTACCATTCATATCCCATTAGAACAAGGTACTGGTTCTGGAACTAATTCACAGGTAACTCTGCAACCGGGACGTGGTAGCCAAGATGTGCCTCCCTCGCTGAGCTCGACCTCTCCGACGACACACTGCGCTCAGACTCAAAGTATGGGCGCTGCCATACTTTTCGCTACGGCCTTGGTTCGCGTGGCTTCCGTGACAGGTGAAGAAGTGACTGTCCGGGCGCTGATCGACCCGTGCTCCGAGGTGTCCCTAATTGGTGAGAGTATCGCACAACTATTAAGGCTTCCCAGGTCTCAATCAAATATTCCGGTAATAGGCGTGGCGAAAAGCAAAACATTCTCGAGGGGTTCGGTAAATCTAACAGTCTCTCACCGAAAAAACGAGTCGGTGAATATCTCTGTACAGGCCCTGGTACTTCCACGGCTGTCTTCCTACCAACCCAGTCCCGCTCAATTGCCTACTTCTATGCCGCACTTGACGGGTCTCGAACTTGCTGACCCGGAATTCTTATCCCGCAGGAAAGTAGAGTTACTCTTAGGGGCGGAAGTATACTCGCAAATCATACTCGAAGGGTTAATACATGGCCCTCCTCGCACACCCGTAGCTCAAGCCACAAAGCTAGGTTGGATACTTACTGGCCCGGTCGCCGATCGGGGAATTTTCTCTAGCATGAAAGCCGCGGTCACATTACAATGCTCGACGGATGCCGATATCTCGGAACTTTTGCAACGATTCTGGACAATTGAAGAGGTATCGGCACCACTTACTTCGTTCACTAACGACGAAAGGGTTTGCGAGGAGCACTTCGCGCAGACGCATTCCCGCGATGACAGTGGCAGGTATGTCGTGAGGTTGCGTTTCTCGCTTACAAAATCCAGTCTCGGTTTCTCTCGCGCGACTGCCGAGGCTCTCTGGTTAAAACTCGAAAAACGATTCCGGAACTCTTCCGAACTGGAAACGGCGTACCGCCAATTTATGGAGGACTATGACTTGACCATATGACTATGGTCACGGGAAACTCTTTTGATACTTCGAGTCATTATTATCTACCTCATCATGGGGTAATCCGCTCTTCTAGTACTACCACGAAACTTCGCGTAGTTTTTAACGCGTCGTGTAAAACTACCTCTGGTCTCTCGCTTAACGACATTGTACACAAGGGTCCTAATTTGCTTCCGGAGATATTCGACATCTTAGTACGATGGCGTCTTCACCCCGTAGTGTTCTCAGCGGACATAGAAAAAATGTACCGCCAAATACGAGTGCATCCGGACGATTGCGACTTCCAAAGAATTCTTTGGCGGAATGACGCGTCAGAACCGTTGCAGACTTATCGACTGCTCACTGTCACCTACGGGATAGCGTGTGCGCCCTACTTGGCCATTCGTACACTAAGGCAATTGAGCGCGGATGAAGTTGAACGGTACCCTTCTGCCGCGTCGTGCCTGCTTAACGACGTCTACATGGACGACGTAATCTCGGGAGCCGATACAATTACTGCGGCGCTCCACCTTCAAAAGGAGCTGCTTTCTTTGACCAAGGCGGGCGGTTTCAAACTACGAAAATGGTCATCGAACGTGCCCGAGCTTCTCGAGACACTGCCGCTCGATTATGTGGCAGTCACTCCGGAACTTTCGTGCAACTTCGAGGGCACCTTTTCCTTGCTGGGACTGAAGTGGCAAACCATTTCGGATTGTTTCTTGTTTTCCGCTATGCCTAAAAACCGAGAAAACGCTCTTACAAAGCGTATGGTCTTCGGGGAAACCGCGAGTTTGTACGACCCGTTGGGATTTCTAGCTCCGGTAATAATCGCAGCGAAAATTTTTGTTCAGTCTCTATGGCTTATAAAACTGGGAAGGGATGAGCCTCTCCCTTTAAATCTTACAGAAACCTGGGAGTGTTACTACGACGGGTTGGGCGCTCTCTCCTCATTGAGGATACGATGGCTTGCCGTTAGAACGGAATCCGGTACATACGAATTACACGGCTTCGCCGACGCGTCGGAAAAGGCGTGCGCCGCAGTAATTTGTCTACGTTCCTTGTCCTGCGATGAGCCCCCTCGTATTAATCTAGTCGCGGCCAAAACTAGAGTCGCGCCCCTAAAGAAAATTTCTTTGCCACGGCTCGAATTATGTGCCGCCACACTACTTGCTCGACTGGTAATACGCGTAGTACAAGCTCTGAAATTACCTCTGAGCGATGTACATTTATGGTCAGATTCTACGATCGTATTGATCTGGCTACAGAAGCAGCCCTTTCAATGGACGATTTTGTCGCCAACCGCGTATCTGAAATTCAGACTACATTGCCAAATGCGAGGTGGCATCACGTAAGGACAAGGGAAAATCCCGCGGACTGCGCTTCGCGAGGTATACCTGGGGATATGCTGGTAAACAACACTCTTTGGTGGCAAGGACCTTGTTTCCTAACACAAGTTCAGACAGCCTTCGAGTCTGCCCGAGTGGTCGAGTTCAGCACGACGGAGGAAACACGCACGAAGTCGGTTAATCACACGACTAAACTAGACGATGATTCCCCGATATGGGAAATCGTAGTCAAATATTCCTCGTTCAAAAAACTAAATCGCATCACAGCGTGGTGCGTTCGCTTTGTTTCTCGACTTCAACGAAAGTCTTCGCTCGCAGGTCAATGCAGTTACCTGACTGTTCCTGAATTAGAGGTGGCTCGACTTACCTTGATTCAAGTGGTGCAGTGCTGTGCCTTTGCTCGAGAAATCTCGAATTTGGAAAAATCCGATTTTGTCTCTCGAGGCCCTCTCTCGCGTCTTGTTCCATTTCTGGATGCTGAGGGCATCCTTAGGGTCGGCGGTCGACTAAAGCATTCTACGCTTGACTTCGACGAAAGACATCCAATTATCCTACCGGAAAAGGGACATTTTACTATTTTAATCGTACGCGACCACCATGAGAAAGCGCTTCATGGCGGTACACAACTTACCTTAAGTATGCTGCGGCAAAACTACTGGATTCTTCGCGGACGTCGCGTTGTCCGTACATACATATACTCTTGCGTGACTTGCTGGCGATGGCGAGCCAAGGCGTCGCAACAACAAATGGGGAATCTACCTCCCTCCCGCGTGACTGCTACGCGACCTTTCCTCAACTCGGGAGTCGACTATGCCGGTCCCTTTCACACAAAAACGTCTCCAGGGCGCGGACAACGCACGCGAAAATCTTACGTAGCCGTATTTATATGTCTATCCACTAGAGTGCTACACTTAGAACTCGTGTCGGATTATACCACGGCCGCGTTCTTAGCCGCGTTTCGACGATTTGTCTCTCGCCGCGGCCATTGCGCCTCCATGCGTAGCGACTGCGGAACTAACTTTGTAGGCGCCGACAAGGAGCTTCGGCAGTGGTTCTCCGCTGCAACCTCCGAACTGGGTGAGCTAGCCGCACTGCTAGCTGACATGGGTACAACATGGATCTTCAATCTGCCAGCCGCTCCTCACTTCGGCGGAATCTGGGAGGCCGCGGTGAAATCCATGAAATTTCACATGCGTAGAGTTATCGGTGATACCCCGATGACGTTCGAGGAGATGTCTACGTTATTGACGCAAATAGAAGCCTGCCTCAACTCTAGACCACTCTTTCCGCTGAGTGACGAACCGGACGATTTTAACTTTCTAACACCCGCGCACTTTCTTGTAGGCTCTCCTTTGATAGCCGTGCCTGAGCCGAGTCTAGCCGCTGAACCAAGAAATCGACTGACGCGCTGGCAATTGGTTCAACAGATGCGAGACCATTACTGGGGACGCTGGGCCGCAGAATATCTGCAAACATTGCAAGGTCGACACAAATGGGTAACGGGCCACCCAAACGTACAGGTGGGCGACCTTTGTCTCGTGCGCAACGAAGCTGCGCCTCCAACACACTGGGCCATCGGACGGATCACCGCCGTGCATCCGGGAAAAGACGACCTTGTCCGAGTCGTTACGATAAAAACACCGTATACGACACTACAACGGCCGATCGCGAAGATCAGCATTTTTCCCTCCGAGCCAGGCGGAAGTGATCCGAAGCGATTCTCGCTATCACAACCGGAACGTTCCCCGTCACCGCGCTCGATCGAATAACATTCGTCGCTTACCCGCGACGAAGGCGGGCGGAATGTTTAGTTATGTATATACGTTGGTCTATTGGCTATCAGGATATAGTGATGAATACATCAAAATAGAACTTTTATTTTAAGACTTTTTTCCTCTCCAGCCCCACTGTGCGGCGTGGCTGAGCCGGTTCCGGGCACCTCGTCGGGCGCGAGACCTGCCCCTTTGCCGGTTGGGCCGGTCGGCGGCAAGAAGAGAAGGAGAGTGGTGTCCCCCCACGACTCGTCCTCGGAGGGTCCCCAGCCCTGCGGCGACGGCGCCGCGACTGCTGAGCAGCCGTGGACCGTCGTCTTGCGCCGCATGGAGGAATTGGAGAGGAGGGTGGATAATCGCCTCCTCTCCTTGGGGAAGGTTTTGGACCGCGGCGGGCCGGCGCTTAAGCCGGCGGACCCGCCAACGGCCCTTGCCCTTGGGGGGGGGGGCGAAGATAGGGAGGGAGAAGCCCGTCGCGGGCGAGGCTGAGACCCAGCACCGCGAAGGGAAGAAAGCGGCGAGGAAGGCGGAGAGAAAGAAGGCCAGTGCCGCGGCCAAGACGCGAGGGGTTGCCCCCGCTCCTGCTCCGCCCGGGCCCAAGTCGGGGGTGATGTTCCTCCCCCAACACCGCCCGCGACCACCGGCGGCGGATCAGGGAACGTGAAGGGTGGGCCTTTGCCCCCCCGGCCCCTGGGGCCAAGTTGTCGCGGGGGCAAAGAAGGAGAGCCGCCAAGGCTGCCAAAAAGGCGGGCGCGAAGGCGACAACGCCGGTTCCCGGCGCGTCTGACGCCCCGGCCTCGGCCTATGGGCCCTCCGAAGCTCCTCAGAGCTCATGGGCTCAGGTTGTCGGCCGTAAAGCCAAACGGGCGGCCAAGGCCGCGGAGAAGGTTGCCGCTAAAGGCAGCCAGAGGAAGGACGGGAAGGGGAGAGGCGCCAAGACGCCAGCTCCGAAGAAGTCGGGTGCTCCCGGAGGGGCCCCGGTGTTCATCCCGCGCACCCCCAGGACGGCGGCGGTTGCTATCACCGCCCCCGCTGGGGGAGAGGAAGAATTCTCCGCGCGGGTGTCCAGCGCGATGGCGGCCATCAATGTCGCCGACCTCGGCATTACAGCCATGCGGCCGAGGCGCGCCGTCACCGGGGGGCTCGTTTTTGAGATCCCGGGAGCACAGGGCTCGGCCCAGGCTGCCGCCCTCAAGTCGAGGATTGCGGAGCAGCTAGGGGGCACGGGCATTAAAGTCCACTGCCCCCAGAAATTGGCCGAGTTCCGTGTGTGCGGATTGACGGAGTTGGCGTCGGAGGAGGCGGTGCGAGGAGCGATCGCGGCCCAGGGCGCGTGTTCGGCCGAGGATGTCTCGGTCGGCGAAAGGCGCCGCGACGCCGCCGGGCTCTACACCCTGTGGGTCCGCAGTCCTGTGGCGGCTGCTGCCAAGCTACTTAAAGCGACTACGATTATCGTGGACTCGCTTGTGGCCCGCGTGGTACCGTTGGTGCAGCGGAAGCTACAATGCTTCCGCTGCCTAGAATTCGGCCACGTGCAGGCCAAGTGCAGCAGCCCCACGGATAGGAGGCACTTCTGCTACCGGTGCGGCGGAGAGGGACACGTGGCGCGACGTTGCGTCGCCCCCCCTAAATGCCCGCTTTGCGCCGGTGCCGGCCTACCTTGCGGACACCGAATGGGAGGCCCGGCGTGTTGCCCCCCGGCGAGAACGCCGCGGCATGGGAGAGAAGGGCGAGCGGGGACGACGGCGACGCCGTCGGCGCCCGAGACCGTCCCCCCTGTGCCGCCGGAGGCGCCGGAGACCATGGAGACCAGCGTCTTGGCCTCCACATCATCTGGTCCCGGCGCCGGCAAGAGGAAGGATCGCGGCGATTCAGACCCCCCGACGGATGATGTTCCGTCTCCAGAACCCGGGGGGTCTCCCGCACCGGTGAGGAAGAAGAAGGGGAAAAAGCAGGGGGGCAGCCCAGCCCCCCCTGTCAGCGACCCTCCGCCAGGAAGCCGCGAGTCCTTCCTCAAGGTGGGGAGGGACGTGGCGCCGACGAGCGTGCCGGTGTTTAGCGAGGAGGAGGCGCGTGGCCTGATCCGCTGCATAGCGGAATCATATGGAGGAGGGCCCGCCTCCTCGGAAGAATTAAGGGAGGAAATCGGGAGTTCCCCAGCTGAGGGGAAGCACCCCGATCCGAGCAGAATCCAGAGGAGGCCGGTGACGCTGTGTAATGCCTCGCGGCCCTCCGGTTCTGCTGGCAAACCTGAACCACTCCATGCGAGCGCATGTGGACCTGCTCGAGCAGATTCGCATGGAGTTGGGGGTCGGGCTGGTCGTCGCCGCCGAACCGTATCCGCTACCGGACCAATGTTACCGGTCCACCAATCCGGATCGGCATGTTGGCTGATGACGTGGAGCGTGGGAAGAGGTTCCCCGCCGTGTTCGGTCGCCCGGCACGGTCGGGGGTGGATGGCTGCCACGTGGGGGGGATTCCTGGCGGTGGGCTGCTACTTCGCGCCGAGGCTTTCCGTCCCGGAGTTCGAGGATCGGCTACTGGAGCTGGGGGCGTACATCGCCACACAGATGGCTCAGCCGATCATCCTGATGGGGGACTTCAACGCTCACGCTGTTGAGTGGGGGTCCCCCATGACGGAATCTAGGGGCGAGGCGCTGCTCGAGTGGGCAGAGGCTTTGGGGTTCGTGTTGAAGAACCCCTTTGCAGTTACGACGTACCGCGGGTCGCGGGGAGAGTCGGTAATCGACTTGATCTGGGTCAACCCCGCGGTCGTTTCCCGGACGTTGAGCTGCTGGGTAGCGGAGGATGTGGAGCCTGGCTCTGACCACATGTACGTCATGATGGCCACCTCCCTCCCCGCTGCCCCGCCTGCCCCTCGGGCGAACGAGCGGCCCCCGCACTGGGCGCTGAAAGAGCTGGATATCCGCGCGGCCCAACTCGCGTCCTCCGTCGTCGCCTGGCCTCCTTTGCCGGGCGACGTCCTCGACGACCCCGTGCGGGTGCTCTTTGGTTCCGCCGCGCGTTGCAGGCAATCTGCGACGCTACCATGTCGCGGACGTCGACGTAGTGGTGGACCCCGGAGATCGCGCGTCTCCGAGCGGAGAATCTCTTCGCGCGTCGCCAGTACGTCAAGGCCCGTCGCCGAGATCCGCGACGGGTCACGGAGGACAGGCTCCGGGAGCTGCGTTCCGCCTTTTCGGCGGCGCGCAGGGTGCTCCGCGGAACCATTGCCCGGGCTAAGGCCGAGTCGCACGAGCAATTCATCGCGACACTCAACCAAGATCCGTGGGCGCGCCCGTACAAGGCCGTGTCCTTAAAACTCGGTCCGCGGGCGCCCCCGATCACGGAAGGCCTGGATCCCCGGTTCCTCACCGAGGTTCTGTCGACGCTATTTCCCCCTCCCCCTGTACCCGGAGAGGACGGCGCCGACGAGTCCGGGGATCCGTGGTTGGCCAGGGGCGTCGCTGCATTCGACGCCCCGAGAGTCAGCGATGAGGAGCTTACGTCCTCGCTCACGCGTATGTGCGCGAGGAACGCGGCTCCGGGTCCCGACGGCGTGCCCGGGCGAGTTTGGGCCTGCGCGATCGGCGCCCTAGGAGACGGACTCAGGTGGCTCTTCGATGCCGTACTGAGATCCGGCAGGTTCCCCCCTGCGTGGAAGGAGGCGAGGCTGGTACTGCTTCGGAAGCCCGGAAAGCCCGCGGAGTCGCCCTCGTCATACCGGCCGATCTGTCTGTTGGACGAGGCGGGCAAGCTCCTGGAAAGGATCATAGCTGCCCGCCTCTGCGGACACCTGGAGACCATTGGCCCGGATCTGAACGACCGCCAATTCGGCTTTCGTCGACAGCGATCGACCATGGACGCTATCCATCTGGTTCGGTCGCTGTCGCGCCGGGTGGTCGAGGGAGGCGGTGTGAGCGTGGCGGTGTCGTTAGACATCGCCAACGCGTTTAATACCGTCTTCTGGGCGGCGATCGAGCGGGCGCTTTTATATCATAACGTCCCGCTCTATTTGCGCCGCCTAATCCGGGACTACCTCCGCGGAAGGGTGGTCTCCTTCGTCGGCCGGGACGGCGACGGGGTGCCGCAGGGGTCCGTTCTGGGGCCCCTGCCCTGGAACCTAGCGTACGACGCGGTGCTGCGGGTGGAAATGCCATCGCCGCGGGTGTCGTTGGTTTGCTATGCCGACGACACGCTGGTGGTGGCGTCCGGGCAGAAGTGGACGGCGGCGATCAGCCTCGCCGAGGTCGCGCTGCAGCGCGTCGTCGCCTCGATCGGGACGCTCGGTCTGCGAGTCGCCTTTCACAAGACGGAGGCGATGTGGCTCGCGGACAGGGTTGGGAGTGGTATCCCCAACAGGGCGTCCCTTAGGATCGGGGATGCCTGCATAAGGGTCGGCCGCTCTATGAAATACCTCGGGCTGACCCTTGACACCTACTGGCGCTTTACGCGCCACTTCAAGACCCTCGGCCCCCGACTAGAGAGGCAAATATTTGCTTTCGGGCGAATAATGCCCAATCTCGGGGGCCCTCACGAGGGAGTTCGGCACTTATATCTGTGGTTGTAACGAAAAACGACCCATGTCACATGTTTTCATTTTCGAGATATTGTCGTTGAAAGTTCCAAACACCAATTCTTCTTATTAGCAATGTTTTCTTGTTTTCTTCTTACGATATAAAAGTATATTTCCTTCACTTTGCATAATATTCAATATTCGTATAATTAACGTAAATAATAATAAACAAAATAGTAATAATTTACATACACTTTAGGCAGAACAACACAAGTCCAGTGGACTTGTGTTGTTCTGCTTGAACATGTCGCAGTTAAGTAGCTTTTCTGACTACTTTTCCTTTCTATTTTGTCTTCTTTCGTTTTCTTCTGCGCTTTGCGTTGTTTTTTGTAAAATATATGTTACACATTTATGTATTATTGGTATTTCATAATGTGCTGTTTCTAGTAAAATAAAAATATGAAATATAATTTTGCTCATTTTATTTTACACAAAATACGTTATAGAATATGCAGATAAGTAAAAATAGAAAATAAAAAGCGATCACAAAGGAAAAATACGTCGTATTCTCCAAATTTTGTGGACTTCGGTTGTTTTGCCAAATGCGTATTAATTGCATATTGGACTTCGGTTAAATTGCATTATTTTTCAACGTATAAAATTCGTTTTCATGCATTTTTTCTGATAAAAACACACATCCAATATTCTACAGTTGAATTAATGCATAAACTCAAATTTTTGAAATTGTGACATGGGTCGTTTTTCCTTACAACCACAGATATG